>JAINUG010000041.1:3847500-3980000 GCA_029706075.1 Aldrovandia affinis
CCGAAACAAACCAAAGGATTGAAAAGTAAGACCCGATGCCTCTCTGCTCATGAGGAATAGATGGATTGTGGGTAGCGGTTTATACTGGCCTCCTGTCCAGAAGGTGTACTTGTCCGTCAAGTTGCGTCATGCATCAGAAATGTTGACAGGCCCTGACACGGGTCCTAACCATGAGAAGGAGCTCTCACTTATTGCATAAATGTAAATGTATCAAATTGCTGTTAATAAAAGAAAATGTCCTAACTGGTGGATTTATTTTTAAGTGTGTGTATTTGGGTTAAGCCTGACACCTGCCTTCTCTGTCCCATCCCACAGGGGCACAGCAGCCAGGCTCACAGCATTACGGGGACCCTGGGGGAGCGATGATGTCACCCCTATCCCCCACTTATCAAATGCAGCCCAACACCGCCCACATGATGGCGCACTACCCGCCCCTGCCCTCCTACTGCAACAACCCGCCCCCTTCTTACGAGCAGGTGCTCCAGGACTCTGAGAAGAAGTAACACCTGTAGAGACAATTACCTTTACTCCACCCCTGCCCCCTTATCTCTCTCTGTATTTCTCTTGTTCTCTCTTTCTCTTCTCTTCCCTTTCCTGGGGGTGACATAAACAGCATGTTCCAGTCACGTGTTCCCAGTGCATTCATCGCCCAGGATCTCCTGAGCACAAGGACCCAACATGGGGAAGGGGGGGCGGATCTGCCGATGGGAAAAGGGGTCACGTGACCTAGCGCATGGCACCATTCTGGAGCTCACTGGCAGGAACATAGAGGGGGTGTGTGCATAAAAAGTATACTGTGAGGCTAAAACACTAAAACCCGACAGACATGCAGGTGCCACTACCTAACGATTTGTAGTGTAGGCCATGTACGGAGTGTATGTGGGAAAGGTTTCTGGACACTAACATTTTCTGTTAAAGACGGTTACCCTGTCCAAAATGAACCAGATCCAGGTCTAAGTGTAATGAAAGCGATGCATGAGCAGCACATTGTCACATTATAACCATTATAACTGTTATAGCCTGCCCAGAGCTTGTTTTTTCCAGGTGAACTGCATTTCAGTGAGAACACAATCGTTTACCTGGCACACCTAAATGTGACAATCAGTGTATTACTGGTTGTAGGTTTTTCAGTGGAATAGGGATTTGAAATAATGTTACATGACAGCGGTCGTAAATAAACAATCATTCTGCTGTGTATTCTCAGGTTAATGGCTGGGAGGCAGCTCCCATAGCTTGACACAAAAGGATTCAGGCTTCAGGCCAAAAGGATTCTTCTTCTCTCCAGCGTCATTAGCTGGACAACGTTTCAGATGCTACACCATCTGTAGAGGCGACTCTGCGATTTACATGCTACATTTTATTGGATTGATTACGAAGATCGCTGCTGGTTCCGTCATGTCTGTCTACCTTCCATCCATATGTGGGTATAATAACAGTAATAATAATTAGCTTGTTTATAAGGCTAAATCTAGATACAGGGCCGTTTTATGCATACACCCCCCCCCCCCCCCAAACCAAAAAAATCTTGAGTGATTGGGTTTTATTATAATATTTCTCAAATGTGTGGGTTCTTTACCTGCATAGCCACTCTGGGATAAAACTGATGCAGAGAAGGTATACCGCCCCCACCCCACCCCCTGTGCTATTACACAACGCTGCAGTGAGGTGTCATGGTCCTACAACAGCAGCCTTGCAGAGCACAGAAGAGCCAGGGATGGATGAATCTCCGGGTGACTTATTCCTGAAAGTTTGAGAACCTCTCCTAGACCCCTCCCCACAGATCCAAACCCTGCCTTCAGATAAATCCCCAGCGTGGCGCTGAATATATGAATGTCCCTCCAGGTATGCATGTCAAATTCCACTTTAATTGATCCTAATAACTGCGCACTGTATTTACATAGTAAGTACTATGTAGCTGCTATGCAAGCAGACATTATTACCTGGAACATAAAGCGGGTCCTTTAAACACTGGATAACAATTTTAAAATGAGAGCTAGGTTTTGAGATTTTATACATTTGGTTTAGCATAGGACGTGCACTGCTTTGTACAGGCCTTGTCCTGGTCTCCCGTTGAATGGGAGAACTAATCATAGCGGTAACCATATAGTCAGTGGTACATACAGGTAACTGCCAAAATAAAAGTGACACTTGAGTAAATGAGGCATCCCTTAAACAGGTACAGTACCGCGATTGTCTGTTGGGGGGGTCCCAGGGCTGGTACTAGCAGATATGCCCGGCCATCCCCTTTCCAACAAGCTTTTCCAACACCCAGGCCAATGCCTTTCTAGCCCAGGCCAGGTTTGTTTGAATGTCCCTCCAGTGTTGACTTTATTTTGGCAGTTACCTGTATATTTAGTCATATGAATGGAGATATTAGGCTTAGAGTTATTGGGATTAGGGTGGGGATGGGGACATGGTTACAGGGTTGGGGTTACTGGGTCAAGAGGGTGGGCCTTCGTGTAAGCTTAGACACCAACAACAACAGTGCTCTTTTATTGCCTTGGCCAATTTGATTGTTTGGGAAGATATGCATGTTATGAGACTCCTCCTAACGATATTTTTATAATTGCAATGACGGGGCTGACAGGTTGATGGATGTGGGTTTTGGAAGAGCAGACTTGTCTGGCGAAAAGGAGACAGAGGGGGGAATAAATGAAGGCAATAACTGTCAAAAGTTGACCTGACTGGCTCTTCTCACAATGTGAGTCAGTTTAGAATCATATTTTAATGGGTTGACAACGCAAAGTTCCATGCTGTTACCAGGCCTAATTGGTGGATATTTTCGACATGACGTGGGCACAGCGAGCGGTAGGCTAAAAGGGAAGTCACAAAGGATGAAAACATGCAAGCCGCTGATTGACTGGCTTGAAACAACCGGCTCAAGCCTCTGGGGTAGCTGATTAGATAGTGCCCTGCCGTGGGCACCACTAGGAACAGCTAGTGTTCATACATAGCTTCCCATGAAAAAACACATTAAATCCAACTAGTTATTGATGACAGTTTACAATATGTTTGTGTTACTGCAGTGACACGTTTTTTTACAATATTCATTGTTTGATGTTATTAATGACACACTCTTTACATAAGACCATGCATATCTTACTGTGTACAGTATAACTTTTTTTAATGTATTTATTGAGTTTTTCATTTGAGTACAGAAACAGACGTAGGGCATAAATCGTAATACAACCTACACACGACATTAACAGACAATACACAAAACGTACAACATGAATATAAGCATATTGGTTTACTGTGTACAGTGTTAATTAAGTGCGGCGAAAAAAAAAGCAAAAAGACTCATAGAACGATGAACAAAAGGTGAGTTCTCAACAGCGTATTCAACATTGTTGAGCCATTTATTTCACATTTTGTCTATTCATTTGTGAATATTTTTATTTTTGCGTCACATGCCATTCTTTTTTTAGATGGCCTTGGGAGCTCTATTATGGAGAGGGCCATTCTGCCATTTCACCCTTTTTCATTTTTCAATTGTGGTGACTCAGTTTTGTACACGGGTTTGTACACTGCCTGGCCCCCAAAAAAGTCACCACCTGGATTTAACTAAGCAAATAGGTAAGAGCCTTCCATTGGATAATTACTGCAGTGATTAATATGTTTTAGCTGGCAACAAGTTATTTAACCCTAACTGATGCAGTGAGTAGCTTCTCATTTCTTGAACAACCATGTCGGAAGACATATCCTGTGGTTGTGGAAAAGATGTTAATCTGTTTCAGAAGGGTCAAATTATTGGCCTGCATCAAGCAAAGAAAACAACTAAGGAGATTGCTGAAACTACTAAAATTGGATTAAGAACTGTCCAACACATTATTAAAACCTGGAAGGATAGTGGTGAACCATCATCTTCGAGGAAGAAATGTGATCAGAAAAAAATCTTGAATGATCATGATCGGCGATCACTTAAATGTTTGGTGAAATCATATCGTAAAAAATCAACAGTAGAACTCACGGCTATGTTTAATAGTGAAAGTAAGAGCATTTCCACACGCACAATGCGAAGGGAACTCAAGGGATTGGGACTAAACAGCTGTGTAGCCTTAAGAAAACCACTTGTCAGTGAGGCTAATCGGAAAAAAAGGCTTCAATTTGCTAGGGAGCATAAAGATTGGACTCTGGAGCAATGGAAGAAGGTCATGTGGTCTGATGAGTCCAGATTTACCCTGTTCCAGAGTGATGGGTGCATCAGGGTAAGAAGAGAGGCGGATGAAGTGATGCACCATTATGCCTAGTGCCTACCGTACACCCCTGTGGGGGCAGTGTTATGATCTGGGGTTGCTGCAGTTGGTCAGGTCTAGGTTCAGCAACGTTATGTGCCCAAAGAATGAGGTCAGCTGACTACCTGAATATACTGAATGACCAGGTTTTTCCATCAATGGATTTTTTCTTCCCTGATGGCACGGGCATATTCCAAGATGACAATGCCATGATTCATCGGGCTCAAATTATGAGAGAGTGGTTCAGGGAGCATGAGACATCATTTTCACACATGGATTGGCCACCACAGAGTCCAGACCTTAACCCCATTGAGAATCTTTTGGATGTGCTGGAGAAGACTTTGCGCAGCGGTCCAACTCTCCCATCATCAATACAAGATCTTGGTGAAAAATGTATGCAACTCTGGAAGGAAATGAATGTTGTGACATTGCAGAAGCTTATCGAAATGATGCCACGGCGAATGCGTGCCATAATCAAAGCTAAAGGCGGTCCAACGAAATATTAGAGTATGTGACTTTTTTTTTTTGGACAGGCAGTATATGTAGCCTGTGATGAATGGCTGACTGGTGTTAAGCAGATATAATGCATTTATGAAATTGTTTAGTTTGTGCTTGGCTGAAAATGGTACCATTTGATTTCAGTCTCCTGTCATATGCACACATTGACCAAAATGCCCAGCCACACAATTACAGTTTGACACTGCAGATCACAAAGCTACCGCAATATCCAATGGAGATTTGTGGTCGTTGGATGTCTTGTGTCCGTACTCCTGGTAAGTACACTGCAATCGACCTAAAATGTTAAGGTTATAAGGACTAGCCTGTACTTGGGGTCAGTGCCTTCACTAATTGGGCAACTCGGGAGCTTTGTGTTTGCTGAATTTAAAAAAAATTACTTTTTGTTTTTTATTTAATGCTTGTCTAAATAATTTTCTAAAAGTGAAAGACAAAGTGCATTGTGTTTCTATTGAATAGAGTAGTGTTATTGTATTATGTCTGTTGTTGCACATACTGTATATTTAGCTAACATTTGAAGTATGTATTATTTTACAATTTAATCTATGCAAATCAGTGATGATTTCAGACGTAACTCGTAGATATAGTAAGGATTTGCTTTCACTGTTGTGGGGTGCATTTGTGTCCTACATTTAACTATGTTGTTATGGGAAAAAATCTCTGATTAGTTGAACTAATAAAGTCCCCTTCGGTTATAAACAATTGCTTTTATTCTATATTCATGAATTAAGTTGGCACTATTTCAACACAATTCCAAAACGCAAAGCATGCCATTGTAAATGCATTATCTATTTGGAAATATATAACACACGGAATATAATTGTAATATATTTCATATATTGAGAGTATAGATATACAGTGCATCCGGAAAGTATTTTCCACATTTTGTTAGGTTACAGCCTTATTCCAAAATTGATTAAATTCCTTTTTTCCTCAGAATTCTACACACAATACCCCATAATGACAAAGTGAAAAAAGTTTTTTTTGAAATTTTTGCAAATGTATTAAAAATAAATAACTAAAATATCACATGTACATAAGTATTCACGCCATTTGCTATGAAACTCAAAATTGAGCTCAGGTGCATCCTGTTTTCACTGATCATCCTTGAGATGTTTCTAGAACTTCATTGGAGTACACCTGTGGTAAATTCAATTGATTGGACATGACTTGGAAAGGCACACACCTGTCTATATAAGGTCCCACAGTTGACAGTGCATGTCAGAGTAAAAACCAAGCCATGAAGTCCTAGGAACTCTCCAAAGGTCCATCAATCAGACCTTTATGGTAGTGGCTAGACGGAAGCTACTCCTGACTGAAACGCATATGACAGCCCACCTGGAGTTTGCCAAATGGCACTTAAAGGACTCTAAGAGCATCAGGAAAAAGATTATCCGGTCTGATGAGACACAAATTGAACTTTTTGGCCTGAATGCCAAGTGCTACCATAAAGGTCTGATTGATGGACTGCTGCAGAGATGTTTGTCCTTCTACCAGGTTCTCCCATCGCTGCAGAGGAACTCTGAAGCTCTCTTAGAGTGGCCATTGGGTTCTTTGTTACCTCCCTGACCATGGCCCTTCTTGCCTGGTTACTGAGTTTGGCCAGGCGGCCAGCTCTAAGAAGAGTTGTGGTGGTTCCAAACTTCTTCCATTTCACAATGATGGAGCCCACTGTTCTCCTGGGTGCTTTCAATGCTTTAGCAATATTTTTATACCCTTCCCCAGATCTATGCCTCAACACAATTCTATCTCGGAGGTCTATGGAGAGTTACTAGGACTTCATGCCTTGTTTTTTTTCTCTGACATGCACTGTCAACTGTGGGACCTTATATAGACAGGTGTGTGCCTTTCCAAATCATGTCCAATCAATTTAATTTACCACAGGTGTACTCCAATGAAGTTCTAGAAACATCTCAAGGATGATCAGTGAAAACAGGATGCACCTGAGCTCAATTTTGAGTTTCATAGCAAATGGCGTGAATACTTATGTACATGTGATATTTTAGTTATTTATTTTTAATACATTTGCAAAAATGTCTAAAAAAACCTTTTTCACTTTGTCATTATGGGGTATTGTGTGTAGAATTCTGAGAAAAAAAAGGAATTTAATCCATTTTGGAATAAGGCTGTAACATAACAAAATGTGGAAAAAGTGAAGCGATGTGAATACTTTCCGGATGCACTGTATAGTACATTCATGGACCAGAATGTATTACAGAATTATATCTATCAGAAAATACAGAATACAGAAACAGATTAGGACATGACGAGCCTAGATGGGCCGAACGGCCCGTTCTCATCATTATGTATTCTTATCTTCTTATCTTAATTAAATAATTAATTAGTATGACAATTTCTATGTTTATTTTAGCCTTATTTAAGGTTCTGCTTGATGAATAATGTTTAAAGGGTAAAGGCATGCTCCAGAGCCACGTTTACAGTACATTATTACACAGAGAATACATTTAGGCTTTATAGTCTAGAGCAGGGCTGGACTGGGAGAAAAAATCGGCCCTGCCATTTCGCGCTCAGACCGGCCCGGCACCCGGTGCGAGCGCCGCATTTTCTGTCGACCGGGGGTGCTGGCGAAAAAGCTGAGACCAGTTCGTTTATTTCGCGGACCGGGGGGGTGACGCGAAAAAATTATTGCGCCCCTCGGAATACCCGGTCCGTGGTATAATATATATAAAATGATTCTACCGGCCCAAAACTAGACCGGCCCACCGGGCATTTGCCCGGTAGACTATATAGCCAGTCCAGCCCTGGTCTAGAGTAAAAAAATATATATACTGTATATGAATCATAATGAGGTGCAGGTAATAATATCAAAAGTATTCAGCAAGTTGATATAACTTCTCCATTTTGACCTTCAAGATTTGGGTTCTTTTATAGTTGTACTTCTATGGTTAGAATCTTTAAACTTAGTAACCAAATTATATGCTTGGCTGAATCACGAATATAAATGATTCATAAGATTTTTTTTTTTTTTTTAAGATGGTTCCTCGGGAAGCTGTATGAAATATTCAATATCTGTAAACCCATCAGCAGGAGGTTGGATAGCTTCATATGTAAAAAGTTAACTTAATCCTGGATGCATTCCTTTAAACTTTAATGTTGAATCATTTCATTTTAAGCAGTTTGCCCCATCTGAATTGTCCTGTTTTTCACTGCCATTAGTATTTTACATGATTGCTCAATCTAACACAAGCCTAGTACTGAATCCTTGTCATATAGAAGAACCTTAGCTATCCCCCAATACACACATTCTACTCCTAGATGGGATATATAATCACATGAAAAATGTGGCATTATATTATTAGTGCCATATGAATTTGTTTTCATTACATGTATTCAATACAAGTAAATGTTGATTTTAGTTCGGTGTCACAAAAATATTTTCTATTTAGTAAACTTAAACCATAAGAGTGTTTGAATTCCATCCATGTCGTAAGACCTATTACTACGATACTCATGAGTGCCTTAAATGGATGGGCCACTTGGGGGTCCTTTCGGTTGTACTTTTCAGCCGTGTTATTTACTAAAATAAAAATGTATCAGCTACCAACTGTTTGAGCTGATGCATGTGGTTGCGGAAGGCTTTGCGGTTAGTGTGTGCTGAGACCAGAAGGCTCTGGGGTCAATTTCCCTGCAATGGCAGTAGAAGAAGACAAACATGATGAAACAATTCCACTGAAATGTAATGAGTTAGTTAGTTAGTTAGTTTTATTTGACAATTTAAAAATAAATAGATATGCACAATGTGAACATACATACCCCTATAGATATACACAATGTGAACATACATACCCCTGATACATCATGTCAAAAAGCCAACTTATTTCCAATGTTGTCTTCTAGGACCTGGCATGTGCAGTGCACCAGTGGATAGGAACAGCACTGTACGGACCTAGCATGTATACCAATCCCATTGAATATTAACAGCACTGTAGGGACCTAGCATGTATATACCAATGTCAAAATGAATATGAGCATGTTTGGTTTTGAAGAGTGGAAACGTGAATTTGTATAACCAACAGCCAAGACCCACATTGCAGTGAGGTCAGTCCAGGCGGTCAGAGTATGTTTTTAGCTTTGCCTCCAATGTTCTATTCCACAATTTAAGACTCGGTGTAAGCAAACAGAGATTAGTCACACAAACAGCCACAGAGAGCATTGTTACTAACATGCTTTCTTGTCTTTGTCAAGCATGAAGAGCTGAAGCTATCCGGGCAAACAGCGGCATCTGCATCTGATTATCTGATGCGTCCCTCCTTCACGGGCATGCTGCTGCATTGCATTACGCACTCTGATGTGCGATGTACGCTCACGAACAGAGAGCGTTCGGTGCCTTTATCAAACGGCACCTTGCATTATTCATTCGCCCAGCAAACGGCCTTATCCGAGGCGAGATACACGTCTTACATTTAATTTATTATAAGTTTATACAGCTGAACATTTACTGTTTGACTGTTACTGTCAGATGAAACAGCCACTAGAGACAAAACTGTTTTGTGACCAACTGTAATTTAAACTTTGAGAAGAGGGAAGAGGCCTTATTTTAGTATACAGTACATGAGGTGCAGGGCTATATGGCATGAGAGTTACACAGTGTATATGGTACAGGGGTATAAGATATGAGAGTTACATATCTTATGTATAGAGTTACTTAAAAGGCAGTCGAGATGAACTCCTGGAAAATGGTGGGATACAGAGAAAAACAAAACAAATAGTCCTTGAGGCTCATGAGGCTTAACAGACCACCGGAAGGGCATTCTAAGTGTAGGGGTGGGGTGGACCTCATCCCTCCAGATACCAGGGCAGGGCGGGGGATGGAACCAGCAGCTAGGGTCCGGGCCAGCGGCATCCGGCTAACACATGGCAGGAGTGGGGGATTGACTCTGGGGCAGGTGAGCTCCGGGCAGGTGCCACGAAGCCGGGGAGAAAAGAGGAAAGGTGCAATTATGACTATGATAAATATCACACCGGATCAGGGGAAAGAGTAGAGTGATAGCACTTTTGCACCAGCAGAAGTAATCTAGGGCAGCATAACTAATTAGGTGAGTGGCACAGGGAGCATGCAGCCATGAGGGCACTCAGAGACCATCCCACCACATCATCAGCAGTCCTGATAGGGGCGGATCATCACTTATGATTGGTGACAGTAAGGATAGCTCATTGCACCAGAAGGCTCTATTGCTACGCCCCCTCCACATCTGCACCTAATGACTATAAGAGAGACTAAAGACATGTATTTTTAACCTAGACTTGAAAATTGAGACCATGTCTGACTCCTTCACAGAGACGGGTAGACTGTTCCACAGTAAAGGAGCTCTATAGGAGAAAGCTCTGCCACCTGCTGTATTTTTTGATATTCTAGGGACTACTAAGTTGCCTGCATCTTGTGAACGAAGCGAAGGTGGGGGATTGTAGGGATGAAGTAGATCCGTCAAATAAGAGGGTGCAAGTCCATGCAACACCTTATGAGTTAAGAGGAGTACCTTATAGTCTACACGATAGTTTATAGGAAGCCAGTGAAGTGACGCTAACACAGGACTAATGTGTTAATCCAGATTAACCCTCTTCTGAGGTTTTTGGGCCCCAAGACCAACATCTCTGTTTTATCAGTATTCAACAATAGAAGATGATCTGACATCCAGTCTTTTATGTCTTTAAAACAGGCCTCCAACTGTTCGAATTGTCCTTCGCCAGGTTTCATTGACAGGTATAATTGTGTGTCATCTGCGTAGCAGTGAAAATGTACACCATGTTTACGAATGACATCACCAAGTGGCAACATATAATGGGAGAACAATAATGGCCCCAAAACAGAACCTTGAGGGACACCATATTCCACCTTGATGAGAGCAGAGGGCTCATCATTTAACTGCACAAATTGATACCTATCTGACAGGTAGGATTTAAACCAGGAGAGTGCCTGTCCACGCAGTCCAACTAGGTTTTGAAGTCTGCTCAGAAGAGTTTGGTGGTCTATTGTGTCAAATGCAGCACTTAAGTCCAAAAGCACAAGAATAGAGACACATCCACGGTCAGCTGATATCAGTAAGTCATTGACAACTTTAATAAGAGCAGTCTCAGTGCTATAGTGTTGCCTAAATCCTGACTGAAAAGTTTCATAGATGTCATTTGATATCAGGAATTAAGTCAGTCTCTGAGCTACAGCTTTCTCTAGAATTTTTTAAAGAAAAGAAAGATTAGAAATTGGTCTGTAGTTCCTGAGATTTTCTGGATCAAGGTTTGGTTTCTTTAAAAGTAGCTTAATTACTGCCACTTTTTGAGAATTTGGCATATAGCCTGATGAAAGAGACAGATTAATAATGTCTAGCATGGATTGCCCCATAACAGGAACAAGTTCTTTAACAAAGTTTTGTTGGGATTGGGTCTAATTGGCAAGTAGATGGTTTGGAGGACATAACCAATTTAGAAAATTCAGTTCACTCCAGAGCACTAAAAAAGGACCCCTGTCCTGGTAAGCCTGTGCTTTCTGATCAGTGTCCGCTACAGCAGAAGGTGCCATTTTAGTAATTTCATCTCTAATTTTCTCAATCTTCTCAAGAGAAAAAGTTCATGAAATCATTACTATTATAGGCTGCCGGAGACTTAGCATTGGTTTCAGTCTGGTTCTTCATCAGTTTGGCCACTGTATCAAAAAGAAATGTTGGATTATTCTTATTATGCTCAATCAGATCAGACAAATAGGTTGACCTTGCGGAGGAGAGAGCATATTTGTACTGTACCAGATTGTCTTTCCAGGCAGAATAAAATACTTCTAATTTAGTGGATCGCCACTTACGTTCCAACTTGCGAGAAGCTTGTTTAAGAGCACGTGTGTGGTCAGTATACCATGGTGCAAGCTTCTTTTGGCTAGTTTTTTTCTTTTTGAGAGGCGCAACAACATCAAGAGTGTTGCGCAGGGTGTAATTTAGATTGTCCGTCAGCTGATCAATAGATTGTAGACTAGTGGGATCCTGATTAACAGTAAATGATTCTTGGAACAGGCTGACAAAGTTAGGTATCGTAGAGGAATTTAGGGAGCGACTAAAGTAGAACACTGGTTTTGATCTAATAGCAGTGGTAGCATTAATTTCAAACATAATAAGGAAATGGTCAGAGCACAGGATTATGAGGAGAGACAACTAGATTGCTAATGCTAATACCATAGGATAAAGCTAAGTCCAGTGTATGTTGATGACAATGAGTCGGCCCAGACACATTTTGAACAAAACCAACGGAGTCAAGAATAGAAGCAAAAGCCTTCACTAGAGAATCGTTTCCATTATCAACATGAATATTAAAGTTGCCTATAATCACAACTTTATCTGCCATAATTGCTAGGGTTGATAAAAAGTCAGAAAACTCTGAGAGGAAAGCAGCATTGGGTCCAGGGGGTCTGTAGATAGTAACTAGTATAAACGATGAAGTAAATATAGATCTATTATCTACAATAGTCTGTATGGAGCCCAGGAAAAGCACTTCAAATGAAGAGAATATGTTTATAGATCATATACCCCTGTACCATATACACTGTGTAACTCATATCATATACCCCTGTACCATATACACTGTGTAGCTCTCATATCATATACCCCTGCACCATATACAATGTGTAACTCTCATATCTTATACCCCTGTACCATATACACTGTGTAACTCTCATATCTTATACCCCTGCACCATATACACTGTGTAACTCTCATATCATATACTCCTGTACCATATACACAGTGTAACTCTCATATCATATACCCCTGCACCATATACACTGTGTAACTCTCATATCTTATACCCCTGTACGATATACACAGTGTAACTCTCATATCATATACCCCTGTACCATATACACAGTGTTACCTCTCATATCATATACCCCTGCACCATATACACTGTGTAACTCATATCATATACTCCTGCACCATATACACTGTGTAACAATCATATCATATACTACTGCACCATATACACTGTGTAACTCTCATATCATATACCCCTGTACCATATACACTGTGTAACAATCATATCATATACTACTGCACCATATACACTGTGTAACACTGTGTACAAGGTGCAGGGGTATATGGTATGAAAGTTACTGTGATGTCAAATAAAATATAATAAAAATAATCAATACCACATATTATTTTGTATTCTTTCCAGTTAATGACATTGATATTTTGCAATGGCCACACAGGGACATAATGGGGACACAAACATGCTTCCTGGACAGAAACAGGAAACGAGCTACAACCGGCGTTTTTTGTGCCATCAGAAGCATACAGTAGCAGGATTCATGTTGAACTCTTTGGGTTAAGATTAACCGAGGAGGTTTATGAGGAGTGAGTGTCAATCAGTCCTCCTCTGTGACCTGTCGTTAATGCTCACGGCACCTTGTTGGGTTTCCCAGACCAAAGGCCTGTCTGTATTCAATGGGTGTGGTAAGTACAGTGGCTCAGACACAAGAGTTACCCTATGAAAAGTGCAGGCTTCCCTACACCCTTCTGACCTCCCCATACTCACAGCAGCAGGTAATCCCTTCGCCGATAGTGGAGTATTCATCTCTTCACTCTTGTAGGGAGCACCACTGAAAAGAAGCACTTCGTGTTCTCACTCCTTCCCATAAACTGTATCATGTTATAATTCCTACGCCTGAACCCACGGAAGGAGATGCTAAGCTGCTTCTGTGCATCCATGCCAGCTGAGGAGCAACTGTTTGGCCACAGGGTGGCCCTGCTGACCCAGGTGACCCTTGTGCAAGGCATTCTGCTATTCCATTGGCCTCACCAATGACCATCCACTCTCCCACTGCCCTGTTGTGCTCAAAATAGAGGTCAAAGTTGAAACACTGGGTTTCTGGTTGAGTTGGATGGCATAGCCCCCACCAATACCTGAGAGAAACGGATATGAGTCACGGTTAGTTCTCTGCCTAATGTAAGCGGGGGTGTTAGGTATCATCTCATGATAATTAACTTAGATGACATTTCCATTTTCATTTTCATTTTTTTTCCTTTCCATTTTACAATCTATGTAACACACACACACACACCAGACGTGTCAAAAATGCTTTCGAAATATTTGAATTCTTTATATGCTGGTAAAATAAATAAGCACGCCTTTGGATTCCTGATAATTTTCAATTAAACATGTTACTAACAAAAATGTACAACCTCATGAAATAAGAATTTTGTTCTGAATATTTGTGAAAATAGAGGTTTCTTTTCCAGTATTTCAAATAATAATTTGACCCAGGTTTGAAGCACGCACACACACACACACACACACACACACACACACACACACACACACACACACACACACAAAAGAAAACAAGAATCAAACGTGTCTGAGCACCTTCCAAGAAAGCTCTGGTTTTGTCTCTGGCCTTAGATGCTCAGTGTGTGTGTTCCCCTCTCCGAGCGCAATCGTTCACATGCTGAGTGCTTGCATTGGCTAGCGGAGCGTCTAACTCAGTCCCCACCATTCAATAGTCTAAACTAAAGTGTAGAGGGCATAACAGGGTCTCCCGCGGTTGTCAGTGGGAGACACTCCTCCAATCAGAGCCCTCGGAACTCTGCGCTCCTTTGCCACAGTAACGCTGATCGCGGAGCTCGTGTTTCAGACCTTTCAAGCGATTCCACTACTGATGCCATAGGGCAGGGGTCTTCAACTCCAGGCCTCGAGGTCCGCTGTGTCTGCAGGTATTTGCTCCAACCACGCACTACACCACCTGATTTCACTAATTAGCTCGCCTCCTGGACCAAGGAGGTAAACTAATTATTCTAAATCAGGTGGTGTAGTGCGTGGTTGGAGCAAATACCTGCAGACACAGCGGACCTCGAGGCCTGGAGTTGAAGACCCCTGCCATAGGGGGACGTTTTTGTGCCTCTCAGTTTGATCTCCCATTTTATTTTAAGTCAGAATTTGTCACATTTCTTTGTGATCGTGAGAAGCAGCCAATGCAGTCGTTCTGTATTCCTGAAATAGCATCCTGGGCAATCAAATGAGGACGACGCGGACCAGAAAGCGTCAAAGAACTTGCCGTTGCCTACCAACTTCGAATTGTTTGACACCGCCTGCGAGAATGTAAACTTTGTCTCTTAAATCGCTTCTGGTGTAATGAGCCACCAATGGCCATTTCCTGCTCTCCTCAGACACCTCGAACAGTGTCGACAACTCAGAACTATTTCACCATCAACAAAACAACCATTGATTATTCCCTCCATCAAACAGCTACAGGGAGCGCAGAGATGTTGTCAGTCGCACTGTAAAAAAACAAAAACAAAAAAGCGAGAGACAAAAACAAAAAAAAAACAGCGGCCATCTCAGGTGAAAGGCTTGAAAGCAGATGCGACATCAATGTATTATTAACGCCGATAATGCTATTGTTATTACTGAATCGACGGCACAATTGCACCGGGACAAAATAACTGTCTTCTAAATGGAGCCTGACATTTTCACATATGCAGTGGAGAGTGCTGACTGGAAGCACTTTGGGTGATTAAATCAACAAGTTTTGGGGGGGAAATGGCCACCATCAGAGGAAATTGCAGTCTTTCTCTGTGCTGAAATAAGGAGGCGGCCCACTTTTTAGAGAACAGGGTCCATCCGGAATGTCACGTCCACATGTCCCATAATCTCAGCATCACTGTGCAAACAGGTACAGAGAGGGACTGACAACATTGGACTCCATGGCAGAGTTGGCGCAGCATGTTTTTATACTCAGGCAAGGCAATATATCATTTCATATTCAGGCAAGGAGTAGCCTATTGCATTTGTGATTGCAATAGCCAAATGTATACATTCAAGGAACTCAAATATATATTTTTGCAGCAGTAGCATTTGAAGAGGGGGGCATTTCCAGAGTCACAGTTGGCTAGCTTTGAGAAGAGTAATGTATCCCCTTTTAAATAAACTCTGACACTTTGAATATATACCCAGGGCTCCTTTCTTGCCTCTTTCTGGACCACCATGTCATAAATCCAGTAGATTAACATGTGCCATGATTATTAACATGTGCCATGATTATCAATTGTACAGTATGTGGACATTTTCCATACATCATATTCTAATATCTTGCATATATTGCAGAATATTCCACAAAATGGAATTAATTGTAAAATATGTAAAATGCAGTACATGCATACAACCATCATAATAACTGATATAGTTAAACAGGCAGTGTATTACATTTCATTATTATTATTATATTATTGATGATGATAATAATAATAATAATAGTAATGGATTTTATATATATATATATATATATATATATATATATATATATATAAACATCAAACAAAAAGTTTGGAAATTTGTGTTTGGTAGATTATTTCTCTGTTGTAACAATGCTTCTTAGCAATACATTTTATACCGTTGGAAAGCCTGTTTATTTCCCTTTTAAATGGTGCCCCATTTGTAAGGAACATGCATTTGTGGGATGAGCAGCACAGCTGAGTATGTGGGTTGCGCCCATGAAAAATTTGCCAAATCTTCTCTGCCAATGCCAAACAGCTTATTCTGCTGTTGCTATTGACTCTTGTTTGGTGTTGTTTGGTGGATTGGATGATTGAAGTCTATCAGTAACAAGAAAGAAGCAAGACATATTGGCAATTTTACAATTTATTCATTTAACAAACAGTCAGGTGCCTCAGTAGCGTGTGGAAGAACCATACACAGCCACAACAGCCTGGCACCTCCTCCTCATGCTGGTCACCAGCGTGGTCACACACTGCTGTGGGATGGCATTCCACTCCTCAACCAGGATTTGTCGCAAGTCAGCCAACGTGGTTTTGTTGGTCACTCTAGCACGAACAGCACGCCCAAGCTGATCCCAAAAGTGTTCAATTGGATTGAGGTCAGGACTGTTGGCAGGCCATTCCATTCTCTCTACTCCCAAATTCGGCGAGCATTGTCATCTTGGAGGATGGAGTTCGGTCCCAGACTGTGGAGATATGGGATTGCCATTGGTTGCAGAATCTCATCTCGATATCTCTCTGCATTGAGATTGCCTCCAATGATGACAAGCCTCGTTTTTCCAGTGATGGAGATGCCGCCCCACACCATCACACTGCCTCCACCAAAAGGTGTTACTCTATCGGTGTAGCAATCAGCATAGCGTTCTCCCTGTCTTCTCCACACTTTGACCCTACGATCCAACTTCCGTAGGCAGAATCTGGACCCATCGCTGAACATAACGTTCCTCCACATGTTCAGGTTCCAGTGCAGGTGTTGCCGACACCAGCGCAAACGGGCCTGATGGTGAAGGGCAGTCATGGCAGGCCTCCTGGCAATAGCAACAGCAGAATAAGCTGTTTGGCATTGGCAGAGAAGATTTGGCAAATATATATATATCGCCTCTCAGGAACTCAAAGTGCTTTACAGTGAAGAGGGGAAACTCATCTCAACCACCACCAATGTATGGATGCATGTCAACCATTTTGCATCAGAACGCTCACCCCACATCAGCCAATTATACTCTGTATATAATTTAACATTTGCATATATTGCCTTTTCCTTGAAGGAGGTTTGCTGCTGTGTGAAGCAGAGGTATGCACTGGATGGTTACATCCTGTACTGGCCTAGGGAGCAAAACTCTGCGGTTATACCAGACAGACACAGTTTTGCTTTGATCCAATGTATCCCTCCTTTGCAGGCGTGCTGGTGCATTGCATTACGTACTTGTGTGCCGCACAAGAGAGCATCCGATGCCTTTATCAAACAGCGCCTTGCATTATTCATTCGTGCAGAATACGGCCTTATCCAAGGCGAGATACACATCCCACATTACATTTATTATCTGTTTATACAGCTGAACATTTACTGCTTGACCATTACTATCAAATGAAAGATGATCGACATCCACTACAGACAATGTGGGGCTAACGGTGTGACACAAACAGAGTGACTAGCTGGACAGAAACAGGAAACAAGCAACTCTTTAGGTTAAGATTAACCGAGAAGGTTTATGAGGAGTGAGTGTTCAATTAATCCTCCTCTGCGTTCTGTTACCCAGACCAAAGGCCTGTCTGTCTTCAATAGGTGTGGTAAGTACAGTGGCTCAGACACAAGAGTTACGCTGTGAAAAGTGCAGGCTTCCCTACACCCTTCTGACCTCCCCATACTCACAGCAGCAGGTAATCCCTTCGCCGATAGGGGAGTATCCATCTCTTCACTTTTGTAGGGAGCACCACTGAAAAGAAGCACTTCGTGTTCTCACTCCTTCCCATAAACCAACTGTGTCATGTTACAATTCTTACGCCTGAACCCACGGAAAGAGATGCTTCTGTGCATCCATGCCAGCCGGGGAGCAACTGTGTGGCCACAGGGTGGCGCTGTTGACCCAGGTGTCCCTGGAATTTGTTGATAAGCATTTGCAATGCGTGCATGGTTCAGTGACCAAAGTCAGGCCAAAACTTTTTATGGACGTGCTCACATAGCACAACTTTTTAATTCAGAATAAAATGAGGAGCAGTTTATTTAAAGCTATTGTTCGATGCCAAAGTCAAGATGGCAGTGTGGGAGGGTAAATACTAAGCGGATCTAATAATATTTTTGAACCAGAACAGGTGTGCAGTGGAGGTTCCGCTGACTGAAGAGCAAGAGGGACTGAAGCTGTAAACAATATTTATCATTACAAGATTTGTTTAATAAGAATCTGTATCATGAATAATGTATATTTCTTTCAATCCTTTTACATTTTTTAAAAACATTTTTTATGTACCTTGTGCAAAAATAGAGCCAAAATTTTAGTCCAGTTTTCTCTGAGAGAGAGGCATGGAAATCAGAGGGTGCAGTACACAGTGTGGCATCTAGCATGCCTTATAACAGAAAGCAGAGGTTGGCTGCATTAGCTAGCAGAATCGATAACATTACTGAAAAGACATCGTTGAACAGAGCGTGAGCAGAATTATAATTTGAATAGAACCACAGTTCATCGCTTCCCTTGGATATGTTCTAACCACTAGATGTCACTGTGGATCGCTGGTTTTCTTTCAGACTACAGCCAGCAGTTTATCATACCTGCCATACCTACCCTTTGGAAATAAACTTGTGGGCTTTGTTCTTGTTACCTGAGGCAATTCACCTTTTGGTCATCCCGTGAGTACTTCACCGCATTGCATCAGACCAGCAAAGCTGGGCGAAAAGAGATGTGAGAGAACTCGTAATTTCTTGTCTTTGGTTGGTACAGCAACAGATATTTTCCCCCCATATTTGAGCTTTTATTGTTTTGAACAGTTGTCCAAACACTATTTTTCCTTCTTTAAAAGCAGCTAGCCCTTATTAAAAATGATAGTTATGCGATACAAATGAAACAAATTTTTCCACACACACACTCAGTGGGCACTTTATTAGGTACACCTGTACACCTGCTCATTAATGCAATTATCTAATCAGCCAATAATGTGGGAGCAACTCAATGCATAAAAGCATGCAGACATGGTCAAGAGGTTCAGTTGTTATTCAGACCAAAAATCAGAATGGGGAAGAAATGTGATCTAAGTGACTTTGACCGTGGAATGATTGTTGGTGTCAGATGGGGTGGTGTGAGTATCTCAGAAACTGTTAATCTCATGGGATTTTCACGCACAACAGTCTCTAGAGTTTACAGAGGATGGTGCGAAAAACAAAAAACATTCAGTGAGCGGCAGTTCTGTGGGCAAAAATGCCTTGTTAATGAGAGTGGTCAGTGAAGAATGGCCAGGACTGGTTCAAGCTGACAGGAAGGCGACAGTAACTCAAATAACCACGCTTTACAAAAGTGGTATGCAGAAGAGCATCTCTGAGCACACAACATGTCGAACCTTGAAGTGGATGGGCTACAGCAGCAGAAGACCACACCAGGTTCCACTCCTGTCAGCTAAGAACAGGAAAGTGAGGCTACAGTGGGCACAGGCTCACCAAAACTGGACAGTTGAATATTGGAAAAATGTTGCCTGGTCTGACAAATCTCGATTTCTGCTGTAACATGCAGATGGTAGGGTCAGAATTTGGCGTAAACAACATGAATCCATGCTTCCATCCTGCCTTGTGTCAACAGTTCAGGCTGGTGGTGGTGTAATGGTGTGGGGGATGTTTTCTTGGCATGCATTAGGCCCCTTAATACCAATTAAGCATTGTTTAAATGCCACAGCCTACCTGCCACAGCCTACCTTGTTGCTGACCATGTGCATCCCTTTATGGCCAGTCTACCCATCTTCTAATGGTTACTTCCATTGGATAATGCACCATGTCACAAAGCAAACGTCATCTCAAGCTGGTTCCACGAACATGACAATGAGTTCTGTGTACTCCAATGGCCTCCACAGTCACCAGATCTCAGTCCAATAGAGCACCTTTGGGATGTGGTGGAATGGGAGATTCGCAACATGAATGTGCAGCCGACAAATCTGCAGCAACTGTGTGATGCTATCATGTGAACATGGACCAGAATCTCTGAGGAATGTTTCCAGCACCTTGTGGAATCCATGCCACGAAGAATTCAGGCTGTTCTGGGGGACAAAGGGGGGGTCCTACCCAGTACTAGAAAGGTGTACCTAATAAAGTGGCCACTGAGTGTGTATATACAGTGGGGAAAATAAGTATTTCACCCCCTGCTGATTTTGTGAGTTTGCCCCCTTACAAAGAAAGGAACGGAACGGTCGGTCTATAAATTTCATGGTAGGTTCATCTTAACAGTGAGAGACAGAATATTTTTTTTAAATCCCAGAAAATCACATTATATGAATTTTAAACATTTATTTGTGTTTTATTGAGGAAAATAAGTATTTCACCCCCTAGCAAAACAGCAAGAATTCTGGCTCCCACAGACCGGTTATGTGACCAGGAGGCACACATATTAGTCCTCTTACTTAATTAGTACTCCTAATTAAGTACTCGTTACCTGTATAAAAGACAACTGTCCACAGAATCAATCAATGAATCAGATTCCAACCTCTCCACAATGGGCAAGACCAAAGAATTGTCTAAGGACATCAGGGACAAAATTGTAGACCTGCACAAGACTGGAATGGGCTACAAGACCATTGGCAAGCAGCTTGGTGAGAAGGAGTCAACTGTTGGTGCGATAATTAGAAAATGCAAGAAACACCAATTGACCATCCATCTCTCTCGGTCTGGGGCTCCACGCAAGATCTCACCTCGTGGAGTGAACCTGATCATGAGAAAGGTGAGGGAACAACCCAGAACTACACGGCTGGAGCTTGTTGATGATCTCAAGGCAGCTGGGACCACAGTCACCAAGATGACCATTGGTAACACACTACGCCGTAATGGATTGAAATCCTGTAGTGCCCGCAAGGTCCCCCTGCTCAAGAAGGCACATGTACAGGCCCGTCTGAAGTTTGCCAATGAGCACCTGGATGATTCAGAGGAGGCTTGGGAGAAAGTGCTGTGGTCAGATGAGATTAAAATCGAGCTCTTTGGCATCAACTCGACTCGCCGTGTTTGGAGGAAGAAAAAAGCTGCCTTGGACCCCAAGAACACCATCCCCACCGTCAAGCATGGCGGTGGAAACATTATGCTTTGGGGCTGTTTCTCTGCTAAGGGCACAGGACAACTTAACCGGATCGAGGGGAGGATGAGGGGACTAATGGCCCTGGGATGCACCACCAAAAACCTCTCACTTTTATCAAGACAGGGAAAAAGATGATACAATCCTTACAGACTATCACTACTTCACCCGTAATAGTCAGGTTGCTCATATATCACTGGAGTCACATTCTCATATCTCAGCATTGCATTTGACGCAGTTTTCTGGGTCCAATGGCTGGAGGAAGGTGAGCATGAGGTGGTGTTCTGTGGCTGCCTCATCTACCTTCTTCAGCAGCCCTTGCGTCACAATAGCTCTGGTGAGAAAAGATCTCAAGACAGGTAACACACAGCACACCATCACAGCCACCAATGTAAGTATAACAACAATTATAAGTCCTGCCTTAGCCAGTCATGCACCCCATCGCCCAAAAGCATTATCCAACCAGTCCCATATTTCATGACCAATGATCCTTCCGGGGAGGTGTTGTTAGGTATAAACGTGCAGCACTGTTCCCCAAACAGAACACAGACTCCGCCCTTCTCCGCTAATAGCCAGTCCAATGCTTGTCTGTTTTGTTGTGCCCTTTTGCTGGTTGCCGATAATTGCTCTCCTATTGCCAACAGAGCATCATCCGTGTAATTAATAAATCTTTGTTGGTTATAATATATATAGTTTATCCATTCCAGGTTTTTGGTCAGGGTTATCCAGAGAAAACTTGACTCTAATCCCGTCAAGATTTCATTTCTTGCTTTGAATTCATTAGGGATTCCTCGGGGCTGTCCTATGACATCTATCTTTACCTCGGGGGCCAATTTGTATTCTCTCTTGCACCTTTTAGATGACCCAGGTTTTGCAATCTGGGCTGTATCTGCCAACATTATCCTGGCACAAGTTCCTGTCCAGTTCGCTGGTAAGATATATATCCCTTTCCCACACATCCAGAACGTATCCGCTACTCGTTGATCTGTACATATTATGGCCAAGCATCTAGGCAGCTGAATTTCTCCAGATGTTATATCAGGAGTCAGCTCAGCTAGCTGGTACGGATCTCTTGCATTACATGTCCATGTCAAATGACATTCACCTGGAAATTGCCATACCTCCATAGTTCCATTCTCCACAGTATAACACTCATATGTTACATTTAACAATTGAGTTCGCTGCATATCCAGGTGAAGGTCAGCGTTACTAAGGAAAAAGTTCCAAATCTTACAGTCTTTATGTGTGTACTGCCCTCGACTGGATCCCAAGGCATCCAGGCATTGTATGGGACACTGTGTTGTCTTGTACCAGGTAGTAATATTCCGATTTTATTGTGCGCACCAACTATAGTCATACGGATTGGGGATCACTAAATATATAGGCTTTGCTTTAGCGCATATTCTCTAGGTCGTCCTCAGACGAGCTTCCATCGGAGTCTCCAATCTTCTCGGTTCTCCATACACCCGGCCAGCTCCGAAGAGCTTTCAGCTCCCACATCTGTCTTCAGCACGTCCACGTACGTTAGCACGGGACGCCCCCGCGACCGATGCCCGTGTGTTGGCTCCCACAGGACCAGCCTGCTGACTGGGAGCTCCCGATGTCTGTGGCAGTGGCCGGCCAGCTTCATCCTCCTGGATGCTACTTTCCTGCTGAGCCTCGGCAGCCGCCCGTACAGGTCCTTGTTGGTAATGTGGATGTTCTGGTCTACGTTCAGAACTGCTCGTAGCATTCTGGTGTAGCACCCATCCAGGGACTTCTGCAGGGTGGGCGTCAGGGTCCAGCTTTCGCAGCCATACAGGAGGATAGACTCCACAGTGGCATGGAATAGGCTCAGCTTTATGTGTCGGGGGAGATTTGAGCACCACACTCTTGACATACCGTTCAGGGCCCTCCACGCCAGAGCCTTCCTGACCTTAAGGTCCTGCTCTGTGGAGTTCACCCAGGAACCCAGGTATTTGAAGTCATTGACCTCTTGCAGAGTGTTGCCTTCTGATGTTGTAATCGGCGGATGGTCCATGTGGATGTTATAGGTGATTACCTCAGTCTTCTTTGCATTCAGTCTGAGGCCAACCCTAGCACATTCCACCTCCACTCTGTTCAGGAGTTCCTGTGCCTGCTCCACGCGTTCAGACACCAGGCAGATGTCATCTGCGTAGCCTAGGTCTGCCAGGGCTATGCCAGGGCTTCTACTGGACTTCCTCGGTGTAATTGTGAAGCCAAGCTCCTGCTCCCGCCCGTTGATGGCTTTCCTAAGCGCGTAGTCCAGGGCTACGATAAAGAGGAAGGGGGCAAGAGTGTCCCCCTGCTGCACCCTGCTAGGATGTTGAACTCCTCGCTGATGCCATCTGGGGTTACAACCTTGGCTCTTGTGCCCTTGTACATGGCCTCTATGGCCCGGAGTAGATTCGGGGACCCCGTAAGCCTTAAGGATTTTCAGCAGTGTGCTTCTGTCTATTGAGTCAAATGCCTTTCTGAAATCAATAAAACACAGCACCGCTGTCAAGTTGTTCTTCTTCACCTCCTCAATGATTCTCCTTAAGGCCAGGATTTGGCCTACGGTGGTCCTTCCCTTTCTGAAGCCATTTTGGTTATCCCTCAGGTGTGGGTCAATGGCGTCCCTAATCCGGTTTAGTATCATGCGGTTGTACATTTTCGCTATGACACAGGTCAGGCTAATGCCACGATAATTGTCAGGCTTAGCCAGATCTCCAGACTTGGGCACCGGGATGATGTTGAGAGGGACCATATATCGGGCTTGATGTTTTCTATCAGAGCCTGGTTGCAAATCTCCAGTATGATGTCATCGAGATCGCAGTTTTTAGGGACCTCTGGGGGATACCGTCCGGTCCAGCACTTTTTCCTTCCTTCAGGGTGGACTTCACTGTGGCAAACTCCGTAGCTGTGAAGGGGCCATCGTCAATTTCAAGACTTGTGAGGACTGCAGGTATCTCTTCCTCAGCTCCGTCCACTGTTGGGTGGGTGCCTAGGAGATCCCGGAAGTGGGTGAACCAGGAGGTCACCCTCTCCTCTGGGCTGCAGCCTGCCAGCTGTCCCTCCCTCGACCTCTTGCGCCCACTCATCTCGTTTATGACCTTCCATGACTCCTTGTATCTCCGTTCGCCATGTACTGTCTCCACCTTCTTCACCTTCTCCATCAATTCCTCCCCTTTGATCCTGTCATAGGTGCTGAACAGCTGCTGTTTGGCGCCGTTCAGCTCCTCCTGACTCTCCGCGGTCCCCTCTCTCACAAAGCTTCTGCGTGCCTCTTCCACCCGTGTCCGCGCCGCACAACCTCTGGGTGTTTGGACCTAGGGAGGCTCTATGTCTCCCCTTCGTCGGTACCCATTTCCTGGTTGCCTCTTCGCTGGCGGAGAGGAACCGCTCGTAGGTCGTTGGCTCCCCCTCCTCGGCCAGCAGATGTAGGCGGCCTCTCACCTCCGCTGTGTAGTTGGCCTGGAGTTCAGGGCTTCCCGCGAAGGCTTCCCAGTCGGGCCGGGCCCTCGGGGCGCTCTTGGGGACCCTCAGGCTCAGGCGCAGCCTCGCAGCAACCACACGGTGATCGGAGCCTACAGAGTCGAACGTGCTGTAGGACTCTGCGTTCAGGATGGACTTCCTCCACTTCCTCCGCATATTACTTCCTCCGAACTCTCTTCTGCTCTCTCTATTAGGTATTTATAATTAATTCCAGAACTGTATCCCTGTCCGTGTATATGCCTCTCTGTAACTTTCCCTCCTTCATGAAACGTTAAGATGCTATAGTGCATAATACACACACAGCCAACCTCTCAATATATATATGTATATATACAGTATATAATGCTGTTGGACCAGGATTTTGAGCAATTTTATACAATATTCTAATATGTACACATATACATCACACTGACGCGGTATCCTTATGTTATGTTCTTATAATGGCATGTTCCATATAATTTCCAACACAACTATAACCACATCAGATATCCACATTAACACCTGAAGGTTTTATTGTTTTTAACAATTGCCAAAACACTATTAGCCCTTCTTCAAAAACAGCTAGTCCTAATTAAAAATAGTTATAGTTATGTGATACAGAAAAATGATGGTAATGTGAAGCTTGTGATCAGATAGTTATCATACATCATTTTTACCAGTATATACAGCTTTTAATTAGTTTATATATATATATATAAAATAAAATATGTTTACAGACATGGTGCTGCCTTCAATCTTTTGATGACAGGATCTGACAGAGAAAGAGGAGAACTGAAATCATGTTAACTTTGACAAGTGAATTTTAATATTTAATGTCTTACATACTTCAAGAGAAGTGCAATAATTTTTTTCTTAATTCTATTATTGGATATCAAAATAACAGAGCTTAAGCTCAAAACTTGAATTTGAAAGAAAGTTGTCCTTTTGAATTATAAATATGTTATGAGAAAAACCTCATATAAAGGAGAACCTACCCCAGGTGCCTGGATTTTTCTCACGATTTGGTTATTTCCTTTCTTGTAGTGGTTCTTGTAGTGGTTCTGAACATACTACACCCTAATTGCACATTAATTGGACACAGTAGCACTTTCAATACACCGTTACATTACAGTGTTCTGCCAAGCCTTTAATAACTGACCTTGGATATTTTAAGGCCCAGCACAAAGGACAGGGCAGCTAAAGAATAATTAATTCAATCAAATTGAACATGATCATAATGGTTCTGAACCCAGGAGCTAGCGTGGGTCTCCACTGCTTGAACTTTTCTGATCTTATCACACGGAGTGAGGAAAATTAGAAGGCCTGTCAAAGAAAACTTATCGAGAAGCGCGCTTTGATTCCTCCCAGCACCGTGCTGCCTCGCCTGGGGAGTTGCTCCGCTGCGTCGGGAAATCAGATTTCAAAGAAAAAAATCTCTCATGCTCGGAACAAGTGCTTCGCGGTGCTAGCTGCCGTCTCTCCCGAACGAGGGCGACTGTGCCGTAATCCTGTGTGAAATAATGTGCTTTGTCATTATGCGAACGGGAATGCAGGTTTATTGTCTAAATTAATGAATGAAATGCAAGTTGGCTGCCCAACACCACTCCACACTGCACTCAGCTGCAAGCTGTATCAGTATGTAGCAGGTACCGACGTAGCCAAGGATTCATTTCGAGCGGGGTGGGAGTTGGGGGGGATTGTTTGAGTTGTTTGATTTTGTTTTAAGAGTTTGAGAGGGGTACGGCACGAACAAAAAACCGGTGCAGCCCAAGTGTCACTGCTGCAGTATTACTCTTCTCTCCTCCCTGGACAACCTTTCCCCCCCACATATGGATTATCCCAAAGACAAACAAATGTGTGTCAAGCCACTTGAGTTAACTAGTCAAACATCATGAGTTAGCAGGACCCAAACCATCTAAGTTAACACCAACGACCCAAACCATTCCATTTCACAATAATGGAGCCCACTGTTCTCCTGGGGACTTTTAATGCTTTAGCAATGTTTTTATACCCTCTGTGTCAGGAGGTCTTCCTAGGACTTCATGGCTTGGTTTTTACTCTGACATGCACTGTGAACTGTGGGACCTTATATAGACAGGTGTGTGCCTTTCTAAAGCATGTACAATCAATTGAATTTGCCACAGGTGGACTACAATCAAGTTCTAGAGACATCTCAAGGATGATCAAAGGGAACAGGATGCATCTGAGCTCAATTTCAAGTGTCATAGCAAAGGGTCTGAATACTTTTTATGGGGTATTGTGTGTAGATTGATGAGGAAAAAAATTATTTAATCCATTTTAGAATAAGAAAATGCGGAAAAGGTGAAGGTCTGAATACTTTCCGTATGCATTGTACATATATAAATACACACACACATATATATATATATATATATACAAACATTAAAAAACACACACATAAAAATGTACATACATATATACACACTGGTGTCCCCAGGGGTTGGGCGACACGCACGGACCTTGCAGAGGGCGTAGGCAAGTTTAACAACACGGAGGAGGCAGTAATATAAGCAAAATGATGCTTTATTAAACGAACAAACACAAAGGGGAATACAAACACAAAGTCCGCAATCCTTATCTCTTTGTCAATGTCCGTTCCAATCCAAAATCCAGGTCCAAGTCCACAATCCAGTCCGTAGTCGTTATCCAAAGCAATCCAATTTCAAACACAAACACACTCCAACACTCCTTCTCAAATCCTGGCTAGTCAACGACTTCACAGGTTCTTTCTCTCCAAATACTCACACAGCAACTCCTTCACCAACACGTTCCTACTCCTCTCCCAGTGTAGTGGGAATCAGCCCTTTAAATAGGCCTTGAAATGGCCTTCAGCTGGTCGTTAGTCCCGTTACTTTCACTCGGCTCAGGTGTTTCTGGAGGCTGCTGGGAAATGTAGTGTTTCCTGGCTCCCATGTGTTGTAGGCCAGGCAGCCATTTCCTAGTGCAGCCCATTGGGATGCCACAACACACACACACACAACAGAATCACACACATAAAATATACAAACACACACACACACACACATACATACATACATATACAAACACACACACACATCACAGAATTACACACATACATATACAAACACACACACACACACACAAGCACAGGCTTTTATACAATGAGTTCACTGGGGTTGCAAGGATGTCTAGATTTCTTTAGCTCTCCGTGGACACATTTATTTTGTTGGGTTATGTTTTAGGTTGGGTACATCTGCTGCAGGTCAGGAGAGGTGGGAACAGAATTGTAGAGTATGCTCTACTTGAGTTCTGCACCGCTACGCCTGTTTGTTCTTAGCTCGACCGCACATAATTAACCTTCATAATGAAATGGCGGAACACAACCACTGGACGGCAGCAGTAACAAACACGTCCTTGTCTTATTTTAGGCCAACATGCCAAGCCAAACCCTGAGGTGGAGCGTTAGAACAGTGCCGTGGGCACAGCACACCGTAGCCTATGCAAAAGGCTATGCATTACCAGACTCTCTTAAACAGAGAGAGAGAGAAAGGTGGAGAAAGGAAGGGGGGGGGGGAGATATACAGAGGGAAAACAGGCAGGGGGGGAAAGAAAAAGGAAGAGGGAGTCACCGAGGGAGAAGTAGAACCTTAGAACAGATTAGAAAAAATTAGTTTAGCATTCACTAATTGATACGATTTGAAATTGATCATAATATGGGCTTTCCCTCTCAGTATTTCAGTTTAGTATTTGAACTGGGGAAAACCGGTTGCGTGGAAAGCCGCCCAGCCAGAGATGCCGATTCAGGGACAGGGACTCTGGTGTAGGCGCTGAAACAGCAGGAATGCCCTGGCTCCCCTGACTGATCCGTGGGAATATGCTGAGAGAGCAGCTACGAGTCTCGAGGAACAGCCGGAACATTCTGTGAAACAGTACACAGGGTGTAGAAAATTAACCGTCAGAGACCAGAAACAAAGCTCTGCTTCAGTATGTACAGGTAACTGCCAAAATAAAGGAAATGCTTGAGTAAATTAAGGGTTCTGGCAGCTCTCTTATGGTGTGGGATGCATTTTCCTGGCATGGTTTAGGTCCACTCAACCCCTTAGAGAGCAAGGTAAACACCAATAAATACAAAGCCATTCTGAGTGATCACCTTCATCCTATGGTGAAGCATTTCTATCCTGATGGGAGTGGTCTCTTCCAGGATGACAATACTCCCATCCACAGAGCACAAGTGTGCAGTAAATAGTTTCATGAGCATAAAAACGATGTAAACCATATGGCATGGCCGTCTCAGTCACCAGATCTCAACCAAATTGAACCCTTTGGGAGATTCTGGAGTGGCGCCTGAGAAAGCGTTTTTCCACCACCATCAAGAAAACACCAAATGATGGAATTCTTCTCATGGAAGAATGGTGTGTTGTATCCCTCCAATAGAGTTCCAGACACTTGTAGAATCTATGCCAAGGCACATTGAAGCTAGTCTGGCAGTTTGTGGAGGCCCAGTGCCCTATTAAGACACTTTATGTTGGTGTTTCCTTTATTCTGGAAGTTACCTGTATATTCACTCCTTGAATATAGCTAGAGGGAGCATCGGCATTGTATAAACATGGGTCTAACAGCTTCTTCTGTGCAGCCCATGTGGTTTCCATGGTGCTATATAGACAACTGTAAATACTTTGCAGATGTAATAACTAGCCCCTGTCTAGCAGGTAATGCAATGAACAGTCACACAGAATGCTGCAAGTCTTTTATCTGTTGGGGAGGTCAGCAATGAACTTTACCTGAGCTTAGAATATACTGTTTTTAAATGCAGAAATATATTTTTCTCTATTTAAAGTCAGTGACATGCAACACATGGACGGGCCTGGATGAACTGCAGCATTAATGACAATCTGTTCACTAGATATACAGGGCATCCTGTCCTACATAAACACAAACAAACAAACAAACAAACAAACAAACACACACACACACACACACACACACACACACACACACACACACACACACGGACACACACGGAAACACACGGAAACACATGAACGCATGCCCTCACACACATGCATGAACACATCAGCCACACACATTGGGATACCCTGTCCTGACATACACACATGCATGCAAATCCAGAATTATTATTTTTATTATTATTTATTAACCTTTATTTTGACAGGGAAGGTCTCACTGAGACTAGGTCTCTTTTACAGGAGAGCCCTGTTAACAAGCATATAAAAAAACAACAAACAAAATAAAATACAATAAAGGACAAAATACAATAAAATATAAAATATATATATAAGGGGGAGAGAAAGCTCAGTCAGTTACTTAAAAACAAGTGAATTCCTTTACGACACAGTCCTCCAACAACTGTTTGAATATTTGCAAGGACACAACTTTGTCAAGTCTAAGAAAACCTTGCATTTCATTCCACAGATATGGTGCAATGAAGCTAATAGCCTTTTTTCCTAAGTCAGATGTTGTAAAATGAACCTCTAACGTTATCCAGTCCTGCAACCGGGTGGAATATGACCTTTTTCTAATATTTAAAAAATATGTTAAAAAAATGCTAATTGATTTATTTGAAAGCCTTTTGTAGATGAATAATAAGAGGTGTTTTTTTTCTTCGGGTAGCAAGGGACGGCCAACCAACATTTTTATATAGGTTGCAATGATCTGTGATAAAAGTATCTCCTGAAATGAAACGTATGGCACTGTGATAAACTGTATTTAATGGTTTTAAAGCTGAAGCAATAGCATGCATGTAGATGACATCCCCATAACCTAAAACTGATAAAATTATGGATTGGACAATACTTTTCTTGCTGTTAACAGTAAAACTATTTATTTCTATAAAAGAAGCCTAGTTTTGTTCTTAATTTCTTAGTAAATTTGGCTATGTGAGTTATAAAAGAAAGTTTTTCATCCAACCAAATACCAAGCTATTTATATTAAAGTCACTTTTTCAATTTGAAGGCCATCTAGGGTAAGTATTTCATGATCAGTAGGACAGTTTCTGTGGCCTCCAGAGAAAAAAGTGTAACTTGTATTGTATTAAAAGCTTGCTGAATGTTGGAGATGACCTGTGTCATAGACGAGGCAGTAGCATACATCACCGTATTATCTGCATAAAAATGTATTTTACAGCAATATCATTTATATACAATGTTAACAGTATTGGACCTAGAATAGACCCCTGCTGTACTCCTTTAGTCATTTCAATACATTTTGACTGGATACCATCAGCTGCAATACACTGGGATCTATCTGTAAGGTAGTTATGGAACCAATTACATGCATTCTGGTCTAATCCAACAGCAAATAACTTTTGTATTAACAAAGAATGATCCAGTGACAAATACTTCTGAAAGATCTATAAATAAGGTGACACAATGTTGTTTTTTATCAATGTCATTAACAACAAGTGATACAGCTGAGATGGTGCTGTGACTTGGTCTAAAACCAGACTGATACGTGTTGAGAATACAATTACTTGACAAAAAGGAGCATAGTTGTAAATGAATTAAGGATTATAAAATTTGACTTAGGCAAGAAAGTTTGGAGATTGGCCAATAATTATTTAGGTCACTAGTGTCTCCTCCTTTATGTAAAGAGAGTACTGCTTTCCAAATCTTAGGGATAGTGGCAGAAATGAAAGTTAAATTAAAAATATGAGCAAGAGGATTTGCAATCAATGGAGCAGCTAGCCGTAAGAGGCTGGGGTCCAGGTTATCATTTTTTAAATGTCTATACAGAGTAATGCATCTAAAACCTTTGCCTAAAATTGCCTAATAGAGAAAGATATATTTCTGACTAAAGGAGAATTTGAAGAGGTAGGATGGCTTACACTAGCATCAGGAACATTTAAAACATGAATACTGTCAAATAGGTGACCCACTGAGGCAAAATGGGCATTAAAACCATCACAGATATCCTTTTTGTCTGTAACTGAACTTGTAGTAGACATGATTTGTTGTGGGATAGAGGGGGCAGAGTTCTGTTTCATGCATTTAACTATTTTCCAGAATTTAGCAGAAATCCCAACATCCTTATCAGATAAGGATTACAGGTAAAAATCAGATTTGGCCTTTCTAGTCATTGCTAAGACATGATTTCTTAGTTGTCAGAAAGATAGCCAATCGGAGGCGGAGTCTGTCATTCTTGCTTTAGCCCAAAGATACTCACACTCTCACTCTCACAGATTCTCCATTCTGTGGTACACCAATGGGGCCACAAACACAGGGCAAAAAGCTGACCCGTCGGCCAGTCAGTCCAGCGCACAGTGCAGGTGCAGCAGATGTCGATGCAGCCACAGGCACAGGGAGACGCACACACTGCCCTGCCAACTGACAATGAGCCTTGGCAAAAATATACAGCTCCTTCACATTCGATGAATTTGATGAGTTTCAACAACCGGTTTGTCAGAAATAATGGTTGACGTTCATGTGAGATATATCGATAGTAGCTAGTCATTCCCTGTGAGTCACTCACTTCTGGAAATCAAAAGTGAGTAGGGGCAGTGTAGCATAATGGTTAGGTAACTGCAACGCAGAGGTGTCAGGTTCAATTCCCAGATAGGGCACTGCTATTGAGCAGGGTACTTAACTGGAATTTCTTCAGTAAATATCCAGCTGTAAAAATGGATTTCATGGAAACTGTGTAAGTCGTTCTGGGTAAGAGCATCTGCTTGTAATGTAATGCAATGTAAAATTAGTACTTGATTGCTTACCAATGGGTCTCAATAAGAATTATTGATTTAATATCACTTTTATACTATATCCACCCCAAGAAGTTGCCTGGTGTCTTGATATGTTATGCAGTATAAAAAACATATCGCTGCAACAATAAGGAGGCACAAACCAGTCTTCAGTTGCATGAAAGTTGTAGTCCTTAAGAATACCCATAATGCACCCAGTGATATGAGCTGGACACTATTAGAGAGAGGACCAGAGAGAGAGAGCAGGAAACTCTATTCTTTCACTTTGTAAAATCAACCTGGATTAGTATACATAATATTGCATATGAATGATATATGTTATAATAATTAAAAGCAGTCATAGAAAAAAAACTACAACATAAAGATTACTTTTCTATTGTAGATTTATACATGGGCGGCACGGTGGTGCAGTGGATAGCACTGTCGCCTCACAGCAAGAAGGTCTCGGGTTCAGGCCGGGGGCCTTTCTGTGCGGAGTTTGCATGTTCTCCCCGTGTCCGCGTGGGTTTCCTCCGGGTACTCCGGTTTCCTCCCACAGTCCAAAGACATGCACGTTAGGCTAATTGGAGAGTCTAAATTGCCCGTAGGTATGAGTGTGTGAGTGAATGGTGTGTGTGCCCTGTGATGGATTGGCGACCTGTCCAGGGTGTATTCCTGCCTCTCGCCCGGAACGCATGCTGGGATAGGCTCCAGCACCCCCCCCGCGACCCTGACCAGGAATAAGCGGCTTAGACAATGGATGGATGGATGGATGGATTTATACATGACATTGTTACTGCAGTAGTGCCTGTGTGTGGTTGCCTCTGCAACATATTCAATACATATTTATACCATTTCACCATGTTTTTGTGCCAATTCACACCCTCTAACAACCGATCTATCCCCAGTGTACTCACTCAGCAAAAACACTGAAAAAAAACCAAGGATAAAAATATTTAAACTAACCAACTGCGTTAGATTGTACTTTTTATTTATTTTTTATTTTTTTACTTGTCTTTCTCTCTGCCTCTCCATCTGTCACTCCCACCTTGATCGTATCCATTGGTGGTCTTTTGTGTAGCAACAGTAACTCATTCTGCAGAGCAAAACTACATTTGATTGATTGAGGAATGGATGAATGGACCAAGCAGCTGTTTGAGGAGATCCATAGGCAGTTACACAGATCCAATCCAGCTGTGCAATTCTGCAGCTTTAAGGAGAGCGACAAGATCAGAGAGAGTGGAAATTTTACAGTAACCCCCCCCCAAACACAGAGTGTACACAGTAAGAACTCAATGTAACAAGAAAGTGGTCAGGGTGAAATGGATCCCAGAACAATTTCAAAGTTAATTTAGTCTCCGCAGTAGTCTGCCCTTTGGACGATTACCTCAAACATTCGTCAACATCCCCCTCCACCACTCACTCTTCCCCTCAGACCTGTAATCGTTCTCTTCCTCAGAATCATTCTTCCCACAGAACAGGGCAGACTGACAGATAGTGTCTCTTTTTCAGAAACCATTTTATTTTTTCCTCAGGAAACAGGAGATATGGCCATTTTTTTATATGCATGATAGGGAACACGGTGAAAGTTATTGCCACAAAAATAAAACATTTTCTTGAGCAGTTTAGTGGACGGGGCATTAAACAAGTTTACTGGCTGGGCCCTCTAGCTGGGCCCTCATTGGTTCGAGCCTGGCCTGTGCTGTTAGCCTACCATGAGTCACGAGGCTTCAACCTGCGCGGGGTAAGGCTGGGTTGAAAGGTGGCCAGGTTCCCTCGGGTTGCCACTGCATTAGCACCTCCTGCTGAAATGCCAGGTGCCCGCCGGCTAACAGTCATTAGCCTGTCCTCTGAACGGTCTTAGCGGTCCTGTAGCGTCTGCAGCGTAGGTGGGGGAAAAAGCCTGTGGGCGAGTGCGTCGGAGGAGGATGTGCACTTTGGCTGCAAGTTTGCACAATGGTAACTCAAAAGTTCAAAGTTATTAATCCCCGATTTGGGAGGGAAAAAAAGGTTTAAAAAAAAGGTAAAAAAAAGAAAGGGTCAGGATTTCTCCTTTGCAAGCCTGCCATGGATATTGAAGTTCATGGGGAGAGTTTGAAATATGCTCCGAATGTTGGCATGCATAATAGTTACATGCTCTTTAATGAGTTTTTATGAACTGTTATGCCAAAGCAACATCCCTTTGTGTAGTGATGTGCCATGCCAATACCTAGGGCAGTAATTCTCACCCTCAAGCCTGGAGTAGCGGTCTTTATTTAATTTCCACAAAGGCAATTTGTTTGCAGCAACCAAATTCACAAAGTACAATACAACATGGTATACACAAACATACACACACACATACATACTTCGTTCATACATAAACACATACATAAACAATAAATAAAAGAAGTGCAAAGGTACAATTTGTAAATTGTAAAGCGTTCTGGGCAAAGGAGAGCTTATTGTCAATAACAGTACCCAAGTATTTATAATTATCAACACACTCAATCACTTGGCCCTTAATAATGGTTGACTCAGTAGAATGGGGTTTGCAACTAAAATCAATTGTCATGTCTTTAGTTTTTAGAAACATTTAGTTTAAAAAAGGAAGCATCATACCATTTCACAACATCATCCACCACAGGACCATGATATGTGTCCTGCTCTCCCAGTAGACAATGACAGAATCATCTGCAAATTTCAGTATGTGCCTATTTTTCATACTGACTGAGGCAATCATTAGTGTACAAGATGTACAGTAGGGGAGAGAGGACACAGCCTTGTGGCAAACCTGTGGAGGACACAAGCATTTCAGACACATGGTCATTGACCTTTACCCCCTTTGTTCTCGGAGTTAAAAAGTCAAAGTGTCTGTTACGTCCCTTCACTTTGTATTAGCTCTACTTCGTGTTTCCTTTTGGATTTGCGTGCTGCTGTGTTTCCTTGATTTCTCCCCTTTAGGTGGAGATGACGTCACTGCCCTGCTGGGACCTGCTTGAGGACGGATGGTTTCCAGGGGCAGGGCCGGCTCAAGGCACAGGCAATACAGGCAGCTGCCTGGGGCGCCATGTCGGCTAGGGGCGCCAGGTCGCCCTCACAAAAAAATATTAAAAAATCGTTGGTGGCTGGTGTGCGCCCTCTCCTTTCCTCCCAATGAACAAATAAACAAAAAGAAATACACTTTGCACCCCTGTTCTGTTCCTCACACAATGTTTCATCTGGCCTGCACTTTGATCACAAAACTCACGATTCGGATCATATCACGGTTTTGAGTCACGGATCGGATCATTTTTCGGATCAGCAAAAAAAAAAAAAGTGAGACAAATATAACTTTGATTTCCATTTATTCTGTAAATAAAGCAGTGAACATTTTTGCCCATTTACCGCTTTTTAAAACGTTAGGTTAGTAAGCTACCGTTAGCTAACTAGCGTCTATGGAGTTATCTTAGTCCTAAAGTAGCCAAGTACTAGCTAGTTGGCTAACTGATGTTTTCCAGAGTCTGAGTTGTAGGGTAAATAAGCTAGCGGTTAGTAAGATCGCTAGCTATCGCTAACATTTCTTATACGGAGTTAGCTAACGGTAGCATACCTAGTCTTGGCTAGCTAGCTAGCGTGTATCCGCTTGGGTATGTAGCTAGCCAATTCAGAAAACGTTCATGTTATCTATTGCTCAATTGAGCTAGCTATTGAACTTGAAAACTGCCATAATCTGTTCTACAAACTGTAGAAACGTTTAGTTGGTTGACACCATGAGCTGGCTCGATAGCTCGTTTGAAACACTTCACTTATCTTCCCTCTGCAAACAGCTTGGAAACGCATTAACGAGCCTGGTTAACTAACGTTAACCATCTAGCTAATCGTTCAGCATAGCTAACTCTGACCTAGTATGTTTTCTTCTAGCTATGTTTAGCCAGCTAGTTAACCTCGAGAACCCGTTATCACTGCTTACACAATAATGTTAGGGGTAGACATCCAATCTTGGTTTCCTAAACTAGCTAACAATTGCGAGCTAGTTAATAACAACTGTCAAGTGTCACTGATCTTTGTGACGACTAACTTAATGTAACCATTCTTCAATTGCTCGGGCGTTTAACAACAATCAAAAACCAGCAAGCAAGGCTGCTAAATGTTTTGTAGCTAGGCAGCCAAAGTAGAAATCGCTGGCTAACTAACATTGCGCATATACTGTATACTGAGATTATTAAACTAAATTAGCTAACAAGTTCACTGCACCCCTAAGAGTTGGCTAGGGTCACTGCATGCAAATGCCTAACGTTACTACTTTTTTGAACAGCTGACTACGAATGTCTAGAGTGTTTTAAATGTATCTAATGTTGGATAGATTAGGCTACAGGTAACCAGCCAATATAATTTACAGGGAAGCCAAAGTGCTCCCATACATGCGATTTAAATGATGCGGGAGGATTTTCAAGTTCCTCTGCTCCTCCGCTAGCCATGACTTGTCTGCTTTTTGCAACGTGATAATCTCTGATTGATTCGTTGGGATTCAACATGACGTAAACACACAATGGCTTTTTTGTGCATAATTAACCAATCGTTGCGCTTCAGAGCAAAACACAGCGCACCTGTCTTGTCTATCTCTTCACTGTAACTCTGCATCGAGATTTAGGGAATTGTTACTTTAAAACATAACAGCGGCAGAAAAACTGTATTTCTCTATGATGGTTGAATTTAGCAATTAATCCGCGGTTCATATGCGTGCCGAACCGTGGGGGGTGATCCGTATGGATCATGGATCAACTGTGTTCCATTACGTCACTAACTTTGACTGAGATGCTGTTACTGAGGTAGGGGATACGATGCCTGGCTGCTTGCTGAAAGTGGGGGTTACGTGCACGCATCACAGGCAACCCAAGAGACGTGCTGTCGCCTGTCGGGTCAAGCGCAGGCGACGGGGTCAGAGAGGCACGCACTACTGATGCAGTCAGGCAGAGAGCCAACATCAGCGCGACGCAAGATAGATATCAGATCGATGACAGATTTTATAGTTGCACAATGACTTTGAAAAGGCACAAGCCTTCAGGTGCGCAGGGGAGAAAACGGAGGAAGGAGGAGGAGTTAAAGAGAGCCCAATTAAGAGGTAGGCTATGTCATCAAAATGCCGTTTTGTTGTGTTTCTGTGTTATTGTAGGAGGCTAGGGAGCTAACTAGCTAAGTAATAAACAAGCTAATGCTAGCTAGATAATGCGATGCTAAGAGCTACTGCTACTACACCTGAATTGCAGAGTTGCAAAACCGTCATGCTTGCCTTGAGTCTCAAGCTTTATTATTAGGCTACCAAAATTAGTAGTAGGCTACAACATTGTGGTTATTGATTAAGTGGCTTAGTGTTACGTCCGATATTACAACGCAGGTTGATTTCTATCCGTAACAATTGGGGGTTCGTCCGATTTGAACCATAAATCGCATATTTCGTTCTGTTTTTCTTCATGCTATTAGGCTACTTTGGGAATTAACAGTGTTACTTTGCTTGGTACGTCCCGCGGGGATTACAGTGGTGCCAGCTTTGAATTTAGTAACAGTGTTATTTTGCTTTATGCAACATTGTGTCCCGGTTGTAGTAAATAGTTGTGTTGTATTCGTTTTGAATTACGCTACTTTTCTTAGTAGCGTTTGTATTGCCATTTACCATATACCTGTACCAGTTTATTTTCGGTATTTCGTTGCCGCGGGCAGCAGTGGTAAAACTTGTTCTCTTTTGAATTGAACGTTTTGAACGTTGCCATGGAGTTCGAACTTAGCAGGTTCCTTGGTGACCCGACGATCGAACAGTTCGACAGCTGCAGGAAAGCTGACCTTCTATTGATTGCGGATCATTTTTAAATCGAAAACTGGCCCTTAAAACCAAAGTTACGGCCGGACTACTTGAGCAGAAAGTACTGTCTGAGGATGCTGTCCCTGGAGTATCTAGCGTTAAGGTCGAGAGCACTGACGCTACTGTTCAAGCTCGGCAATTTGAGCTGGAGTTGAAACGGTTAGCGCTGAAGGAGAAAGAGTTGGATGCCCAGGTGCAGTTGAAGGAGTTAGAGGTGGAAGCTGTGTGGGCTGGTAGCAGAGCACAGCCAGCTGAGTTTAGCTTCAGCAGGAACGCTAGCTTGGTTCCTCCCTTTCGTGAGGCGGACGTGGATAGGTATTTCTCCATGTTCGAATGTGCTGCCATCTTGTTGAATTGGCCCAGGGAAGCCTGGCCACTGATGTTACAGGGTGTGCTCATGGGTAAGGCTCAGGCTGCATTGTCATCGCTGTCGTTGGAGCAGTCTCGATTACGACCTGGTGAAAGCTGCAGTATTGAGGGCTTACGAGTTGGTACCGGAAGCTTATCGTCAGAAGTTTAGGCAGTATCGTAAAACCGACCGTCAGACTTTTGTTGAGTTCGCACGTGAGAAGGAGAACTTATATGATCGCTGGTGTACTGCACAGGGAGTTGAGACGTTTGGGCAAATCCATGATTTAATTATCATGGAGGAGTTTAGGAATTGTGTGCCTGAGCGTGTGGCCCTCTATCTGAGTGAACAGAGAGTAACTCAGATCGCTCAGGGTGCAATACTGGTGGATGAGTTTACCATTACACGTCGGGGCGTGTTTGGGGAAAAATCTCCACCGCGTAATAACTACGTCACTCCCCGGGGGAATTCCCCAAATGGCTATGCCGGTCCGTTGAAACCCAGTTCTCCCGCTTCTGGTAGAAGGCTGGAGGATTCGGAGGGTAAATCGAAGTTTGTGTGCAATTTTTGCAAGAAGCCAGGTCACGTCGTAGCTGATTGTTATGCCCTGAGGAGGAAAAAGGAATCTTCAAAAGGGGTTGCTCTTGTGAACACGTCTTTGCCTGAGCTTGAACTTGGCGGTATATTACCCCTTAATAACGATAGTGCTTTTAAGGATTTTGCACCGTTCATTATGGACGGTTCTGTGTCGTTGGCTGACGATCCTGGGGTTTCAAAGCCAGTTAGGATACTGAGAGACACCGGAGCGGCACAGTCGTTTATTTTGGAGGATATTTTGCCCTTGTCTGAGAGGTCATCCATAGGCACAAGTGTCCTTGTGCAGGGTCTTGAGATGGGTTACCTTAACGTGCCGTTACATGGCATTCTGTTAAAATCGGATCTCGTGACTGGTCGCGTTGCTGTGGGTGTGCGACCCAGTCTTCCTGTGGAGGGAGTGTCCTTCATTCTGGGGAACGATTTAGCAGGAGGCAGAGTTTTGGCTAGTCCTGAGGTAACTCCTGTCCCTCTTCTCAATGACCCTGACAAACCTGCGCAGAAATTTCCTGACGTTTTCCCCTCTTGTGCTGTCACCCGTGCAATGTCTAAGCGATCTGAGAATGACAATGAGAAGTCTCGTGATGTTCCTGTGTTAGAGGACGCTTATGACTTAAGTGACTCATTCTCTGGGAAGCTGGAGCATGGAGTGCAGACAACCCCTACTGGGTCAGAAGGGGATGACAAAACGCTTGCAGATGTAGACAGGAAGGCTGATTGTGTCGACGAACTCGAGAAGCTGTCTGGCGCAAGAACAGTTGATAGTGGAGCAGAAGAGAGACACAGATATTTCCTCTCTCTTTGAGAGTGCAGTTCCCGAGGTGGAAGTTTCATCAGTGCCCACTGGGTATTTTGTCAGGGGCGGAATACTGATGCGTAAATGGAGACCAGTTGACGCTTCAGTTCATGACGACTGGCGCACTGTCCATCAAATTGTGGTTCCGTCTGCTTATCGCAAGGAGATACTCGGCCTTGCTCATGATAGCTGCCTTGCTGGACATTTAGGCGTGAACAAGACCTATGACCGTGTGCTGAAGCACTTCTTTTGGCCTGGGTTGAAAAAGGACGTTGCCAGATACTGCCAGACTTGCCCTTTGTGCCAGCTTACGGGGAAACCGAATCAGAAAATTCTCCCAGCCCCGTTGTACCCCATTCCGGCATTCAGAGAACCATCTGAAAGGGTACTTATTGATTGCATTGGTCCATTACCACGGACTAGGACGGGTAACCAGTATCTGCTCACTGTAATGTCCGCGTCTACCCGGTTCCCCGAGACGATTTCATTGCGGAAGATAACGGCGCCGGTTGTCGTTAAAGCACTCGTTAATTTTTTTTCTTGTTAGGACTACCTAGGCTCCACTTTTCGTCCCTTAGTGGTGTTGACTGATCATAACCCACTTGTTTATCTTAACCACATGCGAAACAACAATCAGCGTCTCGTGCGGTGGAGTTTATTTTTACAGGGTTATGATCTAGATATTCGACACATCCGCGGACGGGATAACGTTGTCGCTGATGCCTTGTCCCGGACGTACGAATGTTACAATAAATAAATTATCACGTTCAGACCTTGATTGTAAAAATGTTCATATACACATACAATATGGGTTTAAGAGATCGGAAGTGTTTAATTTATTTATTGTCTTAAGGGTGGGGGTGTTATGTCCCTTTACTTTGTATTAGCACTACTTCGTGTTTCCTTTCTGATTTGCGTGCTGCTGTGTTTCCTTGATTTCTCCCCTTTAGGTGGAGATGACGTCACTGCCCTGCTGGGACCTGCTTGAGGACGCACATGGTTTCCAGGGGAACCCTCCAAGCAACGTGACGAGAGAAGATGCGGCTGGACATCACTTGGCTACATCACTGAGGAGACTTTTAAAAAGATGCGGGACAATATATATAGTGATTGCCACCTGAATGCATTGCATTCAGTTCCCTTTACGACATTGTTAATTACAGCTTGGTGATTGTGTTACTCTGATTAACCGCCTAGTTGCTAATTAATAATTATTGCTATTCATAATAAAGATTTTGGGAACTCCGAGGAGAAGACCTCCCCTGTCATCTTTGAGGGTCTGGAACAGCCAGCTGGCTGCCCGGTGAGACCTTGCAACCTGCTTCTGTCTTTTAAAGGACTTTCATGTTATAAATAGAGAGAACAATCATTAAATGTATACATATTAATAAATATATGTTAATTTTTTCTATACCACTGTTTCACTGGTACTCTTTACGGGTTGTGGTTATTGATTAAGTGGCTTAGTGTTACGTCCGATATTGTATGCCTGGTTATTACGCAGGTTGATTTCTATCCGTAACAGTGTCTTTGGTAAGACATGAGGTTGGAACGGATTAAAAGAGGAGGAGAAGTCAAGAAAAGGCAACTTTGCATATTAAGAAGTATTACAATTGTATCCTGTACCACTTCATTGTCCTAAAATCAGGTGTTCTGATTTAGGAATACGGATTACTGTAGCCTCTTTCCATGGTTTGGGCACCTTCTGCTGGCTAAGTGACATCTGAAAAATACTACAGAATATCGGGCCTAACTGTTCAACACATGCCTTTAGTAGGCGGCCTCCTATCTTGTCTGGTCCGGGGGCTTTACTCGCTTTACTGTGCTTGAAGATCTTAATAACACTACCCTCATCAAAGAAGCTGCATCCAGTGGCAGTGGTTTGAATTTTTAGAACATCAATTTCCCTTTTCCAGGCCGGAGGCCTTTCTGTGCGGAGTTTGCATGTTCTCCCCGTGTCCGCGTGGGTTTCCTCCGGGTACTCCGGTTTCCTCCCACAGTCCAAAGACATGCACGTTAGGCTGATTGGAGAGTCTAAATTGCTGGGATAGGCTCCAGCCCCGCGACCCTGACCAGGAATAAGTGGCTTAGATAATGGATGGATGGATGGAATTTCCCTTTTAAAAATCAAGTACATCGACCCTTAAGTAAAATTAATTGAGCTCTTGAGTCAGCTGTTTGTCAGAACTGTACCCATCTAATTTAACCATCTTTTTACTTTTGCCCTTCGACCCTGTGATTGTATGCATCCCGTCCCAAGTGGAACCCAGATTATTCATACTCAGTTCCCTCTCCAACTTTTCCTTATAGGTTAGCTTTGCCCTTTTTCCCCATTTAATTTCTTTCTACAGTCTATGGCACTCATCCAAATTTCTGTCCTGAAATGCCTCGTTTCTCTCAGACAACAGGGACTTAAATTTATTCACCCAGGGTTTACGATTTGGGAAAACTCAAACGCTTTTTTCAGGGATTAACATATCCTCACAGAAGGTGACATAGCTACTTGTAACCTCAGTAAGCTCATCAAAGTCACTACTAGAAACTATGAACACATTCCAGTCAGTACATTCTAGACATCCCCGTGTGCCACTGCCTACTGGTTTACATTCCAACCAATCCCTTGATTAATTATGGTTGTTGAAAAAATATGTTTAGGTTCCATAATTTTGTGCTGAAACAGATTTCAACACATTGCAGGTTTGGCTCATTACCATTTGTTTTATCTTTGATCTTACAATCTTTGAACATGTTTCAATAACCAAGTGTCCACTCTTTCAGCATTTAGGATTTCACTGATTTCAGCTGTCTAGATCTATCGATAAATTGAATATAAATGTAAAATCTCTCAAAAGGACATTACATTATAGAAAGTGATGCTTGTCAGAGAACTGAGCTGGCTGATTAAAATCCTTCAATGAATGCAGAAATACAATGGCTATCAGTTTCTGACATACTTTGGTGACATTAAATCATCCCTTATTAGACATTAAAAATGAATTAACCCCCCCCCCCCTCGGTGGTGGCCTGAGCTTCCCTTGGCAGACGCCCTGAAGATTGAAGACACACTCCTTCTGACTGCATCCTGACCCTGTGTAATAGCATTTCTTTAGCCCTTCATGTAGTTCTAGATATTGTGTTAGGTTCGTCAAATATGTTGTCAGGTTGGTTGAATATTTTTTTATGCGTTTGTGCACTTCTTTTTGCGAGTCGTTCTGGATAAGAGCATCTGCTAAATTGAAAGAGTGATTCTGACATTGAAAAATGTTGTGCCACTGCTTTGCTGGAAGTGGAACTCAGCAATTCCCTGCTATTAGCTGTAATGGACCGACACCAAACCCTCAATTCAATTACCTGAAAACTCCTTTGGGATCAGAGTTTAAAATGCCAGAGTAATTCCCCGCAAGAGAGAGGTCAGGTTTTCATCAGCTGCCTTGTTAAACACTAAATAGCCTCACTGGGCTCACTGCGAAATTGTCTTGCATCCTCCCATGCATTTACTTGATGTCAGATTAACATTATGGACTATAGTTTGGAGAGGACGGTAGCAAGAACGCATCTGGACATTGCTAGTTTTGCCCAGTATTTCTCACCTCCCCCCAGTTTGGTAGTTTCATGGTCAGCAATAAAGGCGTTTGGGTCAACATGGGTTGGGCAGCGCAATTGGAGGGTGGGAGGGGGTGGGGGTAATAAAAACAAAGTGTGGGCATGTTTCATGCGTGATAATTGCTTTGCGTTTTTGTCCACCCAGACCACCTCAACTCAAACGCAGGGCGCTATTTGCTAGTTTGGTGATGGTGGGGTATTTACTGTATCTCATACCTACCCTATCACACAAGAGTGCTTTGTGGATGTTCTGTATTTCATCTCAAACTGAGGGAAATCATTCAATTATAAACTATAAAATACAATCTTTATTCAACTAAGCAGTTGAAGGTAGAGTTTTGCACTTGTAAGAAGCGTTTCAATGCACTTGAGAGAGAGACCATCACCTCAGCCATTATTGTGTAAGACACGTGTTTTAAAATAAATATATATGTATGTATGTACGCACACTCTTTTCTGTTATGAAAAATATTAAACGGGCACTACAATAACATGTAGGCTACATAATTGGCCGGTGTATCATGGGGCAATGCCCCAAGCGATTGCAAAAGTTTGATATGATTACACAGGAGAGGAGGGACCTTAATAACGAGCGAAAAATAACAAAAACAAATAATCATATCCACACTATATATTCGTAAAGGTTATAGTCAAAATAACAGCGAGAGAATTCGGAAACTACGTTTATTGACATGGGGGAGAGGATATTGTTGAGCAGGGGGTAATGGATATTACTTAAGTAATATCCTAATGTAAAGTAACAATATCCTAATGTAAAGTAATAACATAACAGATATCAAATAACATGCAAGTAAAAATGCGGGACATCTGGTCACCTTATGCGGAGAACCACAAGTGTATCAATGAAACATAGTTAATAAACACATTTTAGTAGATGTGGCTTTGATTAAAATAAACTAACATTCGCTACATGCCCGATGATTTGATTCTCTTTTACAACCGCACCACAGGTGCGCTACCGTCTGTCTTGTTACGGAATTACCGGAACAGACAAGGACATGCCTTTATGCGCCACCATCCTGGATTCATGCTAGTTTATAGGAACTGCACTTTGACAACAAATCTAGAGCCCTCTGTCAACATTTGCCCCATTATGATTCAACTTATCAATACTAGCATTCAGAGGAGAGGAAATTCTATATCAACTAGCCTTGTATTGAACTAGTCCTAATAGGCAGTCAACTGCAGCTTCCCTGCACTATGAAATATGCATTCCATCCTCTGTTATAATGATGAAAATGATAATAACGGTAATATCCATGTATTATTAGCTGTAGTAGTCATAACAGTCATTAGTAGCAGAAGTCTACCTGTAGTCTACTTAAGTTCAGTTCAGAAAACCACAAATACATTTCATTTCTATGACAAAAGGAGTTTTTAGTAGCTATGTTGTATTTTAGTCTTGGCCCAACAGGTTTCTATTCACCCTTATCATTTACTTAAATTAGAATCGCCTGAACTTCTCAGACTTCCATTTCACTGACAGCCCACTGGCACATGGTTTTTCCAGACAACAGACTCCATATAATTAATCGCATGCATCTCTAACCTTTAGACAATTGCTTTGCTCTGCAATAAGGTTGCCTGTCTTATGACGATGGTTCTATCCTTACCTAAGACACTGTACGCTTAAAAAAATGTAACAAAATAAATTGGCACTATTCAGCACTACTGTGGTTTCCACAAAAGGACTTGCTTTCAGTGCACATCCCTGACCAAACTCTCAGAATCAGCATTCCGTGTATTCCAGCAACACAGAATCAAAGCCTGCAAGTGATTTCATTTTAAATGAATGCATTCGCTCTGGTATTGATTGAGTGCTGACTAATAAAGGCACCTATACATTCATGAATTACATGGATGTCTGCCTCCTCTTGTCACTTCATTATACGCCTCTGGCCATTCATCTAGCCTGTTGCTTTCTAGAAAATGTGTTGGGATTGTAGTCTTTGAGAGCAATACAAACACCAAGGTTGTCTCTGTCCGGATGCAGACGAATGCCTGAATGAAATGGGAGGAATTCAATAAAACATGAAATTATCTTCCACCAGTTGTTACCCGAGTTTCCAGCATGTTCATTTGTCATTTCATCTGGTTCTGAGACCAACAACAGATTATAGTCTTTAAAAAAAAAATGTTTTTATAGATTTTGTTTCTGATTTTCCCAATCTCTATGGGGCAAGCTACTCTCCGAGGCTGGCGATGATCCGCCTCCTTCGAGACGGAACTCACCGACCCCCTTTCTGGAGACACCCTTTCTGCTTCACATTGAGTTTGTGCCGACCACCCCTCTCAGGAGCGGGGGGCCAACAGCCAGGGCCGGTCTGGCAGAGACGGGTTTCAAACCAAGTCCCTGATAGGCAGCTCACACTCGTGCAGGACCAGCCAAATACGGGTGCATTAGACCGCTACGCTATCCACCAGCCCAGCCTCTAATGTAGGCTACAGTGCATACCTGAAAATATATATTATTTTTTTTCCTCTGAATGGACTGTTGAACAGGGGGTTGCACAACAAATTGTTCAGCAGTAGATTACACTATTTGATAATCAAATTCTCCTTTTACCATCAACCAGCCTTGCCTTGTTTGATAACAACTGAAGTCAGAACAGCAAACATCTCCAGACACGCATCCACTTTGGGGAAAACCCCTCCCAGGACGCACAACACGCCAGGGGGCGCCTGATTCCATAATCAGAGTCTGAATACAAACAGACAGGTGAGGTGCATATTTTTAAAATTATCTCCACGTTGCACGCACTTAACTCAACTCTGAATAGATTATTTCATGCACAGTGGCCACTCTTAATTTAAAATTTGAACAATTGGCCTAATGAGATGAAGATCAATTAAATGTATCTACTGTTGATGTTCTGAATGTGTGGCACTCTGCTGTGCCAGGCTGTATAAGCAAGGACACTAAGAATTAGAGTCCCTGGAGCCTCAAACAAAAGCCTGCGCACGATGCAGAGATCATCTCCGTGGTAACAGGGCTACCATGGGGATGCATCTCACTGTGGGCAAAAAGAGGACAAAATACAAAAATGATAATAATTGCCTCCACAGGACACAGTAAGACAGGTAGCAAACTTACAGAGCAAAAAAAAAAAGTAAAAAGTAGGCCTTAGCCTGCTAGATTAAACTAAAAGTGACACTGCGCATATTCAACACGAGTTGACAAGTGTGACAAACCAAACACTGTCCAAGGGGGTACGTGAAATATAAATTAATGAGTAGTAGTTAACCGCGGAGGATACCCCTAGAGACTCCAAGACACGCAGGTGACTTTCTGGAGGTTTGCATACTGACAACGTCATGCTAAAAAAACTTTGATTTGAATACATTTCTAAGAGGACAGAGGAAAGCATGTCACTTGACATACACTGAAAAAACTGGTACAATGTAAAGACATAAAAATCTGCTTCATAAATTAAAACAAGCAGGTGTAAGGCTGATTAAAATCATTGCACATCCACAACATTTTAGTATTCCCTTCCCCAATAGCTCTCTCGAAGTATTCTGTGCACATTAAACAAGAACAAAAAGAAATGTGAATATCATTTGTAAGTATGTGCTTGAGTAATCTTGTCAGCAGGCACCTTGTGAGCCAAATAATGCAACTAAAGTGAACTATGTCCCTAGTTCAATGAATGCATTCTATACTTTTTAATTAAAATGACATTTCCACAAGAAAGTTACACAGCTTGAGGTTTTACAGAGCAAGTTTCCACACTATGGGGGAAAATGATTGCTTGGCTCCAGTCCAGATTTAACAGGTTTGTGAAAGAGTGCGATATGACACTTCACAAATTGCCATGGTTTCACAAATTGATCGCGGTTTCACAAATCGTCCAGGTAATCGTCCGCCACAATGAAGGATTTGCAGGCAATAGCGCCATCTGTTGGCAATTTCTATGGATCAGTGCACAAATATGGTCCAACCGAATTGGTTTGATGATGAGCTACTGGACCAAAGCTACTTGTACTTCTACGGTTCTGCAGTTGGTCGGTTCAATCATCAATTTCCTCCTTTTGATATTGAGCTTCCCGAGATCAGACACATCTATATCACTTCTAGTTCAGTACGAAACAAGTTTAACACGAGTACTAAAACTGCACCACGTGACAATTATATCGTAGTACAGCATAATCGTAAATGCATTCAAACACATCTAAAACGCTTCCTGACCAATTCTACAGAAAATTGGAGATTGATCAGTCGGTACTGAATTAAAACAGTAAAAGAAAATAAAAAGTTTTTTTTTTTTTAAATAAACTCAATATACAAGGATTCAACTTGAAATGAAGGGCCAGATTATTTTATGCAAGTGACAGTGGGTGCAAGCAACATATATGCATATGGGTTCACGGAGCACGACGAGTCTCATGTTTGTAGTAAGCCGTGCGCGGATGTACGTGTGCGGGACATCTACATAAATCGGTGTTTAGCATCATGGTGCCCATGTATTGGATTTCCTCAAAACATCACCGCTAAAAATGGAGGCCATTTTAAAGCAACTTTTTTTCCAAATATAATTTGCTTGTTGTATACAAAATCAATTGTGTAATGCATCCATTTAGTCTCCATGTAAAACCTGGCAATTATGTTGTGTGATGATAACTCACCTTTATGGTTGTATGGGCCACAAAAGGAAACACAATCTTCTAGAACTACGAATGTAATTATTAGTCATATAGCATTGTGTCCAACTTAAGTCTCATCATAAGGGGTTGTTGCAAAACACTGCACTTTTACCATTTGTAAATGCTAGACTCTATTCCCCCATTTACAACACAGAACTCTAAAATGGAACATGTGTACTGTTTCCAGATGACTGCCAGACCAACCAAACAGCCACAAATCAAAATCTTGTCAGTAGAAATTATTAGAAGCATTATTTTCCCCCTTTTTAGGAACTAAACTTGTAATCTTTAGTTCATGATTTAAAAAGACACGTTCACACACCAAATTGATAAAGAAAAAAGGGAATAAGTTAAACGGAATGAGATTAACAGTTTGGAAAGTGAAACATGGACCTCACCCAATGCATTAGTTTATTTCCCTTTAGCAACAAGTTGTTGGTTTTGTATTCCCGCTAGCACACAAGCCCAGGAGCAGACCCGTCTCAGCAATATTGCAGGCCAATCAAGAACTCTGAATTCATGACTAAGGGAGTTATCCGTTAGTGACTTGCACTCCTCTCATATATATACCCGCTGTAATATTGCATAGAAGTTATTTTACAGGGCTGTGCAGACACAGGAAACAATTACACATCATGCTTTTTGTGTTAATATGCTAGACAAAATGATTTATCATTCAGACTCAAATGTGTTGACAAATAAATCGAATTTCTATTCATAAGTGAAGCATGATTAGCATTATACACTGCACTTTATTGTGACTATCATTTAAATAATAATAAAACACCAGTAAAGTAAGACATTTTGCAAAGAAACAAAATGGGAACACAGAGTACGGAAACATCTTTTATTTATGTACCCTTCTACTGCACTATGTTAGAATTTAACATGAGCATCACTCATCACTACTGTCCTATGTTGATCGTTCATCCTCCTATACATACATCCTATAAAAGTCAATACATACTCAGAAACGAGGAAGAACAGACGCTTCGGGATAAGCGAAGAGGTGCCTGTTGTCTGCGCCATCCTCCGTTTGACCACACGAATCAAAAATAAAATATACTGTACAAGGCATTTTCCGCACTGCTCTGAGGAAAAAAATTAAACAGACTCCGACATTCTTTAAGCATAAACAATTGACAGAAGTCAAATATAGATTATGGTAAAAAGAGGAATAATACAATTACTTGCTACAATTTGGGCACAATACAAACACAACACGATGTGGGTACCACTGACAAAAATGGATATTCTTCAATTTAGTATTTCATAGAAACAAAACGAAACGACAAAGCAAGAGAATAAACAAATCCATTATATACACTGAGGTAAAAACATATTGGTCTTCAGAGGAGGCGTTTTTTTTTTTTCATTTAATGTATATAGCTTTTCTTGTTTTTCTTTACCAGCTCCATTTGTTTTAATTTCGTTTTTTTTCATTTTCATAATTTATTTATTAAAAAAATAACAAGTTAATGCGAACACTGGAATCCAATCGCATGCGGTGCATCATTCCAGGTGGAAAATAACTGAAACAGTCAAACTTCGGCACTAAAAACATAATAAAGCTTTCCTCTAGCGGCGCACGTCAGTTTCGCGACAGCAGCCAGGAGGAAATAGGTGAGAAGCACCATGGCTGCTTTCAAGCGAATCGCACCCTTTTGTGACCAAACCCCGTAACCTCCACCACACCGGGATTGCTGTTTGCTGGGCATGTTCAGGCATTTAACAATTCTAAGCGGCTGCGGTTTAAGATATCATTCTTTAAAAATATGGACCGCGCTGGGAAACGTACCTCGAAGTTGCAAACATTTCGGGTCTTGTAAAGCGATAGGCTTTAACTTCAGCAAACAATTAAAAGCTGTGATTTAAGGCATGCGTTGAAATACAGCATGATCGATTAACTACTCTATATTAGCATAGACACAGGCACGATATTTTACCGGTTTAATGTCACGTCATATCCTGTATTTGCAGTTGCGCTATTGCAAACCATAACTTGCTGAATAGCTTTTCGAGATTGGACTTGAAACGGTATAACCATGCTGATACGATGTTACGGGTCATAAAATGTTCAGATAGAAAGAACATAAACTGTATTCTCAACACTCGAGCACTGAATTGTCTAGTTGCGTTATGCCCACTTAAACGTCTCCTTTAGCGTTCGCTGTGCCACAGCTTTGCATACGGCAGTGTTAACGCAAAGTTATTCCGTATAGTAAACAAGCACGTCACGGCAACAGAGGGTTTGAGTCGCAAAAGGGTTCGTAACTTAATATAAACTGAAAACACAAGCAGCCCTTTCGATTTGAGTCTCCGTTTGAACCCATCCTTCACAGCTGTCGTGAAAGAACAGGATTTGCTAATCTGTTGAAAGGACACGAACACCAGGACAGAGAACAAAATGAGAGCGTGTGTACTGAGGGAAAGGTACGTATCCCTTCCCAAAGCAATGACTACATCCTCGACACAGGGGAGGGGAAAAAGCGATCTGGATTGAAATGGCCCTTTTGTAAAAACCAGAAGAGCAAAGACATGGGTTTGTTAAAAGTCATAGCTGGTGTGGCATTCATCGCCGTAGATACCTGTAGGTGCATGCTTAGCTTCGGTTAACTTTGATTTGGGGGGGAAAAGAAAAAAAATCAAAAGGCTGCTGGTGATTTAAAACAGTAATGCGCTCTACAAAATGAACGCTGGCCAAGAAAGCACTGCAGGTTCACTGTTTAAGAAAAAAAAAAAAAAATTCAGCATGTTGACTCTAGAGAACATGGCTAGCCTCGGTACTGGCACCAACTCTGAAAATCTGTCATTTTTTTCATTTTTTGTTCACCTTTAGTTATAGCAGCAACAGCCTACTCCTCCCTCTCAACATAGGGACAGCTTCACGTATTTTGCCTGACACTTTTTTTAGGCTGACAATTATTAAGACATGTCACTTAAATCTGTCTGATATACACTATTTTTTTACCCCAGCCCTACTCTTTTACCAGACCTCATAAAAAAACCTGTTTGAATTCAGCATGTAACAGGAAGTAATTCCACAGCATTTGCTCAGTGTATTGTACTAAACATGAACATTGCGATTTGCAGATTTTCCTTTTGGTCAACGCATGTCAAAATGGAACTCGTTTGTATGAAATCTTACTGAAAGAAGCCGTAACCGTAACCGAGTGTGTGCGCGTGTGTTTGTGTGTGCGCGAGTGTGTGTGTGCGCGTGTGGGGGGGGCAGGGTGGGGTGGTATTTTTCCTGCTTGGGATGCATTTGAATCAGAAGCATTTGGTTTTGAGCCCTGGGAGGTGAAGCTGTGCTCCAGATATCTCGGAGCCGCGGCGGTGTCCAAACGGAGCGAGGCTGAACGTCGTGGCACGTCTGGGCAAAGCGTTCAGAAATATGTACAACCCAAAGTGAAGCCAGCCAGAGTCTGGATTTGACCCCCCTTCTCTGTTCCTGCAAAACCCACGGAACAGGCAGGGGTACGGTAGCAGCACAGTGTCCACAAGGATGCACCCAAATATGCATCAACATTACGCCCATCTCACATTACCACACATTTAAACGGCAAAATGGTTCCCTCTCAGAAGTGCACTTATTGCTAAACAGATAAGAAGCAGAGGACACCTTTACCAGAATGGCGTTATAAAACATTTCTTTTTGTTTGGCCAATATTATCTGACAGTGAGCCTATACCTACAAAGACTTATTTGCGCTTGTAAATTTGGTTATTCCTCAAATGCAGAAGCATATATCCATTATATGCAAATCTGATATTAGCAATCAAAAACGTTCAGATTGGCCAACATGTTTATGTGTGTGGTAATATGGCACAAAAAATGGTTAAATCTACTTCTAAGTCTACTTTTTCTCCGTCTGATATTTAACGTGGTGCTTACTGTAATGTCACTTTCCTTTTTCCTCCATACAAAAAAGAAAAACGAGCAGAAAAAACAGCAAGCAGAGGCCTTCCATTGGTCCCGTAAGGCATGCTCGATCCAAACGTTGCTTGTAACAGTGGGTTTTTCCAACGTACATTCTCTCAAAAAAAAAAAAAAAAGTTGCCACAAAAATGTTTAAAAATCTATGGCTTTGTAAATATCCATTTGCAATATTCAAATACAATGTACCACTTTCTTCACACGAATGCTGATTCATATGTGCGTAAAAAAAAAGGCGACGTGTGTTGCCTGGGCGATATCGTTAATGCTTCCCCCATTTAGCGTTTTTTCCTTAAAAGCCTCCGTTCGTGGTGACCGCAACCGTAGTGAAGCTCCAAGCTAACGGGGGAGGGGGTCCTGGGTTGGGGTTTTAGCGTGAGGCAGAGCGAGTAAGAGGGAATAATCACAGACCGACACAAAGGAGAGCAGAGCTCTGAAAAGTCCCAGGTTCGAGCGGTTGGGGCGGACGCACCCGCGCAAGGGAAACGTGTGCGTCACGCCCTCCGGCTGAAGCGGATGTGGTGGATTCAGAGCAGTGGCACTTTCTGGTAAAAACCTGGCTTGGAAGGCAATGTAGTAGTAACACAGCTGTAATCATAGTGTGTATACAATTACAAATGTACGTATGCATGTTTGCATGCATGCATGTACTATATGTATATAGATGGGTATATACATACATGTACACACACGCACACATATGTAAATACAATTAGCAAGAGAGATATATAGATATATTGCATATGTCATAGCGTGTTTGCCAAGACTGAATGAGGTCGTGTCCAGTTTGCTTACAAAATTCAGCAGTAGAATATGAGAAAAAAGAGAAAAAAAAGAAGAAAAAAAAGATGCAACGCATGGACTGTTCAACAGGAGCAATTCCCATGGCAAACGGTCGTCTTTCAAAGGCAAAAATCAGAAGGTAACTCGACATGAAAGAACAAAATGAAATGCAGCACAGTCTAGTCCGTCTCATCCTCACGTAACACTGTTTGAAATTTCGCTTTGACCCACCCGCCGTAGGTGAAATTACTTAACATTTGCTGAAAAGAAGTCAAATATGTAAAATCTTTTTTTTTTTTTTTTTTTTTTTTTTCGGGTTTGTGCACTTCTTTTCTCAGTCTCTCTGTGGGTGGTGTAAAACAGCTCTGTAAAAGACCTGGTCACGAAGAGATTCTCAAGAGTGCAGGCACCCTGAGGACCTCTCATTCCAGGAGGTGGGCGGGGCATGTGGGCAGGGGTCAAGGGTCGGGGCCTCAGGGCGGCACTTGGCAGGGTCGGGGGGGCGGGGCGGGGGGGCGGCGGCTCTGCGCACGGAGAGTCTGACTCGTAGCCGCCTTCCTATGCAGAAAAATCGGCACGCTGTGAAAAAACCAGCAGCTTGTACCTCGGTGAGGTAGAACACGTGTCCTTTCGTTCGGCCAAAGGAGAATTGGCAATGACCCCCCAAAAAAACAAGGAGCAAGAAGGACAAAATAATTCGTACTGCTTTTTCCTCTTCGGAAAAAAGGAGAGGGAAAAAACCCCACAGAGAAAAAAAATACTAACACAGAGAAGGGGGAAGAGAGATCAAAGGAAAGAGCAAGAGAGAGACGGGGGGGGGGCACGGCCTACATCTTGATGCCCTCCTGCTGGCTGAGTTGAGACAGGGACTTCTTGATGCGCAGCGCGGTGAGCCGGGCGGCGCCGTTGGCATACCAGCACTCCCGCATGATTTTGGCCATGACCCGCAGAGCCTGCGTACGAGAGGAGAGGAGAGGAGAGGAACACTACATGAGAATATCTGAAGGAAACAACAGTTCGGCCCATCACAGCTCATCGCTAGTCTACAGTCAAAACCAGCGGGTAGGCAGCCCTGGTCCTGGAGTGCCACGGAGCTTTCTGCCTTTTGTTCAATATGAACCGATTACTCCATTAACTTAACTATAAGTGGATTTATTATTACGCTTAATGAGCACATGTTGCCGTGTGCTGGGGGCTTCACCTTTGGAGTCTGAGGCTGGATATTCAAACTGTGCAATCAAGCAAGCATGGAAGGAAAACCAGAAACATCGCCGTCGTGTGTTGACTCTAGAGAACATGGCTAGCCTCGGTACTGGCACCAACTCTGAAAATCTGTCTTTTTTTTCATTTTTGTTCACCTTTAGTTATAGTAGCAACAGCCTACTCCTCCCTCTCAACATAGGGACAGCTTCACGTATTTTTCCTGACACACTTCTTTAGGCTGACAATTATTAAGACATGTCACTTAAATCTGTCTGATATACACTATTTTTTACCCCAATCTCACTCTTTTACCAGACCTCATAAAAAAAACCCAGGCACTCCAAGACCAGGGCTGCCTACCCCTGGCCTAAAGAGAATCCCGCACTGTCAAGCCTGGACACGCCCACCCCTGAGTGTCTCGGAGAGGTCACTGCTTCACGTAAGCGTCTCCACCACCCCCTCCCCCACCGCCGAACCCAGGCAGAGTGTTCCGGTGCGACACGCTGAGCATTCATAAAAACCCAAACCAACTTAAGACCTGCCGCCTCGGTTAGCACAGGCACAGCACTCTACCCAACAAGCCAAAGGTGCCCCCCCCCCCCCCCAAAAAAAAGTCAGCTTGCTCGCAATAGAGCCACGCAAAATCTAATTCCAGCTCCGGGCACATTCAGCGGGGCTTGTTCTGAAATGCCCACTGACGTTTTCTCAGAAAAGAAAATGTGCCACAATTATTTCGAGCACCGCATAAAAGCGCACGTCGAAAGATGACCGTAGGAAACGGCTGACATTTTTCGAGAGCCACTCTACGGCAGGAATCTTAACACACCTGGGGGGTTAAAAGCGAAGGGGGCAAATTCAAACAAGGGCACTCAAAGCGCTCTGCCATTACTCGAATCACCCGCATAAAAATGTAAATACACGATTACTTATTTTCCCCCCATTAATTCAAAGACATTACGCGCACTCGTTTAATTTGACCTTTAACCAACAGGACAGAAAATTAAGCACAATTTTAGATTGAGCAAGTGAACATGCCGGTGACAGCACAAATAGCATGCTTCGATCCAGTAATTGTGTAATAGCTTTTAATGTTTGCAGGTGCAAAGGTTCTTTTATCGAGTAAATATTTCTAATCCTGCAATTCGAAGTTCTTTTTATTGGACTTTGCGAGCACAATTACATTACAGGCATGAACGCCTTAAAAATAAATTAAACAAAATGTAAACAAAATGATAAAATGCTTAAATGTTCACGAAAACCTGAGGATACTTTGAATAAGTGAAGAGGCAATTTTTCAGCCCACACGCGACACACTAATCAGTTTTGTTTCCCCTCCCCCTCCCCCCACAATATTTTTTGTTGATTCCAGCAACTGCCAAACTGACACGGTCGCAATATTTACTTGACCGAACACATTTCTCAGGGACAAGTGAACAATGTTGAAAAATGACGGGAGCCATTTTAGCCAAGATTTAGCCCGAGGCTAATTTGCAACTGCACTTTGTAGGTGGAGCGTGTTCCTGGAGAGGTTATTCAGGGTGAGCTTATAGGGAGTCTTTCAGGGACTCCACTGGTTCCTTCTGCCAGCGGGGGAAAAAAAAAAATCCCCATTTGCAGTTGGTCCATATGTCTGGCTGGGCATCCGGTTTATAACCCAGACCCATCGCGGAGATGCATCCGCGCATCACTCTTGCATTGTGATCCCGGCATCCCCTAGATGCAACCTGTGTGCGGATTTCACCCGGGGCGCTTCATCCGTATTCCTCACCTGCATCGGCCAAAGTTACTGCTCAAGTAGGCAGACTGGTGATGAGAGAAAAGTTTGAGGCCATTAAAATTATATAATGTTTGCCTGGGAAAGCGGGGTGGGGGGGGTGTTGAGAATTGGGCTTGGGGGGCGAGGATTGGCACCACAGTCAGGTTGGCGCTTTTATTAAAGGATTCAGATGGGCGGTTGGGCCGCATCACGTCCTACCTTCCTTGCCTCGGGTGTTTTTTTATTTAAATAAAATATGATACGAGATACGTGCCGGCTCTGGTTCGCGGCCCGACCCCCGCCGGTAGTCTATTGGCTTCGCACGATTCGCGTCAACATCCTTCTACACTTCTGGAATGAAGAGCAGCTTTGTGCGGGCTCATCAGTCAAATGCTTTCCCCCACACCACATAGAGAAAGGAAATGAGAGAGAGAGAGAGAAAGCATGTCCTTTTAATATTCAGAGACCATGTCATCAATAGTGCCTTCTACTTAAAACAGCTTGGCAGCTACTGTAAGAGCGCAGCTGGAGATTAGATTAGGCAGGGGGGGTTTTATGACTGCAAAGTGGGTGTAATCTAATTGTCTCTTTTCCGAGCCATGGAACGCCATCAGTAAGAGCGAGAGGCTTGTGTGGCCTGGTGTGTTTGCGTTCTGAAGCCACGGGCTGGCGGGCCCTGGAAACCTGAGAGACGCAGCGGCCAAGCCTTTCACTCCCGGATCGCTCCCGGGGGATTATGGGATTGATTAAAACTGAGACTTATTGAGCGGGGCAGGCCAATAGGATAACGCGCTTATGCCAGCTTGCGTTTCACAACAGTCCCTGGCGAGAGCTCGGCCAGCTAGCCGCAATAGCGCACTGCTCTCTGCTACGCTGTCGTCCGGCTAGGTCCGGTTTCTGTCGCACCCACCTCCTGCCGTGTGGGTGTGACTGAACGCCTATGCCAGAAAGGGAGGTAGCCAATTGCACGCAATATTGAGGGCAATGAACAGGTGGCCACCGAACCTGAAAAATTGGGCCTGCTCTCAAATATTTTGCGTTACGTTCCTGGTATGGACCTACTGTATTAAAAAATACAGCTATCTTAAATGCCTCATCGCAGATGAACCTGAATCTGAATCACAGAATTCCTAGCGACCAGGCTTCTTGAAACGCGGCATGGAGCGTGCGCACACACATACGTACCTCGCAGCTCTGCCACCTGTTGGGAATGTTGGGTCGTAGCTTCTGTTCGCACACGACCTTCCGCATCTCTTCCACCGAGGGGTCGGACTGCACCAGGTCATAATAGGGCAGCTGGTAGTCTTCGTGTATGCCTGAGAGGAGAACCACAGCCAGCCATTACACTCAGAGGGGAAGGGCTAAACATGAGAACAGCATTATAATCAGAGGGGAGGGGCTAAACATGAGAACAGCATTATAATCAGAGGGGAGGGGCTAAACATGAGAACAGCATTATAATCAGAGGGGAGGGGCTAAACATGTGAACCACAGTGTTATAATCAGAGGGGAGGGGCTAAACATGTGAACCACAGTGTTATAATCAGAGGGGAGGGGCTAAACATGTGAATCTCAGCATTACACCCAGAGGGGAGGGGCTAAACATGTAAACCACAGCATTATAATCAGAGGGGAGGGGCTTAACTTGTGAACCTCACTGGTACACTGAGAAGGGAGGAGCTAACCCCTAAATCCACAACTTCGCACAAGGGGCACACTGGACAGCAATGATGAATTAAAATGCTGCTTAACCGAGAGATTCACTTTAGTGCAATGATCCATAAAGCTGTGGAGGACAGCATCTGTTTGACATACGGAAATGGGAACACATGCAAATTAGTTAAGGCGCATCATCAACACTCATTAAATTAAGTGACCCGGCAGCTGTGATCTGTAAAGCAGAATCAGCAGCGAGAAGAAACAGAGGTTTCGAGCATCCTGCTCCAGGGCAGAAGGCCACGCTCGATATCAAGAATATAATTATATTTTAATTTAAAAGACTCATAAAGCATGCGTTTTACATAGTATTTTCAATCCAATGAGCAAGATTTGAAGGAAGTGTGTGTGTGTGTGTGTGCGCGTGCGAACAGAATGTTATGGTTATGTAACCAACAGTTAAGAAATTCAAACAAATCAGGCATATATTCTCTGTACACAATGGGGCCACAACCGCCACAACTAGATTCACATATAGAAAGGGATATTCTATTATAGTCAAGATTCTTCGGCTATGCAAGTATCCAAGAAAAATAAATAGCTTCTAGGCATTCAGACATATTGCCAACAACGGGAAGGTGAGCTTTCATGAACCCCATCACGGGTGAAGCTACAATGAGCTGTCAATCACTGACTTGTTGCAACCAATCAAAATAAAACGCAATGATTGGTTCAAATCAGCGAGTCACTGATAGCATGCTGTAGTGCTGCCCATTTTCGATCTCACAAAGCCTTGCTCTCCCATCTCTCCGCTGTGCGCGCGTTTCTCGCCAAAGCACGTGACCCAACCAGCCGTCATTCACACGTAAAAGGCGAGCTTATAAGGTTTGTGAAGCTACCTGGACAACGTGGGGGCTATGCCAAAGATGAGCGCAGACTGCTTTCAGCCCGTCCCCATGTATTCAGAAGAAGCAATATGGCTGCCGCAACACGTGAGCAGGTATATTATTATTATTTTTTTTTTTTTCAAATTTGTTTCTGATTTTATCCCATTTTCTCCCAATTTGGTAGCCAATTAGACCCGCAATTTTTTACGTCAATCCCCCCCTAGTAATGTGAGTTCGCTGCCGTAGTCCTGCGACCGGTAGTGACGAAGGCGAAGTGACCCCTCTTCCGAGACGTCACTCGCCAAGCCGTCGACCGAACCCCGGTACTTACAGGGCCACTATACGCAGCGAACGTCACGTCGGCTTCCCTCCCCCCTCCCTGGGGCGGACAGCCAATCGCCGCCCCCTGGTGGCACTCCCGGCCAAAGCCGACACTTGGCGAGACGGGGAATTGAACCCCGGTCTCCGTGGCCAGCGTCGGACGTTGTAACCACTGGACCACGCGGGAGGCCCGAGCAGGTATATTTAAATGTGCATGTGAAAGGGCTGTTACACAACCAACCTGAGGCTACACAATGATCAAATCAGGAGAAGTGGCTACCAATCAAACGATTGAATATTTGCCGTGCGCAGTATGGCCACCGTGCCCAACTGTCCATTCAAATTCATACTCCAACTCGATGTTAATAAATACATTTCTTCCCTGCAAACCAAACTACACGGCAACTTTGTATTCACCTTGCATTTAGGGCATCAATAATCATGTGCGCACACCTCAAATCAATATCAAGATCAACGTGCTACCACCTTCAGTTCATGAGTAATATTGACACGTGTCCAGAAATGTGTCGCCACCCATCAGTTGATTTAGTCTCCGGCACACATGCCACATCTAGTGCAAACCAGTAATTATTGCATTATTGCAATATTGCATGTGTGTGTGTGTGTGTGTGTGTGTGGATTTTTGCATGCAAGTATGTGTGTGCACACGTACGTGCGTGTGAGTATATATGTATGTATGTATGTGTGTATGCATGTACAGTGATGCTTGAAAGCTTATGAACTCTGCAGGGGGTGGTCATTATTTTCATATATCATATATTATTTTCTATATACATGCATACAGTACTGGGCAAAAGTTTTAGGCAGGTGTGAAGAAATGCTGTAAAGTAAGAATGCTTTCAAAAATATAAATTTCTATTGTTTATTTTTATCAATTTACAAAATGCAAAGTGAGCGAACAGAAGAAAAATCTCTATCAAATCAATATTTGGTGTGACTACCCTTTGCCTTCAAACCAGCATCAATTCTTATAGGTACACTTGCACAAAGTCAGGGATTTTGTAGGATTATAGTCAGGTGTATGATTAACCAATTATACCAAACAGGTGCTAATGATCATCAATTTCATATGTAGGTTGAAATACAGTCATTAACTGAAACAGAAACAGCTGTGTAGGAGGCTTAAAACTGGGTGAGGAACAGCCAAACTCTGCTACTAAGGTGAGGTTGTGGAAGACAGTTTCATGTCACAGGTCATACACCATGGCAAGACTGAGCACAGCAACAAGACACAAGGTAGATATACTGCATCAGCAAGGTCTCTCCCAGGCAAAGATTTCAAAGCAGACTGGGGTTTCAAGATGTGCTGTTCAAGCTCTTTTGAAGAAGCACAAAGAAACGGGCAACGTTGAGGACCGTAGACGCAGTGGTCGGCCAAGGAAACTTCATGCAGCAGATGAAAGACACATCATGCTTACTTCCCTTCGAAATTGGAAGATGTCCAGCAGTGCCATCAGCTCAGAACTGGCAGAAACTAGTGGGACACAGATACACCCATCTACTGTCCGGAGAAGTCTGGCCAGATGTGGTCTTCATGGAAGAATTGCGGCCAAAAAGCCATACCTCCGACGTGGAAACAAGGCTAAGCGACTCAACTATGCACGAACACATAGGAACTGGGGTGCAGAAAAATGGCAGCAGGTGCTCTGGACTGATGAGTCAAAATGTGAAATATTTGGCTGTAGCAGAAGGCAGTAGAGCGGTACAATAATGAGTGTCTGTAGGCAACAGTGAAGCATGGTGGAGGTTCCTTGCAAGTTTGGGGCTACATTTCTGCAAATGGAGTTGGGGATTTGGTCAGGATTAATGGTGTCCTCAATGCTGAGAAATACAGGCAGATACTTATCCATCATGCAATACCATCAGGGAGGCGTCTGATTGGCCCCAAATTTATTCTGCAGCAGGACAACGACCCCAAACATACAGCCAATGTCATTAAGAACTATCTTCAGCGTAAAGAAGAACAAGGAGTCCTGGAAGTGATGGTTTGGCCCCCAGAGTGCCCTGATCTCAACATCATCAAGTCTGTCTGGGATTACATGAAGAGACAGAAGGATTTGAGGCAGCCTACATTCACAGAAGATCTGTGGTTAGTTCTCCAAGATGTTTGGAACAACCTACCTGTCGAGTTCCTTCAAAAACTGTGTGCAAGTGTACCTAGAAGAATTGATGCTGTTTTGAAGGCAAAGGGTGGTCACACCAAATATTGATTTGATTTAGATTTCTCTTCTGTTCATTCACTTTGCATTTTGTTAATTGTTACAAATAAACTATTAACACTTCTATTTTTGAAAGCATTCTTGCTTTACAGCATTTTTTCACACCTGCCTAAAACTTTTGCACACTACTGTATATAGAAAAAGAACCCTATAAAATAGTTTATCTAAACCTCAATTCTTAGTGAAGATGTCCCAAATAAAGGACACGCATAAAGAAATATGATACATTTTCATTGTTAATTTAACAAAACTGGTTTATTTAACAAGAAAGATATCCTTGTGTGCAAAAATACATGAACCCCTTCAATCAATAACTTGTGGCAGTGATGACTTGAAGCAAACATCTCCTATAGCCACTGATCAGTCTCTGGCATCTTCTTTGAGGGATTCTCACCAATGTTTTATTGGTCATTGATGTTTTATTGTTTTATCTTCTGCTTACTCTTAACAACTTGTTTTATATCTTGTTTTACTTTGTCTGTGAAGCACTTTGCGCTGCATCTCAATGCATGAAAGGTGCTATATAAATAAAGCTTATTATTATTATTATTATTATTATTATTCCATCTTACCCAGCCAACTCAGTGAAGTTTGAGGGCTGTCTGGCATGAACAGCCCACTTCAGGTCCTGCCACAGCATCTTAACTGGATTTAGGTCAGGACTTTGACTTGGCCAATCCAAAACACAAAACGTCTTTCTCCTGAGCCATTCTTTGGTAGATTTGCTTGAATGTTTTGGATCATTGTCTTGCTGGAACACCCACTTTCAGCCAAGTTTTACCTCTCGGACTGATGGCCTGATGTTCTGTTCAAGAATTCTCTGATATCACTCCAATATATATATCTCTAAATATAGACCCTTTATTTCAGTTAAGAAAAGATTAAACAAGGATTTTGTGGTAAAAAAAGATTTATATGATTGCACAGAGGGTTTACAAACTTTCAAGCATCACTGTATGTGTTTGTGCATGTGTGTGTTTGTGTGTACACGTGTATGTATGCATGCATGCATGTGCGTACGTGTGGGGCGGGGTCCTTACCTCCAATGGAACACCTGCGTGCGATCTCCCAGAACACCAGGCCCATGGCATAGATGTCGGCCCTCTTGAACGACTCGAAATGCTTCATATTTATGGAATCATCCAGGACCTCTGGGGCCATGTACCTGGCGAGAGGCAAACGGGAGAGTTTAAGCAGCGACGCAAAGAAAGCCCCGCGAAAACATCCGATTTAAAAGCAGCACGGATTCGTTCCGCAATTCAACAGCTGCCGTCGGCTTTCCTCGCACTCCCTGTGCATGCTTTCCCATAAACTTTCTTTTTCGATGCCATTTTCTTCCGCTGCAGCAGGACGAACCGATTATTTAAACCGCTCACTTTAACGATTCAAAAAGAAGGACGGGCCCGGCGTGTTGCCGTAGCCTACGCTGAAAGGGCACCTAGAATGGATGCCTGGGAATTAAAAGTGTGTGTGAGAGAGAGAGAGAGAGAGAGAGAGTCTGACGGGCTACGAGAATCACCTCTCCGACACATGGCGTGGGCCATTCCACGCGGCTCGTCCAACCAGACTTTCCCCTAAGTTTAATGTTCACACGGACGCCCACTCTTCGCAAAGTTTAAAATGTATGCAAGGCGACCATTCGAGGGTGGTTAAATTATTACTATCATTTGTATTATTATTGTACATAACACTGAAGGCCTACACGGTTTACATGTCTTTACGTGCAATCCATTTATACAGCTGGGAATTACCTGAAGCGATTCACAATTCACTATACACAATACTTTGCTCAAGGGTACAATAGCAATGCCCCACCTGGGGATCGAACCTGCAACCTCTACACGGGACCAGAGAGACCAGAGAGACCGCAAGACCTTCTTTCACAGGAAGGAAGTAAGGGTGTTATTAGCAGGGCTAATCCCACCCCAACAATGACTGCGGAGAGAGAGGCAGTGCCCGCAGGCAGATTAGCACTGAAACATTCCACTGGCCAGGCAGAGCACGGAGAGTGAGAGAGAGACAGAGAGAGAGAAAGTGTGAGTGTGAGAGAGAGAGAGAGAGGGGGTGCGGTGTCGCTCCAGCAGTGCTCCTGTAAATAAAGGACGTGTCACCATAACGCTGGGCTTGGGGGTTGCCCCCGATGAGAGGAGGCATGTTTTTGCTACGGCATGGCCCTGGCGGTGTTGCGGGGTGACCGCGCCGCCTGCTAACATGTCAGGTTCTTCCCGGTTAGGTCTCGGGCGATGGCAGGGCCCAGGGGGCGGCGGGCGAGGTCAAGTCGGAGGAGCAAGGTTGGGGCTGGAATCTGACGGGGCGAGGGACGCTGGGGGTCGGAGTTCAGCGCCCCCCCCCTCCCCCCGTCGTGTGACAGACCCTGCTGCCAATGTCAGCTGAGACCTGCCCGGGCACAGAGCCCCACTCGCTGTGCCATGTGCTGCCCTGTGTTAGCTTCACCTGCTGTCTGAACAAGCCCGCTTCTACGCTTTATTCTACTGACACACTCACATATGTGACACAAACACACGTGCGCACACGCACACGCACACACACACACACACACACACAAAATCATCTCAGCTGATGTTTTTAAAAAGTGTTTCTGGGAAAAGAATGAGCTCACCCACAGAGGAAGTTTCAGCACAGAGGAAATTATGACTACCGACCACACAATGTCCAAATATGGACACAAACAAACATAAAAACAAGGAAAAATGGGCACACACACAGCTGGACCGACACACAAAAACACTAGATCAAATACCAGACACAGCTGGACAGACACACAGAAATACAAGAGTATTTATATAGAAACCACTACACTACACACACACGAGAGAGAGAGAGAGAGAGAGAGAGAGAGAGAGAGAGAGAGAGAGAGAGAGAGAGAGAGAGAGAGAGGAAAGAGAGAGAGAGAGAGAGAGAGAGATATGCCAGACGCACCCATAGAAACAGGTGGACAGAGAAACACACAAACCTATATACCAGACACACACACACACACACGCAGCGAGCGCGCGCACACACACACACACACACGTTACTGAGCACACTCAGTCATGTCAGCGAGTGGAGTCTGGGCGACGCTGCGGCAGGAGTGGAGAGCGCATTGCTGTGTGTTCCACGTTCCGCGTGATGACTCAGCCTCTGTCTGGGACCACTGCTACCACCAGCCTGTTAATTTAACACCGCGCGTGTGTGTGTGTGTGTGTGTGTGTGTAAGAGGCGCGTCCCGGGACCGCCCCACCTCTTGGTGCCCACTCTGTGGTTGGGGGCGATGTCGATGGTGTCGGTGGCCGAGTCGTGGCGGACTGCCAGGCCCAGGTCGGCGATGCAGCACGTCCCGTTCTTCTTCACCAAGATGTTTTTGGATTTCAGGTCACGGTGGGCGATGGCCGGCTTGCCTGGATTTACGGGAAACAGCGGAGAGAGAGAGAGAGGGAGCGAGGGTAAGACAGAGAGAGAGAGAGATTCACTGTCAGAGGAGAGGTAGAGACAGAGATGCACCTTCATCCTATATTGTGAGAAATGTCCTGAAATCAGAAAAGTGTAATTTCAGTACATTTTGTAAAATCAAAAACAAATTCCTTGAATAATGAGGAAAAGCTGCGAGTCCTTTTGGGGGAGAGGCCAACAGCTCCACTCACAGCCCAATATGTCTTACCCTGCCACAACCTGAGGGATAGTGAGTAACCAACCAACACTGATTATCTCTATACAGATATCATTAATACATTGAACTTATAATAATGTAAATTCATAATTAATTAAAATTGTATTAACTAATACAATTTCTAATATAACTTATGTTATGTAAAAAACGAAAGAAAGAAACATTTTATTTTCTCATGTTCACTAGTTAAAAATACTTGCGTGTTTTCTTTAGAATTTGTATTTTTTACACTTTTATATGAGAGAGAGAGGAAAGAGGCAAATAAGTGGAAGAGAGACAAAAGAAATGGAGGAGACATTGAGATGGAGAGGAACAAAATGGACAGAGAAAGGGTGAAAGAGGGAACAGAAAGAATAGAGAGAGAAAGTACATGAAGCTAATAAATCTTTTATTTATTTATTTTTTGTTTTAGATTTTGTCCCATTTTTCTCCCAAATTGGTGGCCAATTATACCCTATTTCTTTCAATTTACCTTCCCCCACGAGCCCGCCGCTCGTCCTCGGGGGCAAGCCAGTCTCTCTTACAGGGATGCCCCCCCTCGCGTCTCTTGGTGAGCCTGTGCCGGCTCACCCTCCCTCTGGTCAGCCAATCACCGCCCCAGAGGGAGTGGGCAACTTGCTTTCCGAGCAAATGCTTTGACTGTTGCCACCCGAGGCCCCTAAAATCTTTTTTTCTTGCACGTACTCTGCAGATGGCAATTGAATTTTCACTATACAGAGGGAGCTCCGTTCTGAAATGTAACCTCCAACTATACACAACAGGAACTGGAGTACAGTGAAAGAGTGAATTATCCAACACCCACAGCAGTTCACTCCAAATCACAGAATGGATACAGAACACATACAGAGTGTCAGAGACAGAGGAATGGGAAATACACTGGAACAAACAGTACGCGCACACACACACACACACACACACACACACACACACACACACACACACACACACACAGCATGTGCCTGTATGTAGGTGTGCATGTGTGTGTGTGTGTATGTATGTGTGTGTGTGTATGTATGTATGTATGTATGTATGTATGTGTGTATGTGTGTGTGTGAGTCTGTATGTATGTATGTATGTATGTATGTATGTATGTGGGAGTCTATATGTGTGTATGCATGTATGTATGTATGTGGGAGTCTATATGTATGTGTGTGTGTGTGTGTGTGTGTGTATACACGTGTCCGTGTTTTGCTGTTGTCGGCGCTCACCTTGTGTCCCCACAATCTCCATGTGCAGGTGTGCCAGCCCGCTGGCGGTGGACAGGGACAGCTTGATCATGCCCTCCACAGTGACCGTGTACCTGTTCAGGTAGTCAAACAGGGAGCCGTGCCGTTATCTGAGAGAGAGAGAGAGTGCAGTACTGAGCTCCGACACCAGCCACAGCTCCATCCATCCATCCGTGCCTTATTCCTGGTTATCTGAGCCTATCCCAGCAGAGAGAGAGGAATACAGAGCCAATCCAGAGACTGAGCTCACGGGAGCCCCACACCATGTCACCCACCGGAGGAACACACACGGGGAGAACATGCAAACACAGAAAGGCCCCCCGGCCTGGATTCACACAGGCGACAGTGCTATCCACTGCACCACCGTGCCGCCACACACACACACACACACACACTTCAAAATGACCAGTAATTAACCTTACAATGGCCACTGAACATGAATTACCATGCATGTCCAGGCCTAGTTTGAAGATTACAACAACACAAGTTGAGTCTAGCGATGGTTGCCAGAATGCAGTCCTGCATTTTGACTCGCTGCCCCGCATTTGAATAAAATAACAGCTATGAACAGCCACCCCCCGGTCAAAAATATCATGAGCACCCGGTTCCCTCCTGCCTTGTTCCTGCCCCGCACACACCTATCATCCTACTCTACAGTACTATCACACACCTATCATCCTTCTCTATATTACTTCCGCACTTCTGTGTCTTCTATGAAAGCACTCACAGACTTCATTTTGTAAGTGGCTCTGGATAAGAGCACGGGCAAAATGACTGTAATCTCAGAGAGCGAAAGCAATGGGATGAGTTTTTTTTCTGGAAAAGCGAAGCATTTGGAGCATTCTAAAACATTCAGTTAGACGCGCAGAATCAATCGTGCGAGACCGACGGCCCGGTAAACACTCCCTGAGCCAGAGTCGCCCAATCAGATGGCCGATTTGCACATTACCTACAGATGCAAGGTCAGTGCTGAATATACTATTCCTCTGAATATATTAGATATATACACTGCCCGTCCCAAAAAAGTCACACTCTAATATTTAGTTGGACCGCCTTTAGCTTTGATTACGGCACGCATTCGCCGTGGCATCATTTCGATAAGCTTCTGCACAACATTTATGTCACAACATTTATTTCCATCCAGAGTTGCATTACTTTTTCGCCAAGATCTTGTATTGATGATGGGAGAGTCTGACCGTTGTGCAAAGTCTTCTCCAGCACATCCCAAAGATTCTCAATGGGGTTAATGTCTGGACTCTGTGGTGGCCAATCCATGTGTGAAAATTATGTCTCATGTTCCCTGAACCACTCTTTCACAATTTGAGCCCGATGAATCGTGGCATTGTCATCTTGGAATATGCCCGTGCCATCAGGAAAGAAAAAATCCATTGATGGAAAAACCTGGCCATTCAGTATATTCAGGTAGTAAGCTGACCTCATTCTTTGGGTACATAACGTTGCTGAACCTAGACCTGACCAACTGCAGCAACCCCAGATCATAACACTGCCCCCACAGGCTTGTACGGTAGGCACTAGGCATGATGGGTGCATCACTTCATCCGCCTCTCTTACCCTGATGCGCCCATCACTCTGGAATAGGGTAAATCTGGACTCATCAGACCACATGACCTTCTTCCATTGCTCCAGAGTCCAATCTTTATGCTCCCTAGCAAATTGAAGCCTTTTTTTCCGATTCGCCTCACTGACAAGTGGTTTTCTTAAGGCTGCACAGCTGTTTAGTCCCAATCCCTTGAGTTCCCTTCGCGTGTGGAAATGCTCTTACTTTCACTATTAAACATAGCCGTGAGTTCTACTGTTGATTTTTTACGATATGATTTCACCAAACGTTTAAGTGATCGCCGATCACGATCATTCAAGATTTTTTTCCGACCACATTTCTTCCTCGAAGATGATGGTTGGCTAACCCTCCCCCATGAACTCCCTGCTTCTCTCTACGGGGCAAGCTACTCTCTGAGGCCGGCGGTGATCCGCCTACTTCGAGACGGAACTCATCGACCACATTTCTGGAGACACCCTTACGTGCTTCACAGCGAGTTCGTGCCGACCAACCCTTCCCCGTCCCTCAGGAGCGGACAGCCAAATGCCGCCACCGATCAGGGCTAACGGCCAGGGCCAGTCTGGCAGAGACGGGTTTCGAACCGCGTCCCTGATAGGCAGCTCACACTCGTACAGGACCAGCCAAATACGGGTGCGTTAGACCGCTACGCTATCCGCCAGCCCACAAAATATTATACATGTTTTAAAAGTACTAGCTTTCCTCTCCCTGTTTTATAGGTGTGGTGTGCTTCTGTCTACGATGACGTCTGTTGTATTGTTGCTGCACTGATCTCTTGCTCTAGCTGTGATTATTCTTGCCCTTAAAATGCACTTATTGTAAGTGGCTCGGGATAAGAGCTAAATGCCTAACAAGTAAATGTAGATAACAGGAGGTGGGAATTCAGAATCGGAAGACAAAAGGCAATTAAATATGAATAAATAATAATTCTACACGAGAACAAAGGCTTATCTGATTGCATTTGGCATCGAGGGCTCACTAAAACGGGTGACCCTGCCATTTCACTCTGGGAAGAAGGCGGAGCCGCTTTGACCTCCTCCGAAGGAGGCCTCGGGGCGCGCTCACCTTTGTTGTCGGCGGCGATGAACCCCAGGATGTTCTCGTGGCGCAGCATGACGGTCTGGTAGATCTCGGCCTCGCGGAACCAGGAGCGCTCCTCGCGGGAGGAAAAGATCTTCACCGCCACCTCCTCGCCCCGCCACCTCCCCCGCCACACCTCGCCGAAGCGCCCCTTCCCGATGCTCTCCTGAAGGATGATGGTCCTGGCGATGGTTCTCTGCACCAGCAGGGGCAGGCCTGCGGGGGGTGACAGGGAGCATTCATTCAGCCTTGTGTCCGACTTGATCGACAGTCACTGACCACTCATGTGCACACTCACTCTGCTCACGGATTACAGACAATACAGTCTACACAGCTCACGTATGATAAAAAGCACTCACCTTGGCATCAGCGCACTTAACTCATTCATCCACTAACTCACTCATTCATTCATTCAGTCTCCCCCACCATCAGCACGGTCAACTCAGTAAGTCAGTCAGTCTCCCCCACCATCTGCACGCTCAGCTCACAGAGCCTTTTCCCACTCCCTCCCTCACCTCCACGACTCTGTGGGTGAGAGCGGGGGTAACCGAGGTCCCTGTGCTGACAAGCTGCAGCTCTACGTTCAGCGCACACTCTTCTCGTAGCTTTTTTTTTTTTTTTCAAGCTGGGCCATTAGGCACCAAATGGAGCGTGCACACACACCAATGTACTGCATTAATACATGCAGCAAGGTGAACCGGCATGCGCGGGGGTGGGTGAATGTAGAAAAACCAACAAGACGCAAGGCCGGGACCCTCCAATCAGCACGCCGGACTCGGTTTCCATGGCTCTGAGCGGCCGCTCCACGACTACTGCTGCTCTCGCTGCCGAGACCTTCCCGCTCGACTCCTCCCGCCCGATTGGTCGACGCGCGGACGCCGCAGGTCCTTCACGAACACTCCTCGCTCTCTCTGCCAGCGCACCGAACCCGGACGGAACGAACGTCCTACCAGTGTCAAAAGCATGCGCTCTGCTAATGTCCGCGATACGACCTTTGACCCCCGCCCTTAGCTGGAAGGTAAGAGCCGACATTCACCATTGAGCAAGTCGACGCCTACAGTGCACCTCCGGACATCAAGCCTGCAACGAACTTGAAACTGGCAGAGAATCGACGCCCTCACGGAGAGCACAACAGATCCAGTTTGACCATGCACACCCATGGGGCGATTGCAGATACAAACCTGGACACCCACGTCATTTTGCACGCCCTTTCCCGCTTGAGTTAGGGTTATTCCACTTTATTACACATAACTTTATTTACATATGGACTTTAATGTTTAGATTTTTTGTCTGGAGTTTTTGAGTTAATACCAAAGTCTGGTGCAAATTTCACTTGAATAGGCTCATTGGAAATACATTTACTGGACAAAATGTTGATGTGTTCAATACTTATTTCCCCCATTGTATATATATATTTTTTTTTCTTCCAGGAACTGAGATTTGTAGTTCCTGATTCACTGCGAGCGGTCAGGCAAAAATAGTCAAATAATAAGAAATAATCATCTCAGCATTTTCCAACGGGAACTGAAATAAACCTGAGTGCCGTCGCTCTCACATTTCAGAGACTTGCAGGAACACACAAGTGTAAAAGCCACTGAATAAGCGCTTGTGACAACCAATCAACCTGTTCAGACAAAAAAGAAAAACCCAGCGCATATGCAGTCAACTCTTGTGTTCTTTTAGGACCAGGGACCAGACTATGCCCATAGAAACGTTTCAAAGACTGTCACAGACTGGCAATGTCAGACAACCCTATCAGACGGCGCGCTACAATACGCCAATGGATCTCGAAATAGGTCGATTCCGAAAATCCTGCGGCAAATTGTTTGCATTCAACAACTGAGATTTCAGTTGATGCTGAAATCTCTGCCAATTAATCAGTGGGCCGACAGTGTGCCATACCCGACACAGTAGGTGGGGGATTGGTGGAACATCAGTCAAATTTCAAAATAGCCAGATTTGACATCATGTGAGCTTTGCTATAGTGTGGGGAAGGAAACTATTTTAAAAATAACAGGCTGATTAATCGGTCAGCTGCTCCAGTGACAAGTGGAAATCTAGAAGTGCTGAATAAACATTTTGTCGACTTTCTAAATGTTCTAAAACTTTGTCTACAATATTTTTTTATGCACATATTTCTTCCCACTGGGGGCGGTTTTTTTGGGGCCTGGACCCTGCTTATGGCAGCTATTATCATTATTACTACTACAAATGCCCAGCTGATTAATCAGACAACCGACAGGCTGATTAGTCAGACAACTGCCCGGCTGATTAATCAGACAGTGGACTGTGGGAGCCCTTTACCTGAGCCAGAGCCGGAGGTGGTCATGTCGTAGATGAGGTCTTTGAGGGTGGTCCCGTCAGCCAGGAACGGGTGGCCCAGGGAGGGGTCCTCCTCGTTGGGCACACGGTGGTGGATGACCGGGCGACTGTGGCAGATGTAAAAGACCAGCACCAGCACAAAGCAGAGCACGCACACCGGCCCCGCGATCAGCGCGGCCAGGGCCACAGGGCCCATGGGCGTGGGCCTGGAGGTGGGCACTGTGGGAAGAGAGCAAACGTTACTAAACACAAGGCACAATTCAGCCCTCTGACAACCCTATTTCAACGCAATTTTCCGTACATTTTCTTAATATGCTTTGCCATTGAAAAATTACTGAAAAGATACACTATATGGCCAAAAGTCAGTGGACACCTGACCATCACACCTATATGAGCTTGTTGGACATCCATTCTAAAACCGTGGGAATTCATATGGAGTTGGACCCCCTTTTGACAGCTGCCACTCTTCTGGGAAGGCTTTCCACAAGATTTTGGAGTGTGTCTGTGAGAATTTCTGCCCATTCAGCCAAAAGAGCATCTGTGAGGTCAGGCACTGATGTTGGACGAGAAGGCCTGACTCGCAATCGGCGTTCTAATTCCTCCCAAAGGTGTTCAATGGGGTTGAGGTCAGGGCTCTGTGCAGGCCAATCGAGTTCCTCCACACCAAACTTGTCTAACCATGTCTTTATGGACCTCGCTTTGTGCATAGGGGCACAGTCATGCTGAAACAGCAAAGGGCCTTCCCCAAACTGTTGCCACAAAGTTGGAAGCGCCCAATTGGCTAAGACGTCTTCGTATCCTGTAGCATTAAGAATACCCTTCACTGGAACTAAGGGGGCTATCCCAAACCCTGAGAAACAGCCCCAGACAATTATCCCTCCTCCACCAAACTTTACAGTAGGCACTATGCATTCCGGAAGGTAGCGTTCTCCTGGCATCTGCCAAACCCAGATTCATCCATCAGACTGCCAGATAGTGAAGCGTGATTCATCACTCCAAAGAACACGTTTCCACTGCTCCAGAGTCCAGTTGCGGCGTGCTTTACACCATTGTTTCTCAACCGGGGGTACGCGGGGGAATTGCAGGGGGTACTTGGAAATGTTTTTTGAAACCTCAAAATAAATATAAATTAATTGTATTTTGTTGGTGAAAAGCATTTCAAGTTGAAATGTTAGATGCCAGACCCTGGGCTCTTATTTCCTGCAGATTTGCTGGCTTTGTTTTGTAATTATTAATGATGAATCTTAAATTATAATTTTTTTATTGATCAAAATATCTTTTGTAATTATTAATGGTGAATCTTAATAAAATGTTTTTTTAAAAATCAAAATATCTGTGTTGGCTGCTTACACGTGAGGTATATGCCTATATATATGTATATATAGGTATATATAGGCCTATATATGTATATATAGGCCTATATATATATTATGGGTAAGGGGTACTTGGGGATTGTTGAAAATATTTTAGTGGTACAGAGCACAAAAAAGGTTGAGAACCACTGCTTTACACCACTCCAGCCGATGCTTGGCATTGCGCATGGTGATGTGAGGCTTGTGTGCAGCTGCTCGGCCATGGAAACCCATTCCATGAAGCTCCCGACATACAGTTCTTGTGCTGATGGTGCTTCCAGAGGCAATTTGGTACTCTGTAGTGAGTGATGCAGCAGATGATAGGCGATTTTTACACGCCATGCGGTTCAGCACTCGTCGGCCCCGCTCTGAGTTTGCGTGGTCTACCACTTTGTGGCCGAGCTGTTGTTGCTCCTAGGCACTTCCACTTCACAATAATAGCACTTACAGTTGATCGGGGCACATCTAGTAGGGCAGAAATTTCACAAACTGACTTGTGGCAAAGGTGGCATCCTATGACAGTGCCGCGTTTAAAGTCCCTGAGGTCTTTACTAACCATTTTGAATTCTAAATGTTTGTTTGTGGAGATTGCATGGCTATGTGCTGGATTTGATGCACCTGTTGGCAATGGGTGTGGCTGAAACACCTGAACTCAATAATTAGTAGGGGTGTCCACTGACTTTTGGCCATATAGTGTATCAGTCTCAAATTTTGCTGGTGTGTCATGAGCATTTGAACCCAAAATGGATGCCATGCACTGGTGTCACACACTGGAGGTAGATGGGCGCCACACCACCACTGTAAGGGGACTTGAGGTCCTTGAATTTAGGACTCCATAAAAATGCACTTTCATATAAATACTACAGACACACCACCTACCACGCAAGAAAACCACACTCAGCCCCGCAGTCATTCTGGGTAGTTTTAGCAAGAATACACCCAATGCAATATTGATAGGGCCAATCTTAAACTGAGCAAAAACCTCAGCTAACAAAACACTGCATCAACATTGCTGATATTTGTCCATGTTGCTCAACGCAAACAGTTTGTCCACGTTGCGGTCAACTCGCGCGCTACAATGTAGGTCAGCCATCGCTTCGTGAGCATGTCACAACACATCAGAGTCTGTCCATAATTCACCCTTTTGCAAACTACGCAAGCTGCCCCCTAGCTGCAATCCGCAGCAAGGTATGGAACCAACTTTTTTGCGACTGTTCAGGAGCCCGACGATGTGAGACGGTGTCTGGGATGCTCTCATAGCACCAGGGCTCCCAAACTAGGGTCCGTTGATAGGAGTCCTAGATGGTCTTCATGGAAAACGCAATAACGCAGTTCCAAGTATTTTAACCGTGTACTCGTAAGGAGTGGTTCAATGTGTCTGATGCGGGTAGAGCGCTCTCGCTCATTCAAATCGTGGAGGATAAAACCCACAAAACAACGGCCTCAAAATGACCACAGCGATCCAAGTGGATCTACACTTTTGTGACCTGGTCTCAACAAAAACTGCACATTGTAAGCTTCACAAAGCTGATATTTACAGTAGGGCTGCCATTGTGACCAGATTTCTCTTGCTTCATTATCTTGACTATTCCGCATTTTTAAAAAGTATAAAGTTTCACGGACATAAAATACGGAATAAAATGCCCAAAAATATCATCGGCACCCCCGCTTTGTTATTTTATTATTCCTTCCCCGTTCCGCAAATTCACCCTGCTCGTCCTGCATTTGGACTTTTTGAATCTGGTCACCCTACACTAGTGTTAAAATGAAAAAAGCAGATTATCTGATTGGCTATAATGAACCAACTCCTCACCACACCCTACAACTGCGCTACTGTCTCTTGTCACAAAACTACCGGAATGGAGAAGGACACAGTTTAAGGCACCACCGTCCTGGATTAACGCCAGTGTCTGCACATGGCGCTTTGATAACAACGGTAGAGCCCCTAGTCTTTACATATTCTTGGTAATATTGTGACCATAGTAATTAAACTATGATCATTATTATTATTTTTCTCCTTTTAATATTGTACGGAGGCGGCACGGTGGTGCAGTGGATAGCACTGTCGCCTCACAGCAAGAAGGTCTCGGGTTCGAATCCAGGCCGGGGGCCTTTCTGTGCGGAGTTTGCATGTTCTCCCCGTGTCCGCGTGGGTTTCCTCCGGGTACTCCGGTTTCTTCCCACAGTCCAAAGACATGCACGTTAGGCTAATTGGAGAGTCTAAATTGCCCGTAGGTATGAGTGTGTGAGTGAATGGTGTGTGTGCCCTGCGATGGATTGGCGACCTGTCCAGGGTGTATTCCTGCCTCTCGCCCGGAACGCATGCTGGGATAGGCTCCAGCACCCCCCCGCGACCCTCACCAGGAATAAGCGGCTTAGACAATGGATGGATGGATGGATGGAATATTGTACGGCCTCCCGCGTGGTCCAGTGGTTACAACGTTCGACGCCGGCCACGGTGACCGGGCTTCAATTCCCCGTTGCGCCAGAGTCGGTTCTGGCCGAAAGTGCCACCAGGGGCTCAATTGGCTGTCCACCCCAGGGAGGAGGGAGGGAAGCCAACAGGATGTTTGCTGCGCAAAGGAGCGGCTCTGGGGTGCCAGAGTTACGGTCGATGGTTGGTGAGTGCCGTCTCGGAAGAGACAATGCTTCGCCTTCGACACCGCTGGTCACAAAGCTATGGCAGCGAACTCATAGTACGAGGGGGGGGGGGTTGACATGAAAAATAGCGGGTGTAATTGGCTACCAAATTGGGGGGAAAAATGGGATAAAAATCAGAAACAAAATTTCCTTTAAAAAATATTGTACTACGGTCACTAAAAGTCAGGAAATATAGCAGGAAAAGGCCTGCTTACCACTTCACGCCTCACTGTGCCAGACGGCCATGGAAGGTCGCGCACACGAGTCCCCTTTAGGGCGTTACTCTCGTACCCTTGAGCAAAGTTCCGGCAAGGGGGAAACACGCAGCCGTACAATGATTAGCCAAAACAAACAGAGCTCTGCAAACCCCCCACGGACGGGAGCCATCCGCTGAGCAAACGAATGATGCGATTTGCCCGCCGGGCACGCCAACGTAACGCCCCCCCCAACCCCCGATTCCTCAGGCAACCCGGCGTTTTTTGAAGGCAGGCCGTTTACCAGACGTCCTCTTGCTGAATCAATACCCATCGATAGCCAGTGACAGCCACAGCATCTGGGATTCCGATGGATTCAACAACTCCCAGCTGCAGTAACAGGAACACATTTTAAAAAGGAAAAAAACCCAGACAGAGAGACTTTTTAAAAATTGTACATTCTCTTCCAGAAGTCACTGAAGCAGAGGTGTGACACAGGCCGATACCATGTGCGGTACGATATTAATATAAGGTACTGATTACCATGACACCGGTAACAACTTCCTCAAATTATCCAAATCCCACCCCCGCCATATCTCTGGCTAAGATCGCGTTGCCCTCGGCAATGAATGATGAAACGGTTTGCAGGATTGGGCCAGCTGCACCGAATGGGCCGTGCTAGGCTGTGTTCGGCAGGCTACTGCGGACGGCTTGTGACCATCCCAGGGACTGGCTGAATTTCGAGCAAAGTAACAGAATTACTTCCCCCCTTTACGATGGCGATTGCTGCGTGGGAATACAGGCTCCGCCCGCCCGCTCACACACACTCTCCCAGAAGGACCACATTGCCGTACGGCGTCGTCTGAAAAGCGGCCAGTGGACAAGCGCTATGCTAAAGGACGGGCACTAAAAGGTTGCGTCCCCATTTCGCTGTTAACATCCATCAATAATTGACTGATAAACAAACGACCGTTTTAAAATGCTTCCGGCGGCCGGGGCCTTCAACAGGGAGGGAAGAATTAGCATACACATCTCCCTGAGAACTAGTCATGGAAGAGAGCCAGCTTTCTGTTTCCGCACAGCGTAGAAGACCTTTTAAACAGGAAGCCCAGGACCATGGCTGCCAATTTCAAAGAGGAGAGCGACGGGCTTGCCGCGGTTGGCTTTAATGGGAAAAGGAGCGGCGCGCCCTGGTGTGACTGCAGCTGTGGGTACTTCCTGATTCGACGGCCTCTGGTCGTGGTTACTTCCTGATTGGATGGCCTCTGGTCGTGGCCACTTCCTGATCGGACGCAGTTGCAATTGCAGTCTAATTAAGCAGGGTTTTGTTTTCCTACAGGTTCTACAGATCGTAGAGATTCAGAGATTGAAATGGGTTGCAACAAGAATGCGTACGCCGTTCTTTAAAACGTGAGAGCCGGTTAAAAGATTGATAAATTGGGGAATATGGCTGCTTCTCAAATAAAGAGGGGCCTGCTTACTGGTACTAAAGCCTAATACAAAATATACATTTTTAAATTAATATAATCGTGTTTTTTAACGAATGACTGTTGACAACTTACGGTTGTGACTGTGTAGAAATCAATATATTTTGTTGAAATAATCAAATGTAACACTTTCCAGACCATACGCAATTCTGTGACAACAATCAGTAGGCTAGGTTTAGGGTTTATGAATGGATACCAGGATAGAAAGATTCCCAATTTATAAGACTTAAAAACATATATATATATAAAAGAGGCTACAAATCTGGGACACATTTCGTAGGAATGAAATCATATTTACCATTCATTTTAGCCATCATAATATGTAATATGCAGCTTTAGTATCATCTTTTTTTATGATTTGTCCAAATGGTTTTTTTTAACAATCAAATTACTACCTGTTGTTTGGGACAGGATATTTTCAGGGAAACAACTTGAAAGGGCAAAAAACTAAAGATAATAATGCATTAACAAGAACCATTTTAAGCATACATTCAAAATCCATTAAAGATGATGCTTGCGCAACAATATTTCATCGAATTTCCCCGCCCCCATTGATAAAGTCTACTTCATAGCTGGACAGGTACTGCCCCAATTTCCCCCACAACGACTGACCTGCGAACTCCTCTACGTCGGGGTTCTTGTTGCAGAAGTCTTTGCTGCAGCATATGGGGTAGACTCCGGTATCTTCCTTGGTGGAGGGCGCGCAGACGAAGGGCCGGTCGGGAGGGAAGAGGCCGGCCTCCTCCAGGCACATGCTGTTCCCCGGCGTGATCTTGCTCCCCGACTTGACGATGGACGCGTAGCACAGGCCGTCCGTCTCGCACGTGGAGTTCAAGCACAACTTACAATAACACTGTAACGCTGCGAGAGAGAGAGAGGATGGGGAGGAGAGGAATACACACAATCATTATTTCCCAAAATAAGTCGCCAACCTCTCTGCCAACCCCCCACAACATTATTATGTCTCTCATTCTTGAGCATCCCTCTCCCTGCCAAATTTATTTGCTCCCGTGGAGGCTCGACGCCTTGTGCTGCCGCCCGCGGACAGTGCTCCCGACTGCACAAGAGCGTCGCCGCGACCCCTTCACCGGAAACTGATTTGGCAGCTGAAAACCCATTCCTTGTTTTCTCCGCCCACGAGGACACGAGCTCAAAGGACTGCCACCAGAGCAGCCAGGAACTCATCCCGGAGCAGGAAGGCAGGCCGTGACAGTGACTGGGGAACGTCTTCCACCGCTCTCACCCGCGCGTGACAAAGGCGTGCATGCAACGGCGGTTTCAAATTAAAGAGCGCGCTCGTGGAACTGAGGAGAAATAATCCTGTATGGAAATACAGCCCGCTCAAAAGGTGCTGAAAGCTCGCTAAATAAAACGAGTTAAATTCAGAGCCTAAATTAAATTAAACCAAGCAGCCGTAGAAACGGCTAGCGAGCGGTTAGCTGGTGAATGTTACTAGGGTGATGTTTCACTATCCGCCGCGCCACTAAATGATGTGAATTAATGGCCAGTGTTTAATTATGCTGACTGAATTCATAACTGGTTGTTTCCGTGCATTTGTGATGTAGGCTACTTTTATCATTCAAGCACCAGTTTGGCTGCAGAATACCTTTTTTGTAATGGACTTGATGCTTTCCACGAGTGTCAATTCAAGGATTTGGACAAAAAGGGTCAATGGAAAACGACAGCATCCCCCCCACACGTGCGCGCACGTGTACACACACACGCAAACACACACAGGGGTGGGGGCGATGCTGTCGTTTACCATTTCTCCTTTTTGTCCTCAATTAAAAAAACGAATGCTCAAAATGACACTGGTCAAAAAGAATCATGTCATGCGTTCTGCAGCCAAATCGGTGCTTGCATTTACCACTTCCCAGATCTTAGGCGCCGGCAGTAATTTTTCCCACGGCAGAAGACTGGGCTTGGAAAAAGGTATGCCATATGACAGGATGGGCAGGGGGCTATAATTAGACGGCAGCAGCAGGGGGTGCGGATCGGGGAACGGGCGGGATGCGCGGTGTTAAAGGTTAACCAAGCCGCTGGGTGTCGCCTGTCACTTCCAATAATGAATTTAAGCGCAAATGACATTGTTGCGAATATTTTTCATTAATGCCTGACACCTGATAGGGCCTCCAGCAGAAAGCGGCCACTCCGCACGCTTCGTCGCTTCCGTTCCAACAAATATCCCGTGTGTAGCAACGAAGACCACAGACTGTCCGTTCTCATTGGACGTCTGTTTTAGGACTGCCCTGGAACACTATGGCCTCGCAGGTGGTATATCACCTTATAACTAGTATATAAAAGTACAGACAACGGACGACAAACATGCATTTCCAATAAAATGTATATTACAATGATAATTTGTGACTTGTGGGCAACTACTTAAGTATTTTTACTATTATTTAAGAATATTTTTGTATTATTACTATTTATTTTGTGTCTTCATCCCGATTTTTAATACCAACATTGTGAATGCTCAATCATTAACTGTAGGCCCATCCAAACCGTGGAACATCCTGGGCCTTCGGACATCAAACCCTCCACCGGGAGACTAAAAGGCTGATTCCCGAGGGCCGGCCAGCCCACTACAAAGGCTTCTACGCTCCCTGACCCCAAATAAAGAATGCAGAGGCTCAGAGCCAGCCCACCTAAGGCTGCCTGCAGCCAAAATCCTGGCCGTTTCGGTCACCTGTAGCTAAAACACATGAAACGCGCTCGGCAGCTGGGTTTGTTGCTCCTTTGGCTTTGATTCGGAGTTGATCAGAGGCTTTGATTTGCCCAGCATTGGTTCGAATTTCAGTCTGTTTTGATAAATGAGAAATTAGTCTGAAAAAAAAAAGTGCCACAGTTTCGAAGGGGAAAAAAACAAACAAACAAACTGAAAACAATGCCTAACCGGCAGACTCATTTTTCACGACCTTTCGTCAAGAAGGAAGGACAGAGGCTTCAAAGACCGGGTGAACGCATTCTCACAAGTCCAAAAGCGGGCAGGCAACTACGCCACCTTGAACAACGCGCGCTTGTGATTCACACTGGGAAATGGTTTTAACATACGCCTCCTGAGACAGGCGTGTCCCTTTCAGCAAAGCTGGCCACCTCCAAATCGCAAGGTCCCGGCCTTGAATAAGAAGAGCCGGTCGGTGACCAAAAAACAGAACAGCCATGCAGGACAGACAGTGCAGTGGAGAAGGCTGTGTCCTGCAGTACGCCAGTCAGGGCAGTCAATCTCCCACAAAGATTGCAGCAAAATTCTACCTGTTGTTTACGTGACGGAGGTCACGTTGCCTGACAATCTCCTGGTCACGGTCGGCCGGACCGCGTCCGCTCAGAAGGGGAGCTTCTGGGCTCCTCCTCCTTCGCTGTGGTGGCCGCGGGCACGTGACCCCTCGTCCCCCACGGGCCTCGGCGGTAAATCATTCATCCGAACAGGAGGGAGAGAGCCTTTCGGGAAGCCTGCTGGCCGCTGCGGCGCTTCTCTCGGTCTCTAACTGGGACGTGCGCGCAGAGACAAACACGCGCGCGGCCCTAACCTCGCCACACAGAGAAGCGCTGGACAGTCAGAGATCAGCGCATCCACTGGGGATTGGAAGGCCACACCGGCGGGCCCAGTGCTTCTTTCCTCGTGCGTTTGTGCATGGAAAGAAAGAGGGGGAAAAAAACGGAACTGCCGACAGGTCGTCAGCAAAGCAATGAGATGCATGTTCATAGATAAAAACTGTGAATTAACCAGGTGAGCTTTAGCGAGGATCAGGTGGAACAATCCCGTCTTAATCCTGGAGGTGAGGGGTGGCCCTTCCAACAAGACAGTGTCAAGGAACACAAGATGGCTGGTTCTGTCAGGGCTTGCAGTGGCACAGCAACTCAAAAGCACACAGAGTGAGATGTGATTTTTTAAATATTGTTTGTTTTTGATATTTCCCAGTTTTTCTCCCCAATTTGGAAGCCAAATATACCCTCTGTTTATTTCGATTAACCCTCCCCCACGAACTCGTCGCCCGTCTCTACGGGGCAAGCTACTCTCTGAGGCCGGCAATGATCTGCCTCCTTCGAGACAGAAACCTTTCTGGAGACATCCTTACGTGCTTCACAGCGAGTTTGTGCCGTCCACCCTCCCCCTCCCTCAGGAGTGGACAGCCAAATGCAGCCCGCGATCGGGGCTAACGACCAAGGCCAGTCTGGCAGAGACGGGTTTCGAACCGCGTCCCTGAGAGGCAGCTTGCACTCGTACAGGACCACCCGAATACGGGTGCGTTAGACGGCTATGCTATCAGCCAGCCCTCAAAGCGAGATGTTCCTGTTCAGGCTGCTCTTCTCGTTCACTATGGTTACAATGGGCCCTGTTCGAGCTGCTCACCTCCTTGACTATGGTTACAATGGGCCCTGTTCGAGCTGCTCACCTCCTTCAATATGGTTACAATGGGCCCTGTTCGAGCTGCTCCCCTTCATCACTGCGGTCACTGTAGCTGGATGGGCTGGGTCCTATTCAGGCTGCTCTCATGTAGCACCGCTGTGACTTGGGGTTGGCCCGGTTTCTGGTCACAGTGTATGCCGCGGTTTGAGCTCACGCCGCCAGTGTCAATTTCAGAACCGTCAGACTGCCATTATACTGTCTAAGTGCTGCTGCTCACAAAATCACTATAACATCATGTGACTAACAGCGAGAGGGAGGTGAGGTAGCTAGTGTCAGCAAACGTCTCACCTGAAGCTGTGTGCTAGTAGTTCGTTTTTTCATTAGTCAGCTGGCTAGATAACTAAAACGTTTGCCAACTAACTTGCTTTTTGTGAACACTGGCCATCTAGATTCTGCTAGACATAGTGAGATTAGCTAGCTAGCTAACATTAGCAAATAACAAATGCAAGTTAGCTAACGTTTCAGCTATCCAGGCTACCAAGCTAGGTTAACTGGGTGCTAGTAGTCTGTATTTTTGTTAGCATATATTATGCTAGCAGCTAGATCACTAAGAACATCAGATAGCTGGCTAACGTAAGCTACAAGCAATCGCTACCTAGTCAGTTAATAATAATGATGGTGTTGTGCTAGTTAGCGAGCATTAATGTTAGACACAATCAATCACTTTACTAGCAACATTGCACTAATGCTTTGTAAACGAACATGCTAGTTAGCAAGCCAAGATTTTTTCACATGCAACAAGCAAGTGTAGTCCATCTATTTTTTTGTATTAAGGAGATTGAGAATGTGTTTTACTGGTTACTTTGTGTAAAACAATGTTAAGCATTAATCTGCTTCCATTATGTTGGAGTCATGAACAGTAGCGTTCTGGAGCATGCCAGAACGCTCCCGAACCATTGCCAATCATATACAACAGTACAGTAAGTTGCTTATTCACACTCCCCCATTGTGGGGCCATTAGGGGGCTGATTCACTGTGGTCATCCCATGCCAGATATCGCAAAGAGTAGGGCGTTCCCCGGTTTCCTGGCAAAATTCCCAACATGGCTCTCTCAACCTGACACCTAAATCATCCCCCAGTTTAGTTGCCTCAAAAATGCCCTCGCCCTCCCCCTCCACCTCAGCTGACGTGTGGGGAGCGTTCTGGTGTGGAATGGCTGCCGTGAAAACACCTAGGTGGTTGCTAAACAGTGGTGTTCGAGGCGAGTTTCCCCCCCTTCACTGAAAAGCACTATATAAATGCAATCCATCATCATCATTACAGCCACATTTAACCCAGAGGCAACGAAGATGTGGGCACTTTCTGCTTAATAACTTTCGTTCTTTGGGAAACAAAAACTAATGCATGAAAAAAACAGATTTAAAAGCTCTGTGTTTAAATGATTTCCACAATAATTGCACCCCCTCTGGCATACGCCCCTCCCCCCCACCAGCTACCTTCTCGGAGGTCTGATTGTAAAATTGACCGGCTGGCATAGAGATCAGAGCCTCGTGCAAAAATAGAGCAGGAAGCAGAGTGCATGGCGCATGGAGCGTGGAACACAAAGAAGGGAACATGGAACGCAGAGAGAGTGTGTGAGAAAGAAAGGAGGCCTCTAAAAAGGAGCAGAGGAGAGAAGGTTTGCAGTGGCATGAAGGACTCAAACCAGAATTGTCTTAGTGCGGTCAAACTGAGACCTCTGCTACAGCAGGAGCCGGAGTGAGGAGATGAGTGGTACCACCCCAAGGGTGAGGTTTGTCAAACATCGGCGTCGTAAGGATTAAAGGGTCGAGAAGAAAGCTTGCTGTGTCGGACATTAGGAGGTGGGTGATGTGGACCAATAAAAAATGGTATTCTCATGATGATACTTCAAGGCCCTTGGCAAACACTGATATATATTACGGTAAAAAACAGCGTGCTTGTACCATAACAGAAAGTATAACAACAAATAGGCTAAATGGACCATAGCAGTCCAGAGCAGAGTGAAAATAAAGAAATGCGAAAACGACACATTAAAGCCAATGCTGACAGAATTGCTGAAAGACACCTGGGCATGGCCATATCGCAATATGTTCACGTTATTCTCAAAACCAAATAAGCAGAGTCAAAAGAATATTTAACTGGTATATCGGCTAAAAATTGTACTGCTCACCCCTGTCAGACATGGAGGGAACCCTAGGCACAAGACCGCGTGTAGAAATGAACATACTGCATCGACCACACTACGTGACAATTAGCAAATTGTCCTCCAAACGACGATGGTGAAGATACCTTTCCTCATCAGAAACACAAGAACAAGACGAAGAAGCCAGTTCTACGAACTCAAAACACAGGCCGGCATGTGGAACAGGAACAGACCGGCTAGCACATTCAAGTAAACAAAACGACCGAGTGAAGCATTCCATGTCCATGAAAGTTTCCCGGTATTAGGTCTTAGGCTATGGGACACCGCTTGATAGCTGATAGATAGCGGAGTATAGCTAGATATGGGGAAAACAACATGGTCCTTACTCCTTATTGGTGGTTGGATGTGTTCCAGGGTGCCAGAGCAATCCCTAAGACTAGCACTAGCTGCAGAGAGGTGTGCCGCTTCAATGGCTGCACAGATGCTGCAAATAAACATGACTACGACCATAGATGCACACATCTGGTCCCCAAGGAGAAGAATACCTGCATGCAGCGCATTTGTATTCCTAAGTAGCCAGAGGCCAAGGGGGGGGGGGAGAGGAGAGAGAGAAGAAAAATAAATAAAAAAGGAATTCAATTGCTGCAAGAACTTAGTAACGGAGTTACTAAACCTACTGTAATATGCCGGAACTATCATCAACAGGAGACTCTGAAGGTTCCGAAGTGTGGGCTTTGGAACCCGGACACCTGCAATACAGCGATGAAAGCGTGCTCCCCTGGGCTGGTTGGTTGACTGCAGTAAATCGTGTATTAAAAAGATCGAGAAGAGGCCTTGTAAACCGACCAGCGGGCATTTGCAGAGAGGGCATTCAGGACAAACGGCAGTGGGAGGGGGCTAGCTAGTGGGAGATTGGGGAGGAGGACGGTTCTCAGAGAGGGTACAGGCCTTCCCTCCAGCGGCCATGCCTAATGGCCCCTTTCTCTCCTCCAGTGGCTCAGGCCACAGGCTGGAGCGGGGCTGCTCGATGTTTGCCTCGGAGAGCTTTGGCATCTAACAAGTGGCCTCAGGCTGGCGCGTTGCTCGAATGATCTTTCGTATGCCCCACAGGAATAAATTAATAAATAGAGCAGCAAGGTTAAAAACTTGACTTGTTAAAATTACATGAAATAAAAGTTCCTCCCCAACAACGCTGCTTGCTAACCATAACATGCAATGAGCTACGTGAATGATTAAACTATCTGACTGAACAAATATATACACCACCCCAGGCGTGCGTATACATCCTGAGAACGCACGGCTTGTCGTGGTTTATTTCTTACACGCACGCACGCACTCACGCACGCACGCACGCGCACGCACGCACACACAAATAAATACATATATATAGCCACAGCACAAGTAACGTCAAGGACATCCAGTGACGTGAAGAGACATGACAACGTTACAGGCAGGAATGTTATTTTTAGCTTGAAAGCCTACACTGCTGTCAAAAGCATTCGTTTATCGAGCAAACCTTTAGAAAACCTTTGATACATCTGGCGTCTCGGAGCCACAGAGCAGATAAGAGCAGCTGGGCTGACGCACGGAGACACGGGCGGCCTGTCCTTCGCACGCAGTGCCCCTCCCGAAACCCAGACAGCGTCCCGGTCCCTCATTCTCCTGCGATTCCTGACTCGTGCGTAGTGAAACCCGGGGCGGGGGGGTCTCCAAAAAAGCGTTGCTCCGCTCGGCACGGGCGGGACCGGGCCCAAGCGGACATTTCCCTCGACAGTGGCTTCCTCTACGAAGCACCGCCTCTTCCTCACGAGTGGACGGATCCATTTCTCTCAGGCGCTTCTAGGATTCACGCCGCGGGCCACTGGCTGGATTACTCCGGTAATCGCCGTTACAGGAGCTGTGGAAATGTCACATTTGCTCCGGTCCAAAACATTGGCGGTTCGTGTTGTAAGAAAACGAACGCATCAAATCTGCCTGTGACTGGTTGCTTTTCAATTACTCAGTTGTAGCGCTCGAGGATAAACGATACCAAATATGACTGATTGATGCTCTCTTTTTGCCACACTGACGGTGTTAAGCAAGGACTTTAACTAATCCAGCATGAAAGCAAAGACGGTCACAAACTAGGATTTGGAAAATGGCTCATTGTTTTGCCACCGCACTATTTATCCGACTATTCAACAGAAAATACGTTGTGTGAATGTAGCACTTTGCAAAAGTATTCACCCCCTTCCCAATGATGTCCTTTATTTGATGTCCCCCACAGGCATATCTATTTTTTTAAGGTTGTGTGCTTATTTAATATTTTTTTAAAGCTTCATTGTTCAAATATTGGTAATATTGGACATTTTGTGCCTGCAGGAATGGACAACCCTGCCCAATATCTTGGAGCTGTTGTTACTCCCCAAGTTAATTAACCAATTACAAACCCCTTGTCTGATTGGACAAAAAAGCTTTTCAAAAGCTGGATTGCTATAGATCTGCATGTCTGGCGATACCGATCAAAAGCTGCTGCATTGCAGCCCTCCGGGAAAGAACTGCAGCGCGGACCGGGGTGAAAACGACACGGGTTTCAAAACGCACGCCTTGTAAGGCTGGTGCGACTGCTCAACACAAAGCCCCCCTCTCAGAGAGCGCCGACCACGCTGCGCTGTACTCGAGCGTGTGGCATTCGCCTCGGGGTTCAGATTCTCACCTCGGCACCAAGGACTTTCCACTGTCACTCAGGAGGCGAGAGGCGAGAGCGAATGACACTTGCTAACGTTGGTAATGACAAAGAGGTTTCAGAGCCCACCCGAATGTAGAGAGACAGGCACAAAGGGTGGGGAAAGGGGGGAGGGTTAGAAAGGTACTGATCCAGGATCAGGCGGTTCATGAGTTAGAGCTGGAGCCCACAGACAAAAGCGCAGGGCTCCTGATCGGCATGGAGAGCTGGGTGCTCCTCTCCTCCCCTCCTCCTGTGCACACCAGTGCAGCCATTGTTACACACACCCCCCCCACGCCCCCCAACTCTGCCTCTCTCAATCATAACGTCTTAGCCTACCCTCCCCCTCTTCCTCCTCTCCACCCACTGTTTCCAGGCAACCATCATCCTCATCCTCACACACAGCTGCTGCATTGCATGGGGGGCAGGCTGGGGGCGAGGTCTGTTGTTCCCCACCCCCCTAGTAGGCTGGTCCCTGGAGGGAGAGGAATGTGCTGTGTGTGTGTGTGTGTGTGTGTGTGATTTGTATTCCCCTTTAACTCTTCACTCTCCACCAACCTAGCCCAGCTGCATTAATTGCTGCGGTCTCCTAGCAACCACAATCCATGCGCCCCGTGGCTCCTCCTAGATCATGACTTTAAAAATCAGTGTGGAGCAACACAGGTGTAACATGAGACGAATACAAACACCGTAAACTCACTCAGCGGATACAATGTATATGCACACAGTGTACTGGTCAGGCACAGGCACAGGCACAGGCGCAGGCGCAGGCACAGGCGCACACACACACACACACACACACACACACACACACACACACAGTTTGTCATTGTGTCTCAGGCCTCCCATTCATTTGATCAGCTGGCGTTCCCTATCTGTCCACGTCCCACAACCCCGGAGTCATTTCCACAGGTCACGACCTGCACTTGCTGTCGGCCCTTTGTCCCGGCCATCTGAGGCTCTCCCTCTGTGGGTGGGGGTGGGGGTGGGGGAATCTTTTCTTGCACATGTCTCCAGCGACCGGTCCTGCCATGTCCCCACCTCCCCACTCACCCCGACCCCCCTCACGGCCCTGGGGTAACGGGGCTGCCGGAGACTTCGCAAATGAACAAGTGCGAGCTCCGTTCAAAAAAGCGGAGGTGACAAGACAAAGGGACAAAGACTTCTCACCAAGGACGTGCCGTGTGTAACCGCCGCCATCTCCGACAGATAAATACCTTCACAAGAGAGAACGAGGGGGCCCGCTGTCCATCACCGTAATGGAGGGCTCGCGATAAGTGCTGGTTATTACAGGATTTTATGAAATTAAATGCAAAAAGGCAGAATCGGCAAGCTGGCTCCCCTACATGGACACATTAGATACAGTCTGAGTTAGCGGTAAAGGTCACTCCTCATACAGAGTGCACGGATGTGCACGTAGGCAAGTATGTACATAAACACGCACGACCTCCCAAACACACACACACACACACACACACACACACAGACACAGAGTTTGGGCAAGTCCGTTTCTGGATTTCATGCTGAATTCTGTCATTTACGTGATCTGACATTTTAGATACATTTCTTGATAAGCCCATGAATGACATCTGAAGACTATTCTTGTGTTCCCATATGAAACATGTTACTGTGGTCTAATCTACAAGTGAACCAGCATTGGTGTATCCAACTAATTAGCTAATTGAGCCAGGGTAATTGGTAGAAACAAAAACCAGCCCTGCAGGACCAGAATTGCCCACCCCTGGTCTAAACACTTAACTGCTAAACAAAGTCGCCCACTAGACAGCCGTCAACTCTTGCAATCCTCGAAACGGGGCGGTGGCTTGACGTGTGGCCAGAAGGTCATCGGCTCAAGCGCAGGTAGGACCGCTGCTGTTGTATCCTTGAGCAAGACACCTTAACCCATTCAGACCTAAAATGCCTGCTAAAAACGCCTATTAAAACCTAAGCAATTATTCTACACAACCTCTTAAAACCTGAGGGTTTTCTGGAAAAAATTTTTTTAAAACCGCTGCACTTCATTTCCCCCACATCTATTTCAGCGAATCACAGCGCATTTCATTAATCGCAAAATCGAAGCGACCTAAACGTCACTCCAGGTCTTAATGGGTTAAACAAGGAACTCAAAAAAGTTACTAGCTGCATAATATGGTAAGCACGTGAAAAGCAAGTGACGTAGACTATCCTGGATGAGGCAGTCTTCCAAGAAAACTGACGATAAATCTTTTTTTTTTAAACTGCCACCTGTGTGGCAGAGTGTCGAGGAGCGTCACAGGTTAAATGTAGAGGCCCGCTCTCAGGAGCTCGGAGGCGAGGCGAGTGTCCGCGCGCTCGGGGAAGCGAGACAGACCTCATCGGCAGCCAGGTCTGGAGAGATGGGCGAGCTCCCGGGTCCCAAAAAAGGAGACTCCCCCCGGTGAGTCACGCTCCCGCCGCACAACAAACCCGCCCACTCCGGCATTTTGGCGCCTGCCACACCATGCCAAACCGCCTTCCCGAAGGGAATCCAAAGTGGATGAGGAAAAAACAAGACAAAACAAAAAAACAAGAAAAACAAAACCAACGAGGAGGAAGTGAGGTCAGTCTCAATATTGCTCAATATGTTATGGCTAAGCAGGCTCCCTTATCACAGGACATGAGTGACACCGCAGTGACACGTTAATAGTTACAAGTTCTCTAACACACACACACACACACACACACACACACACAGACACAGACACAGACACAGACACAGACACAGACACAGACACACACAGACACAGACACAGACACAAACACAGACACAAACACAGACACAGACACACACACAGACACACACACACACACAGAGACAGACACAGAATAACGTCCAGTCAGGGCAGTGCCCACACTTTAGGACCAGGTCATAATGTGGAAGGTGAAAGGACGAACACACAACCGTGCTAACCATGTTCCATTTCACCGCAGTGTCTCACTCTCTTTGTTCCCTGGGAAATTACAGCCCCAGGGGTGTATCTTTTAAAACGCGAATGTCGCAACAGGAGCTTGGAATAAACATCATGTTTTCAGGGAAAAGAATCAATAAAGTGCCTGAAAATGAGCCCTGGGGAAAATGCTGAGTCGGAAACGTACCAAACGCAAACCGAGCCAATGAACCTTGCAAGGCCGATGCATAAAGAGCCAGGTGCCATCTCTGGCTTATATTCTGCTCTTAGCACCATCCTAAGCCTCTTTTTTGTTGTTAAAAAAAGCATCGGAGATCCTAAGTGCCAGCAGACTGACTAGATGTGTAACACTGCCCAAATCAGTGGAGTTTCCAAGATGACAGCACAAGTTCAGACATGTGTGGACCTCCCTCTCCAGACTATTGCCAAGCTCTCCCTCCCTCCCTCCCTCCCTCCCTCAATCTCTCGCCCGATCTCTTTCGCTCCCTCCCGGTCTGAGACTGCCACTGCCCAACAGGTCACTTCCAAACAACACAGGCTAAAATTAACCGGAGCCATTACAGAGCTGCAGGCCAACTTCACACTTTGTGCGGGGGCACAGAATTCGTCCGTCTCTGGTGCCAGTCATGTCGGGCTGAGATTGCCCGGGCTTTCATTACGGATATCTGTCATTCTGAGGATCTCGGTAGTCTCCCGCACTCCGATCAGCACCCTTGGAAAATAATCACTGCGGGCCACAGATCAATCCCTCCCCTCTGCGATTCTCCTTTTACCGACACGCGGCACAGACAACGTGATTCACTCGAAAAAGTCAGAAACAAAAGGAATACAATAATGGAAATGAACACTGCGTTCTGCCCGACACCGGTCTGAAAGAACGCTTCGCTGCTCAGAATTGAATGGCAAACACGAATAAAACCAATACTCTTTTTCTGAATGAAGCCTCGCTGGTACAAAGTAAACCACAGTTAAGCTTTCCCATCGAGGTCGCTCATTATTTTCTTAAGTGGCACCCAAGAATGTTTTGAATAATAATAGTCATTAGCCAAACCCTTTTCCTTCGCAACCAAATTGAGACCAGAATCCTGCAGTGATTCAGATGAAGCCACCGGATGCCTTGCTGTAAACAGCGAGAGATTCTGTTCGACCATTTCAACAGGAACTCTGCCTTTGCAGGACTTTTCCCTCAACTCCTCCGTTTCTCTGCTTACTCGGTCTCTGTGCACATGATTTACTGCTCTGCGGAACGGCACGGACACAGTCTTCCCCTTGTGTACTGGCGCTCTTAGCCGCCCTACGTCTGCAGGCTGAAATGCGGAGGACCGATGCAGCAAAACTGCCTCTTTGAAGGCCCGGATAGCATGCCTTATGAACCAAGGGGAGATATGCGTTGGCTTTTTCCAGAATAAATAAATCAAACATTTTCTTTTTTTTAAACAAAAACTAAATTGCATTCCATTACGGTCGATGAAATCTTCGATCCTGCCCCCCGCTGCCAAATGACGTTCTCCCTGCTAAGCGGTCTCCCGGCTTCGCCTGACTCAGGGGCTCGTAACCTGCACTGGGGAAACGATCAATTCAATCATCAGGGGCCAACCAACGGACCTGTCCTGATGTCACCCGAGCTGTGCCAATTCTGGTATGGACGCACAGCACGGTGACGGCAAATTAATTAATTCAAGTGGGCAAACTCTGATTTTGGGAGCTGTGTGAATCTAGGTGCTCTGGGGGGGGGTGGAGGGAACCCTGTTGGAGCAACTGCGTCGTCTTCTGCGCCCGTCTTGCCTACGTATCATCAATGCTCCTCAGGTGCAAATCTTCACAAGCTCACGGCATCAGGAAAGAGAGAGCGGTCACAGCTCAAAGCTCATCAACAGGGATAGACTGAGGCTTAATAGATTACCACAGAACTGAATCTACACCTCTGTGAACCAGTCTCAACAAAAACTGTGCATCATGTGATATTTGTGGTAGGGCTGCTGTTAGGAAACCGCTTGTAACCAAGGCCAATGCAAAACACGTGACCTGGTGTAGTGAGCACAAAACCTGCACTTCTGAGCAGTGGAGGAAAGGAATATGGTCTGATGAGTCATCTTTGACTTTTTCCTACATCTGGATGGGTTTATGCTTGAACCCCGCCAAAGGAAGCCTCCAGCACACATGACCTGTTCCCAAATGTTAAACATGGTGCTGGATTGGTTATGCTTTGGGCAGCCATCTAGTGGAAGTCTTTGGATCAGATTATTACTCTGCATGGTAGCATTTACGGCCAAGGAATATGAAGCCATTTTAGACAACCAGGAGCACCCTATGGTGCAAACATTGTTTCTTCAAGACGTTCCCATATTCCAAGACAACAATGCCCTGATACACGCTGCTAAACTGATTCAAAAGAGGTTTTATGAACACCAGGATGAAGTCAAACACCTTCCATGGCCTCCCCAATCACCAGATCCAAACATCATTGAACCTTTATGGGAAGTTCTGGAACGTAGAGTGCAGAGTAGATTTCCACCACCTTCATCTCCCAAAGAACTGTAGGCTTTCCTTCTTGAAGAATGGTCCAACATCCCACTATAAACAGTTCAGAATTGTATCATAGCATTCCAAGGAGTACTGGAGCTGTTCTGAAGGCAAAGGGTGGCCCAACTCCCTATTAATTGTTCATAAATATGAATATATTATTTGGTATTTCCATTATTTTGTCTACCCCCTGTAAATACAGATGTCAAAATTACAGAGGCGTAAGTGTACGTGAAGCTGATTACGTTTAGTTCAGGGAACTTGCTTGAACACGATAGTAGAACTGATTGCACACTGGATTACTGGACAATGGTGGCATGCAATAGCTGAGAGAGAAGTTGGCTGTCTTACTTAGCATCCAGTGCACTGCAGCAGAGGAGTCCGTTCTTTGCTTAAGAAAGGCTGTTTTCTATCAAAGTTTAGAACACTTTACCATTCTGTAGACATCACGAGTCAGGCTTGCAGGGTCATCACCAACTTACTGACAATAAACGTGCTTGCAACAGAGCTCATTTGTTATACACGGCCAAAAGCGGCCAAAAGTTCAGAGCACAATTACAGCGTACAGCAAGTGAATGAGTCTAATTGAAACAGAGGAGAGCGAAGAGCGCTTCAGGCACGAACGGTTTGAAGGGGCAGCATGGTTTACTGGTCTCTCAGCTATGACATGCTATGACAGCTATGCTGGGTACAGTAGCCAGAACATTTCTGCTGTGAAATGTGGACACAGCTCATCTTTTTCAGTGTGTTTTACAGCCCGCAATTCATGTTTGAGGGGAAAAAAGGTGCTCCAATATCTCCAATAAGTGACACATCTCTCAGCAAAGCATAGAATCAAGCCAAAAAAATGAATGAGTGGGCAGAAAATTTAGTCCAGGAAAAGGGACTTAATTCATACATTTTTACAAAATAAAAAATAAAAAACTATAACTTCTTACTAGCACTACCAAATGTTTTAGGTGTCATTTTAGGTGTCAGTATGCACATACTGTGAGATATATGGGTGGCCGGGGGACTGAGAATAAGCACAAGTGTTTCACATTTTCTAACCAACGGTTCAATCACGTAAACAGGCATCATTGCTGCTTTGTAGAGGGCTGTCAGGGGCACCGTTTCCAGCTTAATTTTTAAAGGTGGCATTTAAAGATGGTAATTTAACCTACTTTCCCTCAACACAGACCGCATCATGTCTCCTTTAAGTACTGTCCAACCCCTGTACATTTCACATGTACACTCCGTTATTAGCAGTGTCCACATGGCAGCAGACGCCGCCTGTGCTTCCACTGCAGTTTACCAGCCGATAAAAGTGAAGTCAGTAAGAGGGGTCTTTAATGGTATGTTAACCAAGATCGCATGTCCTACTGGACGGGCGACCACTAAGGCCATATCACTGAGACGAGACGGTGGCCAGAATCCAAAGGGAGAGGCACTGCTCGCCTCAACCGTCCCCCATAAAGGATGATGCTCCGGCAGCATTGTTGTCAGGCACACATGGGTTTGCCGGTGCGCGCGTGGGGTCATATAGCAAATCGCCACTCGCTTAGTAGTTAAAGTCCCTGACGGGTTATGTGTACAGAACAATGCATTTAAACACAGATCGAGGGCCCGATGCAATTCGAGTAATGTTAAACAAAACATTTGTTACTGTAGTCGACCTAGGCCCGTTTGGGCAGCTTAAAACGTTCACATCCATTCCATCCGTTCAAAAGGCGTGATGTAAAATTTACGTCTTGTCCATTTCACCGTGTAAAGCGGAATTAGCCGGCAGGCATAAACAAGTCGCAGGATACTTTGTGTGGATAACGCTACTTTAAGTTTCACAATCTGTTGCGTTTCTTTATCTTTTATGAATTCGATCACAATGATAATGGGATATCTGTACATACACACACACACATATGTATATACATATGCATATATATATATATATACTGAACTGACGTTTTAAAGGACATTTTGTTTCTGATTTTTCTCCCAGTTTGGTAGCCAATTAGACCTGCTATTTTACATGTCAAAAATCTAAAAATGTTGTTGTTCATCAGCTTGGTCTTACACTTGAAATGTAACCTTTACTTGAAGTAAAATTATTCAAAGAAAAAAAATCCTTACCAAAAAATAAATATTTTTGTCAGAAAACATGTCACAATTATTGGAACCCTTATTGACCTTCATAAATCAGGCAATGGCTATAAATAAAATAGCTGCATGCCTGAAAATACTCATCTCCACTATATGGGCAATAATTAAAACATCTAGAACTGTGATGAACCTGCCTGGAACGCAAGTGTATTTTTTCCCCACGCACAGTGAGGAGGATGGTTCGAGAGGAAAACATTTCTCTAATGATCACAGTTAGCGAATTGCAGAAGTTGGTTGCATCTTGGGATCACCAATTCTCCAAAACTACAATTAAACATGCCAACAAGCTATTTGTAAGGCTTGCCAGAAGAAAGCCTCTGCTGTGATCAAACCACAAACGTAAGCGCCTGCAGTAACTGCAGTCACTGGAACTTTGAGTGGAACCGGTTTCTATGATCAGATGAGACAAAAATAGAGCTTTTTGACAACAGACACCAGAGGTGGGTTTGGCGTTTAAAAAAAAGGGATGGTCATTCAGAAAAGAACATAATCCCCACTGTGAAGTACAGTGGTGGATCTGTGATGTTGTGGAGCTGTTTTACTTCCAAAGGCCCTGGGAACCTTGTGAGGATACAGGGTATCATGGACTCCAAGTACCAGGAGATTGTAGATAAAACTGTGGCTGCCTCTGTCAGGAGGCTAAAACTTAGCCGTGGTTGGATCTTCCAGCAGGAGAATGATCTAAAGCATACCCCCAAATACACAAAAATGGTTCACTGACCACAGAATCAAGCTTTTGCAATGGCCATCCCAGTCCTCTGACCTAAACCCCATTGAAAACCTGTGGGGTGAGCTGAAGAGGAAAGTCCACAAGTGAGGAACAAGGGCTCTAAAGGATCTGGAGAGATTCTGTATGGAGGAATGGTCTCAGATACCTTGCTACGCCTCATCAAGTATTATAGGAGAAGACTCAGTGCTGTTATCTTGGCAAGGGGAGGGTGCACAAAGTACTAAATGCAGGGGTGCCAATAATTGTGACTTGTTTTTGAGAAGAAAAAAAATTGCTAAGAATTTATTTTTCTTTCAATAATTTTACTTCAATGAAAGGTTCGATTTCTCTCATATTTTGAGTGTAATAATCAAGCTGATTAGCAACAGACATTTTTTATTTTTTTCCCCTCATAGCCTTCGTTGCTCATCTTCACCAAGGGTGCCAATAAATCTGGAGGGCACTGTGTGTGTGTGTGTATATATATATATATATATATATATATACGTACATATACAGACACACACACACACACACACAAGAACAGGACAATGAGGTTGGGTGGAGATGGGAAGATTTCAGCTCCACCTATCAACTCGTCTGAAACGGTACCTTGTCTTCGCATCACTGCACGGGCACTGGGTGCTTTGTACATTAAAATGTGTGCGAGAGTATACGCAATTTTCCCCCAATCCGAGTCCAATGCCTGTTGTTCTCGCTGCTGCTGGCCTCTTCAAGCATCTGTGCATCAGTCCCGGGTATAGATTTCACCACATTGTGATGCAAATCGTTTCAGCTTCATTTCAGCTCCAAGTCGGCTGTGCATGTAAATCCTGTTTGCGAATCAAAAGCCCAAATGCCGTAGGAACGACTCCCGCACGGAGAAGTCAACATATTAATTCACTTCCAATTCACCAAATGACAGTATGTAACCATCTTATTTTATCCCCAAAATAAATCATTTATGGCACAAGGTAACCAACTGACAGTAGTTAAGTTTAAATCGTATTACAGGAAGCTAGCTAACGTTAATATACATTTTCCGCATAAACTTTATCTTAATTCCCATTGGCACTTCGGTACAAAATAAATCATTTATAATGTTCTCACAAGAACACGTTGTTTGATAAGATAAAGATATCGTTATCATTGTAAAATGTTTAGCGAACGTTATATGTAGTGCAAGTACACACCTAGTCGATATTTTTCCCGTGACCTAAACAAGGGGTCGGTGGCTAACGTTTTCTGTATCACATTCTCTCTCTTAATGCTCGCGTAAATCTGAGTCCAATTAATACTTTCAATACACACAAGACACACGTCCATATAAACACATCTACCCGTTTGTGTTTGTTGGTATTCACATTCTCCAACGAGCATTTAAGCGAAGATACATACAAGCGTTTAAGTTAACTGTAGATACAATTGAGGCGTCTAGCTAAAAGTTGGTTGTTAGCTAATGTTAACAGTGTAAATCGCTAAAATAGCTATCTGATTCGTTTATATATTTCCCGTTTCCCTTCCTTGTCAATTTATGGTAAACACAGAAATCCCAATCATCTCCTTCGTACGTTTTATCATAATGTATTACATAGATTGCCATCGACGGAAGATGTAACACATTAGCTAACCTGACTAACGTTGGTTTCTTAGCTGACGTTAGCCGAGACGCAGTGTAATTTCGCCAAAGCAAATATGCGAACAACCAGCAAATATTCAACACAGCCAACGTTCGTCAGCGATCTAACGTTGGTAGCCAACTTAAAGAGTACCCCCAAGTCCAAAATAAGTTTGAGGAGTAGGAGAACCGCTTAAGATAGTTAGCGAAATGTGGATATGGCCAACGTTATTTCAATGTAAAAAATCACCGTCTTGTTAACGGCGATCTTGTTACCGAGCGAACGATTACACGTGCATCTGTAACTGCACCCTTATTTACACACTTGCGTTTTCACTCCTGTGTTAGCGAACGACCGTTAACTTGGCGAAAACAAATCTGCTGTCACAATTATACTGGACATTAGAACTCGATCAGTGTTCAGCGACGTAACGTTGGACAGCAGTCAGCTAACTAGCTACCTGGATACCAGTTTAGACCGAAAACACTCAGCGAAAACTTTATAGAGTGCCAGTTTAACATTTTGCTACCAGAGGGGATATTAATCAGACTCGAATCACTTCTCGACTACAGCGGGCTGCTGATTAATTCGCGCAATGTGCATCATGCCCGACTACGATCCCGCCAGCTAGCTAACTGATTTCGATGACTTTTCGATCTCTTTCTTCTCAGTCAGGGATAGCTGACTGCTCCCTTGGCTAACAATAAACATTCCTGACAGCGCGACTCTCGCTGACCTGCGCCATCTTTGAAAACTGTCTTTGGGCAGACGATTCTTGGGTAAAAGGACCGCAACAACGGGACGTAAAGCGATCGCGGAAGAAACTTTACCCCAACAATTCAACAGTGTCCCGGCCACTTACCTTGTGTTTCTCGCATCCCTGTCCCAGAAAGCAGGACGAATAACACTAAACAACAAGAAATTGCATCCATTATGGTTCACACTTCGCTAACTCCACAGCCCAGCTAGCCAGCAAGCTGTCCCTCGCGCACAACTTCTCTAGTCTTTGCTTGAGGGGGGGGGGGGGAGGAAATACACTCATATTATTGGCTGGCACCACAACCACGCCCCGCCCAGGCTAAGCCCACACTCCCCCAACTCAGACACACATCAGCCGCGGCAAACGCTTCTACGACTCCAGTCCGCATATTTGTGACTATTAACCCTTTAACAGACAACATTTCATCTGTTGTCTAATGATATAGTATATTAGCAACTGTTATAATATAATATATTTCACCTTAAAGATCAAAAAGCTCATATACCTACTCGAAAAAACCTGCCCCATTGGGGTTAATGGCACGTTCATGAAATAAATATAAATGAGTGAAATTGCATATTGTACATACACGAGAGATGATTATACAAAGACAACTAATGATACTTTTAATTAAAAGAATAACTATTCTACTACTATACTATAAATGAATATTGTATTGATTTATTAGATGTGATCAATACCTATTTCAACATTTAAATACAGTATATCATTTTTAAATCTCTTTTGAGAAAAAAACAATTTTTTTAGACGACGACACCCTCTACATTATTCAGTATTTTCCACATAAACTATGGAATACATATATTTTAGTAAAGTCATATATTTATTAACATTATCATGTATATAAAAAGAGAAAATGTATATATTTTACAGGGGTCCTCTGTCGTATTTTTCAAACAGATGACAGGCAAACAGTAAAAGTATTCCTTTTACAAAATGCCTATCTGATGGATATTTCTGGAATAGACAGATTTAAGGGTGGTGTGGTTCTGTGTGGCTCAGTAGATAGAGCATGGCATTAGCAACGCTTAGGTTGTGGGTTCAATTCCCACTGGGACCACATATACTGAAAAATGTATGTATTCACTACTGTATATCGCTTTGGATAGAAAGTGTCTACTGACATTTGCTGTGTGGCTACCATGTGAATTTTCTACGTTCAGTCATGTAATTGTCTTTTTTTTAATTGATATGTAAATTCAAAGTTTGGACAGTATTATATACTAGTAAAACGATATATAAATATGAACATTTAATAATTTGGTCAATATTATGGCCTGTATGTAAATACATGAAAACAAGGGACAATGTTTACATGCTACACTGTATGTGAACAACACACTTAAAATGTTTATAAAAAATCTATTTTTGCAATGTTGTATTCTTTTTCATACAATACAAGAAAGGAGTCTTTGCAAGTAGACAAGTATGGAGTAAACCTATAAATGACTAATGGGTGGAGGACTTTACTAATAAGATTATGTTTATATAAGAGGAACGGGCCTCGCCCCTCTGCCACCAGGCTATAAATGATAACATAAACCTGGTAAAAGACAGAGAGACCCCTTAATCAGGATCTTGCTGAGCCAAAAATATGCTGCTTGGAAGTTGACATTGGGTACCTAATTTTTAAGCCCTGGGAAATAATCAGCCACGTGTGCCACCAAAACTGATAAAGAGCTAACCAATATGAGAGGCTAAAATAATAAGGTTCTGACATCTTTGTCAAAATAAGTGACAGGGGATCACTTTTTGTTGTGCATTTCTCCTATGCAACATATTCAAAACCTGAAATTACTTTTTCAAACATGTCTAAATGAATAGTAGTAAACGGTTTATTGTGTTTATAAAAATGAGATAAAATACCATAATGTACATGTGGCAGCAACCAAGCTGAACTGAAAGTACATTTTACATCGGTATAATCTAAAGTATATATTGTTTTAAATTAAAATTAAATTAAATAAAATGGTAAAATTTAAATAATCTAAAACATAAACAGCAACATTAAAAGCATAACATATGAATGTAGATACATAAAGCAATGCTATGACATGGGACTTGAAAATTCTAATACTTGATTTCTTAAAACTATACTATCTTTCCACCCTATAATTCTAAGCTCTTGAATGATATATCGAAATTGTACAACTTAACAACACATTTATTTTGTGGAGCAGTGTATTCTTCCTACCATATCCCTGTTCGAGCTATAAAACTGGGAAAACCAATCTCAAATTGCATGCTGTTGCCATCTCAGCAATCTGATGATATCTGAAGTGGTTTGCACTAAGTAGTTAGCTGCTTCAATGCTTTATCAGTGCGATCACAAATACCACTATCCTGCTGAAGTTTCCCCATTCATATTGATTCATCTTGTCTGCCTGCGAAGAAATGTAAACTGATCCGCAATGTTTTATGGAATAAGCCAGAATCAGAGTCTTGTTTCCAAGCACAACCTACATTTTCCAAAGTTCATATTTTCATTTATTAAGTGTTTGTATGACAATTCATATTTTGAACGGTATCATATTCAATAAAAAAGGAGCCAACATTTAATCTTTTGGTCGATTGTAAGGCCTCTTTGGAAATACATGGCCTCTTTGCAAATATATGAAATACAAGATACTTTTAATTGCAAGTGTTTAAAAAAAATCGAATTGTATTATTTTTCATAACAGGTAAGACAAAAATAAAAGTGATTCAAATTCTTTAGAACATTCCAAGCTATTCATATATGAAGAGGAACATGTTTTAGATGTTTTATGAACAGGTTATATATATATATATATATATGTATATGTGGTTCTCTGTGGCTCAGTTGGTAGAGCACAGCATTGGCAATGCTTAGGTTGTGGGTTCAATCCCCACTGGGGCCACATATACTGAAAATGTATACATTCACTACTGTAAGTTGCTTTGGATAAAAGCGTCTGCTAAATGGCGTATATTATATATATAATAGACTAAAATATCCAATAGAAAAGTACATGTGCACATTCAAATCGAACTGTTTTACAGGATATTATTTAGTGTTGCAATGTCTAAACATCTCAAACATAAGTATAATTGGCAGCAGTCACAAATTGTATTTGGGAGACCACCTGTTGTTAAAAAGTAAGTTACTTACCATTTTAATATGCCATGGGTTTGTAATCAATTACATTCGCAACACTGATTTACAGGTGTCCCTGCTACTCCTAAAGCTGTTTTCCAGGGCATTTTTGCAGATGTACAATATTGTGTGGCAGAAGGTGTATTTGGATAAGCAGCAACAGACACCTATAATTACTGTCAAAATGCTGACCCTTGTATCTTCTGATTGGCTTGGGGAAATGTGTTGCTGGGCGACGTTGGCAGTTGACCTCTGATCCTTTGGAATCCCAATTCCAATCCATTTCAGTTACACTAATTGTTAAGCCACGCTGGAAATCATTAGAAGATTGTAAATGTGGGTGCTTAACTGAAACTAATGAAAGAATTAAAAACAAAACATGGGCATGAACACATTAAAAAAATGTTGCCCTGATACATATTAAATACTGCAAAAAAATATGATTACCACATATAATTACCACAGTAAGGTGCATTACCATTAGCAATTTAATACTCATATGGAAGAAGAGGTGATTTTCTGCCTGAATGTGAGGCAAGTAAAAACCATGTTCACCTTTTATAATCCTTTGGTTTAAAAAATCTTGAACATTAGATTGTATTAATGTGAATGAAGCAGAAAAATTACTTTTGTAAACATAAAGCTGTATAAATGGGTAACAGAATCTGCTAAGCAAGTTAATGATGTTAATGATTAAGAAACAAATCAAAAAATGAAGCCAGAGGAGTGACACTGACTAAAATCTCTCTCGTTTTGACTCCTGTCATCCTATTGCACAGCACATTTACAAAGGCTGAAAGAGCTTGCTCCCGCCCCCCCAAATCCCTGGACCAGTGGCAGAGATTGATGAGCGTCCATTGTTTGATCTGGGTCCCGGGAGCCTGTTGATCTTACCGCTGGTTTTGTGTGCACTGCAGTAAAACTGCCCCCAAAGTAGGAAGTCGATGTGGAATGCAGAGCTGGCTTCGGGTTTTGCAGCACCCCCCCTACCCCCCATCCCCTGTGTTTATTCGATTGTCCAGCGAGCTGTGTGCCCCCAGGCTAGTCAACAAACAGGTGGGCACAAGTGGAGGTGTGCCAACAGAATGCACGGGTGGTCGCACGCATTATCTGCCCGTCGTCCCCTTTCTGGCTCCATGTTCATCCAAATCCCCAGCAGAGGCATCTGGGACCAGTTCCCAGCACCCACTCCTCTCCACAAAGGTGGAGTCCGGACTCTGGCAACCCAAGGGTGGCAAGGTGGAGTCTACTCTTGTCAGACACGTCTGCGGCTTTGGATTCGCCATGGAGTGCAACCAGGGTTAGTCTCCAAACAGTTATCAGTGGTTCATCCGGATATTTGAATTCTACGTTTATATAGCAAGAGGACCTTGACATTCCTTTTTGGACGGAGCGCTCGATAGATAAATCCGAGCCATTTATAACTCTGCTTTGTAAAGGTCATCTGTGTAGTTCGTGCTTGGTCCTATACCTCCAACCCAACCTTTCCCTAGGTTTAGCATTTATTTTGTGTGGTGCTGATAGTGTTGAGCAATGCCTAATGTGCATGTGTCTATTTCACAATGTCGTACCTTAAAAGAGATTCATTCATTTTTCTTTTTTGGGTTGTGTTTCTGTACAAATATGTGAGGACGGTAAATAGGCTAGGGACATCAAGACATAACATGCTTTGGCATGATTTATTAATGCAGCAGTGCAATGTATTCTGCCTCCATCTGCAGAAGTATGGCAACACAGATCATCTCATACAGCTATAGGCATGTAGAGTCAATAATGTATGTTGTATCTAAAAAAAATAAGTAACCAATGTTGCTCAGAAAGTAATACTCCAGAGACCCAAACAACAAACAAACAAAATGCATATCCATATTAAATAATGACCATACTTCTGAATGCTTTGAATGGATTATGTGGAAAAGTACTGCTGCTGTTGACAATAAATCAGTATTCTGTGTGTAGGCAGGTTTGTCTTTTATTCAGTACATTTTCACCCAATGCATTGCCTTTTGAAAGTGGTTTTCTGAGGCTAGTAAGCATGTGCTGCTGCTTTCCAAAAAACACTGGCATTTAATATATTTTAAAAAAACATTAAACAAAGAAAATGCAACTAAATTACTTTTCAGAAGAGGGATGCTAAGTTACTGTGAGTTGTTAAAGCTACGTTTTTAAGTGTTTTTCACAGTTGTGCTGATTTGCATTTAAAACCCTGCTCTATTTTTGGAACACAGCTTTTTGGTATCTGTCAGAGTGGTGGACGAACAGTAATAGTATGGAGTAGAGTAGTAATATGCTGGGCGGGATTAAGGATGTGTGAAACGCTGTGTGGGGGGAGGGACATACTGCTGCCTTTTCAGGTATTCCCATGATGTTTTACACCTTGTGATGATAAGGAAATGCTTTAAGACCACGTGAGGGTAGAACTGCAAGTTATTGTTTCAGTATGGCAATTACGGGTAAACATCTATTTATGGCTATCGAGAGTGAAGCACCTAATAAACAAGCGAACTAATTATCGATAAAGTAAATAAATGAGAAAGTTGGCTACCTAGTTAGCTTCTGTAACAGATTTGGAACTGTGGCCCCCAACATAACAAGAGACACGGTTAGCCGAAGTCCCCAGCTCTGGGAACTAATAATACTCTTATTGACGTCACATTCACGTGCTTAACTCACGTCTCAGAGTTCCGCTACACTTGCAATCCAACACTGTAACCAAAAATTGTAACAAAGCCAAAAAAGCCAGGTAGTCCTGTTATTGCTGTGTAAGCAAGTAAACAGCCTTGCTAGCTAATTATAATTAACACACTATTCGACAGCTCTGCGGTTGAGATTGAAGTCGCTTGACGTCACCATCGGAAAGCGGTTGCCTTTCAGAGCATCATGGGAAAAATAGAGCATCATGGGTGAACACTCGGGAGGGAATGAGAAGCAATTGTGACAGGTGTGCGGATCAGCTGGACGCCGGTCTGCACAGGAGCAAATGACAGGCGTGAATATTAATCACGGGAGCGCCACAAAGCCCTAACAATGTGGGGCGCTGAGAGCTATGATGGCTCAACACAGTTTTCTGGATCTACTTGCATGGGCAGCTGGTAAAAACACATTAACACAAGCAGAGGGTTGCATTACGAATCCACTGCGTTCGGTGTCAAAAACGAAAAATGCGAGCCCTCACAGAGCGCATCTCAAGCAGAAACCAAACTGCCTTTTGGAATTCTAAATTTGCAGTGGCATATTTATTTTTACAACATGACAAAAGCGAGTGTTGTCATGTAAAAAAAAAAAGGAGCCCCACTCCTGTCATCAAATGTTTCATTGCGCTCAGGGGCATAGTGGGAGAGGACCTTCAATCGGAGAGAACTATATATATATATATATATATATATATATATATATATTAGTTGATTTTTGAATATTTCGGCTTCATCTGTCATTGTTTACTGTGCATGGAATATTGAGATCACAGGCTAATCCAACTTGTGTGAATTTCATCACGACAACTCATAATGTGGCTCAGTAGTGTATGGCCCCCATGTGCCTGTATGCACTCCCAACAATTCTGGGCATGCTCCTGATGAGACGGCGGATGGTGTCCTGGGGGATCTCCTCCCAGACCTGGATCAGGGCATCAGTGAGCTCCTGGACAGTCTGTGGCGCTACTTGGCGGCGGCGGATGCACCGATACATTACGTCCCAGACGTGCTCAATTGGATTCAGGTCTGGGGAACGTGAGGGCCAGTCAATGGCATCAATGCCTTCGTCATCCAGGAACTGCCTACACACTCTGGCCACATGAGGCCGGGCATTGTCCTGCACCAGGAGGAACCCAGGGCCCACTGAACCAGCGTAAGGTCTGACAATGGGTCTGAAGATTTCATCCCGGCACCTAACAGCGGTCAGGGTACCATTGGCTAGCACTTGTGCGGCCCTCCAAGGATATGCCTCCCCAGACCATCACTGACCCACCACCAAACCGGTCATGATGATGTTGCAGGCAGCATAACGTTCGCCACGGCGTCTCCAGACTCTTTCACGTCTGTCACGTGCTCAGTGTGAACCTGCTCTCATCTGTGAAGAGAACGGGGCGCCAATGGTGAACCTGCCAATTCTGGTGTTCTCTGGCAAATGCCAATCGAGCTGCACGGTGCTGGGCTGTGAGCACAGGTCCCACTACAGGACGTTGGGCCCTCATGCCACCCTCATGGAGTCTGTTTCTGACAGTTTGCTCAGAAACATGCACACGAGTAGCCCACTGGAGGTCATTTTGTAGGACTGTGGCAGTGCTCCTCCTGTTCCTCCTTGCACAAAGGAGCAGATACCGGTCCTGCCGCTGGGTTGTTGCCTATTCTACGGCCCTGTACAGCTCTCCTCGTGTAATAGCCCATCTCACGGTATCTCTTGAGGCTGTGCTGGGAGACACAGCAAACCTTCTTGCGACGGCACATATGGATGTGCCATCCTGGAGGAGCTAGACTACCTGTGCAACCTGAATGGGCTGCAGGTACCGCCTCATGCTACCAGTAGTGACAAGGGCACTAGCAAAATTCAAAACTAGAGAAAAATCTGTCAGGAAGGATAAGGAGAGAGAAATGGTCTGAGGCCACCACCTGCAAAACCATTTACTTTTTGGGGTTTGTCTTGCTGTTGCCTCTCCTGTCCACCTGTTATCACTTTCATTTGCACCAAAGCAGGTGAAATTGATTGAAAATAGTTTACGCTTCCTAACTGGACAGATCGATATCCCAGAAGTTTAATTGACTTGGTGTTATACTGTGATGATTAAGTGTTCCCTTAATTTCTTTGAGCAGTGTATATATATTTTTTTCTCCCACCCATTGGGACAATGCTGAACCCAGAACTATTCTGACCAACCTCAAAGCTCAATCCTCACCCCCCACATAATAATAATATAATATAATATATGCCATTTAGCAGACGCTGTAATCCAAAGCAATTTACAGCAGTGAATTCATAAATTTTTCAGTATATGTAGTCGCAGTGGGAATCAAACCCATACATAAGCGTTGTTAGCGCCATGCTCTACCTACTGAGCCACACAGAACCGTACATCCTGTAAACCATTCATTGTTACAACGGAAGACAGGAATCAGGGGCGAGCACTGTGCTGTGAATGCAGCGATGATATTAAATAGTATGATGAAACACAGTTTTATTTCAAATTAGGGATTTTTTAAGTACTGGGTAAACAAGTACTGCAAGCAAATGCAAGTACTGATGTAACTCATTTCTAACTACTTGTTGTAGGGTCAGTAAGTTTATTGATTTTTAAGATTACCGGTGTAAACCACAAGTTCATACATAATATATATGTGTATATGCCTCATGGATATACATACATATATATATAGATATTATACGTCTGTGTGTGTGTGTGCTTTTTTTTGTGCTGTGCTTCTGAAGAAAACCCAAAGAGATGGCGCAATCACTCCAGGCAGGAAGATGGGAAGATCTAAGGCCTTAAAACACAGAAGTCAATTTTCCCCAAGCAATATCATCTACTGTCTGACAGGTGATGAAAATACATCAGGGATCTGGAGTGTTCTCTTTGAAAAGTCCAGAAAAACAAGAGCTGGAGAGGTCAGATGAGGCAATCCCAGCACTGGGCATGTGCAGATCCGAACAGCGCTCTCTGCATTTGAAGAATTAATTTGATTGGACGACTTTCCTTTAGATGCCCCACCCCTCCCCCCCCCCTCCCCCGACATCCCCCAACCCCCCCTGGTTCAGATCGTTGGAAGCGAGAGCGGGCAGGTCCGCGTCGTCTCGCTCATCGAGGGAGAGAAGTGATACGAGGACAATCTGTACTCTTACACATTTTGCATTACCCCTATGCCTGTTAATCAGCGACTGCCGTACGCTATATGGTGTGAAGCAGTGAGAGAAATGTACACTCAGCCTGCTCCTCGGCTCTCATACCGCAGGGCTCATTTCACCCATACCTGGTGCACACTATGTTTCAGGATCTCTTTATTGCACAACATGCAGCATTGTATGCATTGTTGTATATACTATACGTAATTGTATGTGTAACTGTGTTCGTTACCATTGTCCTGAATTCTGTGAATTACCGCAAATTCACACTCGGGCTGTGCAGATGAGGGGGGGAAAAAAAAGCATTTCTCTTTTATATTCTGGCTGGAACTTCTTGACAGATCAGACCGATCAGTCAAAGAGCGATTAGTTCAGAGAGAGAGAGAGAGAGAGGGGGGCGGCTTTTGCCAATCGCGGAGCGGAGGGGAGTAGCGAAGGACGTGCGAAACGGGCGCTCGTCGATACCGGGATGAAAAGACATCCATCGCTCGGCCGTCCGCGCCTCCTCGTCTCCGGCAGGAGGCGGAGTGCACCCGAGTGTGCCCAGGAGGAGGAGGGGTGTGGCGGCAGGCACGTGCGCTGATTGCGAATGGATTTATTAGTTAAGCTGCGCAATCTCCCTCCAGCTTTCACAAAGAGAAAAAGGCTCCCCAGAGTCGTCGCAAAATGCTCAGTCTGGCCACCTGATCCTCCCCCCCGTTTAATTGGCTGTATAAACCTGAGCTCATGTGCAGAGTGCATTCTGCGGCAAAACCAGAGCTATGCATTGTTAGCGGTTGAGGCGAGTCAACCCTTCCCCCACTATAAAACGCTTTGAGAAAATGTATAGCGTACATGACACAAAAGATGCTGTAATAATACCATCCGTTATTATTATTATCACTGCTATTATTATTATTATTATTGTCGCAAGTGGGTAGATTGCACTGCTGTATCTAAGTCTTTGTCCCTGAGACTGAAGTTGGCCACTTTCATTCATACCTAGGTCCCAGCTTGCCAAAGACTATCAAGCTTCTGATAAAATACCGCTTGTGAAAGGAAAATCAATATAACAAAAAAGACAGGCTGATGAATTATTCAAGGGAGGAAACACAAGAGTCTTCCTCAACCATTGTGGACGTATTGGTGCGCACACAACGAAATGAAAACGCAACCACAAAAACCTATTTTTCTCACGTGGATTTTTTTATATTCGGTAGGGTACAAATGTGCATTTTGCTTGACCTTATTAAAATATATATATATATTGCAAGTATTGGCATTTGCAGGAAACACACTGAGGCGACACAATGCTGAGGTTTAAGGTTATGCTCAAGTGCCTATGTTCATGCGCAAAAGGAAATAATGATAAAATTAAAAATTAAACAGAAGCCAAACGCCAGAATGGAAGAACACTGCAATGCTGCTTGGACAATAATACTGATAATGGAAATACTTCATGAGGCATGGGAGAGCTACACAGACAAAACAAGACCAAACATAACAAGGCAAACATTACATTTGAATAAATTCTGGAGTAAAACACTTCATAATTGTCATCATGCAAGAATAATAACATTTGGAATGGCACATCTGTATAACGTATTATTTTTCCGATTCATAAAGGAGCGGGTTGTCCCCATTCAAACAAACCAACACAGAACACTATTATTGCATCATGTCACATTGTGTAACAATTATTTATATACTTGGACTGAGGAGTACTGTCATAAATACCCATATATGGATAAGCGATGATTGTCATAATCACGAATATGGCTATTGTCCTTCATTTCAGCAAAAAAAAAAAAAAATCTATACAAATTTTCTATACAAAGAAACACTATGAATCCCTTTTTCAACTTTTAGCTTAGGAATTGCAGTGTTTGCAACTGCTGGACTGTTCATTCGATCTCATTGATCCCTGCATTTCCTGCTTGTAAAATCTGGACCCATTAACAACTGAAGATCAAGCCTCAGAGAATGGGCCTGAGTCCGACATCACTCCACGCCTTTCCACACGGGGCTGCGAAAACGGAGGCTCGCGGCCACAGTTTTTTCACGTGGCCGCCATTTTGGCTCAGCCTCTTCCTCTGCAGCTGCCCTAAATAAGGGTGGCCTCTGACACATCTCAGGAGCTTTGGTTATTCCCCCCCTTATTTTATTTATTTTGAAAATAAAAAGGAGTGAGCTGAGATCGATCCTGGTAGGCACAATGGTGATTGTCATGGCAACGGAGGGGGAGGGGAGAGAGAGAGAGAGAGACACCCCTCCCCCTCCAACTCATTGGGGACCCCGAGAGGGTCAGAGGTCAGGTGGCAGACACGGGTCGCGGTCCCTGTTTGCGAGGAGTGGGGGGCCGGGGAGATGGCTAGGCGTTCCCCCGGGTGACGGCCAGCGCGAGGGCGAGGCAGAGCAGCAGGGGGATGGTCGGAGAACCCGGTGCGGGCTGTCCCGCCGAGCTGAGGGCGGAGGTCCTCACCTCCGACATGGTGAAGGCCGACAGGGGGACGCGCGACACCAGCGTCGGGCTGCCGTAGTTGATGAGCGAGTCGATCTTCTCCGCCTCTTTGTTGCACGCCTCGATCTGGAACAAGAGACGTAACGGCACCCGTAACGGGTTATCAGAGCCAGGGTAAACCCCCCCCCCCACCAAGATCCTCCCTCCACACCAGGCAATCAGAGCCTACACGTCATACAACAGCCTGCCTCTCACACCGGGATTACAGTACACCATAGTCATAGACATGGAATTAACATGGGATTTGTTCAGTTTGATACATGCTAATCCCATTCTTTTAGTCAGTCGAACTATTTTAGTTAACCTCTGCATGTGGACTCATGCAAGAACAGGATTAGTAGATTAACATGCACTATAGCAGTGCCATAATGTACCTGCAGTGGTGTGGGGTGGACAGTGCTGTCTCTGTGGTAAATTAGCATGCACAGTGCTATATAATGTACATATAGTATACTAGCATGGACAGTGCCATAATGTACCTGCAGTGGTGTGGGCTGCTGATCAACGGGCACAATGAGGATGATTATCTCTGAGTCAATGCTCAGGTAGCCGAAGATGTCGCACTGGGGCACGGAGACGTGTAGCCTGAGGATCCTGAGGATGTCGTGGACCGCCACGGGCTGGTTGTGATTCAGCTGGAGGTAGAACAATGACAACAACCGACCGTTCTCATCGCTGCAACAACACGCTGAACACGCTATCCATTTGCACAGCTGAATATTCACCGAGGCGATTCAGGTGAAGTGCAGTACCTTGCTCTAGGGCACAACAGTCATGCCCACAGGATTAAAACCCGCAAACTTCAGGCTACAAGCAGAGTTCCCTCGTAATTATGCCACACTGTTGCCCTGGCAACCACAGCACTGCGTGAAAATGCATCAAATCTCCTCGAGGGAAATTAGCTGTAAGCGCAGTTTAATTCCAATGGGTGCACAGATATTACTATAAGGTAGGCTTGTTTGATGATACCGTGGGATTAGTGGTAGGATTCGAGTGAGAATGTGCAGATCCTGGGTTTATTATTTATACTTTGACTGGAACATGTTAATTGTTGGAACAATGCACTGTGGTTCCATACACAAAGAGGAACTGACATTTATACTTGCGGTTTAGCTCACTGCATTCTGCAAGTTCTGCACTGCAAGTTCATTCAAGGGAAGATCACATGATCGCTTCCCCTACACAGAATTTATGTGCAGGAACGCTGCCCACATCTGAGGTGCACTGGAGCCATGCTACCCTCTAGTGGTCATTAATCACCATTACCACCGTGAAATGCGTATCGAAAAACGATACTGTTTTTCCTTAACTGAAACATGAGACCCCAATTTGCGTCAGGAAAAACAATAATTGCTATGACATTTTCAGGGTTGATTCATTAGCAGCAGATGCTGTACAATTTGAATATGATGGGAAAAAATGATATCTTAGAAAGGGGATTGGGTACGTGAGTCAGGGAAGGGAGTGCCACTCTAATGCATTCTCAGGGAGAGAAACGGTTTACCTCTGCAAAGACGTTCATCTGCTCTTTATTCCATAGAATCTGCAGCATTCCGGCACAGAGAGGACAACAGGCTCCTATAGACATAGAATGTGCTCAGTGATATCTCTCTCTCTCTTACACACACACACACACACACACACATACATACACACGCACAAAAGATATGTACAGAATATTTTGCATATGTGGCTGATAGACTGACAAAATTAGTATGGTTAGTGATCTCCTCTCTCACACACACACACACACACACACACACACACACACACACACACACACACACACACACACCCAGAGCTTGCATCCTTGTCCCAGTAGATGCAGATACTAAGTTACAGGGACCAAACACACTCCACAGACCATGTAGATTCATGTCCAGACCAGCATGGTCCAAGTGCCAGACATTATCGTCACTTATGTGTAACATCCTCACATCCAACAGTGGCCTTTGAAACAGGCTTATGCCACTATACCTTCATGCACCGTCAATTTCATTATTGTGCAAGCTGCAAGCTCAAGTGGCTTGGCTTCATTCGCTAATGATTAAAAACTAAAAACAGGTGTCAGTCTGTCTGGCTTAGAGCACTACCTAGAGGACACATGTCAGTGATCAGACAGTCCTACATTCTCTTTGGAAAGCAAGGTATTTTTTCTGGGAAGACTGGGGGAACCAGACACGTGGTTTCATCTCTTTATGTAGGGTGGCACAACTACAAACCGCATGAGCGTAACACAACATGTCATTTCACGCAATGTGTAAGGTGTATGGTTAGCTACTGTTGCCAAGTGGACTGGCTGTGGTGTATAGCTAACTTAGCGGGAAGCAATTTAAAACTTAACTAGAGCTAAACTAAAGCTTAACCCCCAAAAAAACCCAACAACAACTGTGGCAGTACGGAATTAAGAATTAATCCTGCAAGTAGTGAAGGTGGTGGGGTGAAAACAGTGCAATTACAAATGACAAATTACAGTTTGTAATTATGTTTAGAGAAATTTGGATAATATTTAATCTGAATAAATTATTGGATTTAATCACATATGTTTCTATGTCGTGTATGAGTATCTAAAAAAACATAAGAAAGATAAGAATGAGAAACTGTCCTCATGTTATAGCAATAACTTTTTAAAATCTATTAGCAGAAGACCCCTCCCAGGTATTTTACTGAATGGTAGTCTGGGAGTTGTGGGGGTGTTGTGAGAATGTTGTGACAGGCCCACTCACCAGGTGGCATGACAGGCTGACACCCCTTCGTGGAGAGAGGGGGACAGCGGACAGAGTCACAGCCAGAGTCCGAGCTGTACTCAGACACCAAACCCACAGCGTGGCAGTGTCCAGGGTAGTCCACGGCAACCCGGTCTGAGTAGGCCTCGCACACCGTGCTATAGGTCTCCCCATTGTGTCCACACACAGGCCTGGACTTCCTGCAGGCATCCTACAGACCACACACACACACACACGCACAAAGACATAAACCCACATGCAGACATGCTTCTTCTAACAACATAAAACCTTTGTGAAAGTAGCATTTAATGATTATGCCACAGTCTTGCTACTCTGCAGCTAAACAGTCTGCAAGGGAGGGGTGACAATTCAACATGCCGGAAAATGTTCCATGCACGTTCACTTACAGGCTGGCGACAAGTCAGAAATGTGAAAACAGGTTCATTGTACAAATCAAGGACAACAAGGGCTGCAATGTTACCCCCTGAACAGAGGGGGCAGTAGAGAATCATGAGCAACATACAGTCACAGACAGGCACACCCCTAGCTGAAAATGTGCTCTCCTCTGGCTCCAGCTCATGCTAGCCAGGTTCCAGCCATACAGAGTCAAGGGGACAGACTTTCAACATGAGAAGGAGGTTATGGTTTTGTCCAAGGCAACATGCAGCAGAGAGGAGAAGTATCATATTGTGCAGTCACAGGCAGACTGTGAGACGCAAGAAGGCACAGAGATACGAGAAACAGAGCGTACCTACAGTGCTGAGCGTATGTTCGTCTGCGCTACAGAAAGAAAGGGGATGAAGTGGAGACAGAGCAACGAGAACCGAGAAATCATCATCTAGAGGCAGTCAGGAAAAGAGAAAGAGAAGGAGGGAGAGGGAGAGAGAACAGGTTAGAGGAGAGAGGATGGGGCGACACTGAAAGCGATCAGAAAACTGCAAAGAAGGAAACACTGACAGCCAGCCAGTTTGGAGAGGGCTAAACACGCTTTTACTACTCCACGACTCTGCGCAACACAGGCAGAGCAAAGGCACACAAGACACCACTCCCCTCACCTGTTTTTATTCAATCTACATTCGCCCTTAACTTTCACTCACAATGAAATGCTTAAAATGTAAAAATGTAAATGCCAGTGTTCGTTATCAATGCATTTTGGAGAGTCAAGTGATCACCAAAATGAGTAAGGAAAAAACAAGATGCGCATTAATTTGTACTGAATTGTTGATGCTGACAAATGTTGTTTGAAACCAGGCCTGCAATGCTAAAAAACTCCATCTTTCCTACTGAATGTGTTCAATTTTGGGGGAAACAGCGAAACGCCACCACCCCAGCACTTTACCCTCACGGTTATGAATGACAGAATTGTGTGTATTAATTAAGCATCTACAACAAATGTCTTTATTCAGAAGGGAGATATAACACAGGTAGGGACATCAGATGAAATGATATTAAACCGGTTATCTGGTATTTGTAAATTCATGTGTCCATGCTGTGGGCCATAGCTGGTGCTGTACGAGCCTTAATGAACAGCGCCCCCTAGTGGTTCCCGTTGAAGCACAGCACCCCCTACAGCCACTATATTTCAGTGTCCTGTGAAACATGGCCTCTATCTGAGACTGTCCCACAAGACGTGGCGCCCCCTGCTGGTCGCACCTGGCAGTGCCCCGTGTAGGACAGGGTCTTCCCTCTCTGGTTGAGCAGGCAGAGGTTGGGATGCTCCATGTTGGTGGTGTCGCACACGGGGTCCACCTGGGTGCTGTCGCAGCCGAAGGACCTGCCCACACATTCGTACTGACGGCAAGGGTAGTCGCTGACACTCGAGAGGCACACCTGTCGGTTTGGTAAGCACCTGGAAGATTGGGCCGAGTGTGACCTTTCTCACATGGGGAACGCCATCATCTACGCATGTTTCCCCACACAAGCACAAACACAAACACAAACGTGCTGAGAGTGATATCTGCTTTTGACCATTCACATTCATCAGGTGCAAATACAAACTGAATAGTGTATATACACACACACACACACATATATATATACAGCTCTGGAAAAAATTAAGAGACCACTGCAAAATGATCAGTTTCTCTGGTTTTACTATTTATAGGTATGTGTTTGAGTAAAAATGAACATTTTATGTTTTATTCTATAAACTACTGATAACATTTCTCCCAAATTCCAAATACAAATATTGTCATTTAGAGCATTTATTTGCAGAAAATGACAACTGGTAAAATAACCAAAAAGATGCAGTGCTTTCAGACCTTTAATAATGCAAAGAAAACAAGTTCATATTCATTTTTAAACAACACAATACTAGGCCACCAGCATCATAAGGGACCCTCACCACCCTTTCCATGGACTGTTTTCCCTCCTGCCATCGGGGAAAAGGTACAGGAGCCTCTGTGCCCGATCCCAAAGGATGCTGAACAGCTTCCTTCCACAGGCAGTCAGGATGGTGAACAGACTGTGCCCTCTCCCCTCTGACATGCCCCCCCACCCTTACACACACACTACCTGCCTGACTGCACCGGATGTGACTGCACTACTCACTTTAAAACACTGCTGCTACTGAACTGAACCTGCACTTTACACAGTTTTATAGCTGCTGCTCCATTGTTGTTTTTTGTAAACTGTTTTATGTTTTATGTTTTTATATTTTAGCCTATTTGTGATTGTTGTTTTTTTACTGTAGTACTGCTGAACGATATTTCGTTTTTTATGCACGCAAGTGTACAAGACAACGACAAATAAAGAAATCTTGAATCTTTTCAACTCTTTTGGCAAGACTGTTTTTGCCATCCAGCTGGTCCTATTGCAAGAGGATAGTTTTATACTTTTCCTCGTTAAATAAGATTTGGTTCAGGTGATCACCTAATCAGTACTTCATTAAGTAGAATGAGGTGTGCTTGTGTTGGAATTCAACGGACACTGGAATGGAATGGCTGCCATACATGTAGAGATGCTGATTTAAGAAAAATTTGGAGTGGTCTCTTAATTTTTTCCAGAGCTGTATATATATACATGTATGCCATATATGCATTCACACACATTCACCCACATGTAAACATGTACAATGAAAAATGTTGATTGTGACACACTAAGTGGCACGTACACGTAAACAGTCTGAATGTGATGCACTTCCCAATTTAAAGTCACCCAATTACAAACATATGCAGAAACCGTCAAACTGGTCTAATTAAGGTTTCAGGCTGCTGTGCTGGGCCCTATCTCTCAGCACCCCAGTCGCCTCACCTTTGGTTCTTCGGGCAGGGGCTGGAGGAGCAGGGGTCGTTGTTTCGGCAGGTGCCAAACTCAAACTGATTGTCCTGCAGGCCCACGCAGCGGGCCACGCAGGCACTGGGGTAGGTGCGCCCGTTGTGGGCGCAGACGGGCACAAACTGGTCGGGGCAGCCGCACGGAAGCCCTGCGGAGACGGGAACGGGAGAGAGGTTGGCTCAGGGCTTTCCGTCTCCCAGGCGATATCGAGTCCCTGGCTGTAGCCGTTAAAGGCCTGTCGTGAAAAGCAGGGGGGAGTTCCCTGGTGTCCTTGTGAAACCCCCCAGCCCGGCTCTCAATCTGGTACAAAATGGCTGCCACACCTCAGCCAAGTGGGCGCTGCATGTTGGTGGTGGTTGAGGAGAGCTCAAGCGAGAACGTAAGTGTAAATGCTCTGAAACACCTCCCCTTTTTAAACGGTACATTAATGGATACATGACAAAATGGCAAAATCAATACAGCTGACAATCGCATACACTACAAAACTGATGGACACTGGGGAAAATGTGCAGAGAAAAATAGCATTTCAGCACATACAGGGGTATGCAATCTTGCAGTCTGGGCTTTCTTTCTCCACTTGAGCCCTTCAACCAATGAACTACTGTCTTAACTGAACCAGTTCAAGCTGTGAGATTGCAAGCGAATCAAAGGAGAGAGAAGGCTGGATGCCCGGCTGTCCCCCTGAGTGTGGGCGGGGCTCCTCACCTGTGAATCGACGGCGGTCCTCCTCTGAGCTGAACACGCTTAGACACTGGCGGGAGGAGCAGATCACCTCCCCGGCGAAGCAGGAGCAGGGGTGGCAGTCCATCTTGAAGGACGTCCCATGGTCTGTGGCACAGTCGAACCCAGGGTCAGATCACTGACACGTCTGTACAGCGCCCCTCTACCTACAGTCTACCTCTAACACAGAGTTCAGGCAAAAACGTATTCTCCACAGACCTGCTCTTCCTCCATTTCCTCCACTCTTATCGCGTTCCCTGAGTATCTGCTGGTACTGTTGGATTTATCAGTCTTTTAAATCCAACAAGGACAGGATTGAATTTATTTAAAGATGCTGCTAAACCTTATTAGACTGCATGGAATGACTGATTTGTCCAGATACGAACGCTCCTTTTCAATCACCCATAACATTTCTAAATCCCTTTGCTCTTGGAAGAAAAAGTATAAAATATTTATCAGGAATGGTTAGGTTTACTTCAAAAGACAGATAAATAAAAAATTACTTGAGTGTGTTTAAAGAAAATATGTCAAAGCCTCTGCACTGTCAGCGATGTTATCCAAGCAATCTCAAATCCCTGCAGTCTTTCATCCAGGCAGTTGACAGCAGCCTGTCTCGGAGGATTTACCACTAGGTGGCGACACTACCAAAAGAAGCGTTAAGAATGGCGGGAAACTGCTGGATGAGGCTGAGGTAAAGTAAGCAAAGGTGCATTCTCAAGACGATACCTCCAAAACCTTTCACTAAATGATGACCAGTGCTTAATTTGTAAAGTAAGAGATGCCCGGGCTCAACTCGCCTCCCCCAACCACAGGAGGAAAAAGGGTAAACTTTTCCTACCTCTGTGTCCCTGCATTTCTGCATTCTAATTACATTTGTAATGTTCACTGGACGTAACGTTGTTTAATACCAGTTTAAAATACGCATTGTTGTCGCATTTTAGATATTTATGAGCGCGGGGCTCTGATTCTGAGTAAGACATTTGCCGGGGCGCAAAATCGGATTCTTAGCATTTGCCGGCTAGCCCCGGCTAGCCCCGGCACAAATTAAGCACTGGATATGACATCTAGAGAATTTCTGCTTTCTTTTATGTAATTTACATAAAATGTACATACATTTTTGTGTCTCGCCTGTCAGCCATAAAACCAGGGATATATTTTCATAAATCATTCATTAATATGGTGACAAAAATAATATGACTAAAGATGGCTAAACTCCAGGTAGTTTTATGCATAAGCCTAATGTGTTTTTCCACTGTGCCAATTTAGTAATGTACAATGGTAGGGCAAGAGTCCGCAGAGGTGGATTTGTAAAAAAACAGATTTGTGTGGGGGAGGAGGGTGTTTGGAGAGAGACGGGGGTGGCGGCAGCAGGGCGTACTCTTCCTCTGGCCCCCGACAATGCAGGCCTTGGTGGTGTCCACGCAGGGCATCTCTGCGCAGCTCTCCAGGCGGCCGCTGTGCCCGCACACGCACACCTCGTAGCAGCCCGGCTGCCCACTCCGCAGGGGTACTTGGATCAGTGAGTCCATGGTGACCAGGAACTCCGAGGCCTCGCCCAGCTTGCAGCCTGCACCGACAGGGACAGGGAGTCGCACAGGTCAGGGGAGAAAAACACCCCCGCCGTGCCAGAGTCGGCTCTGGCCAGGAGTGCCACCAGGGGCGGCGATTGGCTGTCTGCCCCAGGGAGGGGGGAGGGAAGCCGACAGGACGTTTGCTGCACACGGGAGTGGCTCTGTATTACCGGGTTACGGTCGACGGCCTGGCGAGTGCCATCTCGGAGGAGACGATGCTTCGCCTTCGTCACTACCGGTCGCAGGACTACGGCAGCGAATTCACATTACTAGGGGGGGATTGACTTGAAAATAGCGGGTGTAATTGGCTACCAAATTGGGAGAAAATGGGAGAAAATCTGAAACAAAATCTAAACAAATACAACTAAAACAAAAATAAAATAATAACTATTTTTTAAAAATGCTTGCAATCCAACGGCTGCCCTTGGAGGAACAGAGGGATAGCCAAATCATCTATTTTTCACCTTTGTACTGAAATAGAGCGGGTATTGTAACTATACAGTGGATACTCGTACCTTCTTATTCTGTTTTTGGATAATAAAGAGTTTTATATTTGGGAATTAACGTTACTGCTTGTTGCTATTGGAAACAAAGGAAATGCTCAAATCCTGTATGCTCAATGTTAAACTGGGGTGCACTAACTAGATTGAGACAAGACACTCACTGGTAAAAAAAACGAATCTAAATAGCTCTCACTGTTGCATATAGAGAGGATTTAACCGTTCACAGAGAGAACAAAGACACAGCAAATGAATTGTTCCGACATTCACACATTTAACATTTTAGGCATTTACATTTCATTCACACGCCTTAGCCACGCGGTACCTGGCACGCAGAAGTAAGGCAGGCAGTCCTGGTCGGGGACGCACCCCTTCCTGTTGACCTCACACAGCTGGTTGCTGGGACAGGGGTTAGGGTTGCAGGGGTGGATCACCTCCTCGAAGGAGTCACCCACCGGGCTGGGGCCTGTGAGCACAAGGGGGCGCAGTCTGAGAACGCACGGAGGGCGGCAGCACTACCCGAAAAGCTCACCGAGCCACCGTGTCCACGACGTCTCTCGCTAGTGCGAGATGCAACTCGGCGCTAGCTAGCGCCGTAGGGCGTGGAATTACATAATGTCTTTTTAAACAATGTTTCATTATAAAAACAGGAGGCTATTTGCACGCCAGTTTATTTTTAACAGCAGGAAGAGACATAGACATGGCTGTAAGGCAGCAGCATGGGGGTGCTGATCATGAGATTATGTCAGAACGTTGAAGGCTCAGAATGCAGGTAGGACCCAGCTGTTGTATCTTTAACCCTGCAGTGCTTCATTAAATATCCAGGTACCTAAATAATAATAATAATAATAATAATAATAATAATAATAAAAAGTGTGTAAAATATTTTCAAATTATAGTTTGTAAAATGAAATCTACAGGCAACTGTCAAAATAAAGGCAACTCTTTGGTAACCTGGGGGACGACGCTCAAACGGCCCTGTCCCGAGCTATGAGAGTCCCAGCTGTAGGGAGGGGTCTATCCACTGGTACTAGCCGTGCCAGTTTTATTACTCAAGTGTTGCCTTTATTTTGGCAGCTGCTAGTACATGGGTTACCCCAGACGACAGGGAAGCTATGATCAGCAGAGGTAACTGCGCAGTGACGATTGTTATTAGGAGAAGGAGCGTTTGGCCCCTGTGCTAGCGCTCACTGAGGTATCTCTGCAGGGGGATGCAGCGCTCAGGGTCGTCGGTGGGAGACAGCAGGTCGCAGATGCTTTCCGGGGTCCGTCCCTCGTGAAACTTGGCGTGGTCCCCGCACTGGGTCAAGATGTCCACGCAGTCTGACCTGGAGGGGAGAGGGGGAGGGGTAGAGAGGGGAGCAGGGTCAGGGGTGGCGGAGAGGAAACGGGGAAGTGGAGGAGGAAGGACGCAACGTTCCGACACGGGATCTTCGACAAGGGCATGCGCGAGAAACGTTGGGTTATTTCAACCGGCTGGGATTCTGCGCCTGCAGTTTGCCTGCTGAATAGTCAAACAGGACCCATTTCCTGATTTTGAAGCTGCCTTGCTCTCAACGGGTTTTTATAGTTGTTTTTCTTTTCACTAGTAAAAAGGCTCCTACATTTTACGCTGGATTCTCCGAAGACTTTGATCAGTTCATTTTGTTCAGACTCATTTGCCTTGGAGTCCATGAGCACTGGCGCAAGATCTATGTGTGTTGCTTTTTCTTCTTTGCCTAAATCCTTGTTCCCCTGCTGAGGGGGCAATAACATACTTTCATATTTGCGTGATGCATCTGGCAATCCAGGAGCTGTGCCATAATCAGCGTTGATCAAACGTTCTTCCTCCTGACTGAATCTGAAGAAACCGGCGCTTGTGGTTCCAAAGACGCAAACCGCGTTTACGAAGACCGGGACTGTGTGAGGAGGCTGTCGGATGCCAAACTGGTCAAAGGCCATTGCGTGAGCGTTTGCACATGTTCAGAGGGTTTGAGTTTCTTTAAACTGCTCCTCAGCATGACACAACTCTATATAAGGTCTATGCTTGTTAGCGTTTGGGGCATGGCACTGATCTTAATCCTGATAGTGTCAGATCGGTCAATGGCACTTCACTTTATCCGTGACCAATGAGGGCAGCAAACGTCGTGATTGACAGTCGGGCAGTCCCGCACGTGGCCAATGCAAGCATACCCCTGGACTGGAAACTGTGGGGGCGGAGGGATTCAAAAAGGGCCTAATCCCCCGGGCTTAGGCACAAAGGTAGTGCGTGCTGCGGAGAGGTCAGTTTAAAGCCAGGCTCTGAATGTAAATACGGGTGGATCCAGACAGGTGGTTCCATACACTTCTGCTGGGCACGCAGCCCGTGGGTGCCCAGGGGACACGACTACATACACACACACACACACACACACACACACACACACGCATTGGCATCTAGGGACATGTGTCAGGGGATACACCATAGAAGTGATCTGAGAACCATTTACTGTGAGAGAGAACCTAGCAGGACATGGTTTCACTCCAGCGAAACAATCACTGTTTTAATGGGCACCAGGGGCTGTTTTATGGAAAAAAGTTTACCAGCACAACTAGCAATTGTCATTCATTACGTTCATTTAATAGGAGTTTAAATTTGATTTCGCTAAGTATTTCAAAACGGTCCCCATGGAAAAAGTGCACGGCAAGCCAATTCGCAAAGCTCATTTATAAGCGCCCGGCGTGCCCACACAAGCACTTTTATTTTCTCATAGAACCGGCCGACGTTCCCGTTAACGAGTCCGCATTACAGAAGCGGCCTCTGAAAATTGCCCTCAATCTGCAGCTGAACCTCAAAGGCCCTGTAATTCACTCACAACAGAACAGCTTTGATCAGCAAGTCCAGCTACAGTGACTTAATAACATTTCCCTGCCACTCCCAAAACCAGGGAGCAGCCATTCCAGAACAGGAAGGGCCAGAGTCCTGCAGGTCCCAGAGGTGCCTTTCAATTTGCATCTTATTTAAAACTGCAACCGCAGATGAGGTGACTTCCTGCCCAAACAGCAAATGCGAGCTGAAGCAGACCCTGCCGGATTCTAATTGGCCATCCCTGATTTAATAAGCAGAGCCTTTCTCCTCTCCTGGTTAAAGCAATTTAACCCATATCCGCCTAAAAACATCACATACAAATTATGAAAATGTGAAAATATGTCCATCCATCCATCCATTATCTAAGCCGCTTATTCCTAGTCAGGGTCGCGGGGGCTGGAGCCTATCCCAGCATGCGTTCCGGGCGAGAGGCAGGAATACACCCTGGACAGGTCACCAATCCATCGCAGGGCACACACACCATTCACTCACACACTCATACCTACGGGCAATTTAGACTCTCCAATTAGCCTAACGTGCATGTCTTTGGACTGTGGGAGAAAACCAGAGTACCCGGAGGAAACCCACACGGACACGGGGAGAACATGCAAACTCCGCACAGAAAGGCCCCCGGCCTGGATTCAAACCCGAGACCTTCTTACTGTGAGGCGACAGTGCTATCCACTGCACCACCGTGCCGCTTTGTGAAAATATGTATTTGTACATAATTTATAATAATACATCATTTGTGGAGATATATGGTATGTCATATCAATTAAATGTTTGAACAAATTAGTGTTATTATATACAAAATATGTGTATAAATTATGTACAGATAAATGTTTACAATCTTACATTTATTTGTCACATCTACATTTACACGTAACCATTTAAAAATTTGATGTGATGAGTATTTCAATGAATTGAGTTCGTATGATTCTCTGAAGTTCATCTCATCTTCATTTTGTTATTAGTTTCAATTTTTTGCGTGCCTTTTGTTTGTTGTGTCTGTTGGGATCCTGTTGAGTTCCTACTGCTTTCCTGTAGCTTATACCTATCAAGTTCGTTGATAGAGACTCTCTGAAGTCGCAGAATTTCATCTTTGTATTATGAGCTTTCTTGTAAACAATGCAAGCATTTATGATAGCAATGTCAAGCAGGTACCAAATTATTGGTACCACTTTAGTGACTTTGTTTCTCTTGCAATTTTTTTGTCAGCGAAGTCTACGCCCCGCATGTGTTTGTTATATAATGGTATAATATTTGGGCGTTGCACCTCAACACGCATTTGAATTTCATAGAATTTCTGCTACAGGATTTTAGGGGGGGATAGCGACTATAGCGTTTGCATGGTCTGCGGAATATCCCGTAGATCGTTGAATGAAGGGTTTGGGCGGTCTACAGAAAATCCCATAGTTCAACCGATATGGGTTAATATCCTGAAAGTAACTATACAAACGCAATCCATTACTATCCCCCTCAGGTTACCAAATTGTTGCCTTTATTTTGGCAGTTACCTGTATAATAATCACATTGTCCCACCAATAATATTACTTTACCCAAACTGCTCCCATGCAAAAGGTGCCCGTGTGCAGCGGGAAGTCCCCGGAGGAAAGAGTCGTACTTGCAGATGATGCTGCCGCGGGACTTGCTGTAGCAGGGCTTGATCTGCAGGGCGCAGGCCACCGCCTTCCACATGTCAGGACGGCACTTGGTGATGTCCTGCACCGGGATGTTCATGAAGGGCATCTGGATGGTGCCCTTCTCCCACAGCTTGATGTCGTTCAGGGCCCCCTGGTCCGACTGCGTGTTGCAGCTCCTGAAGAGCTCCGTGGGTCTGCGCAGATACAAGCGCACACATGAGCAAGCGCATACGCACGGACACGGACACATATACACACACACACACACACGCAAATACACACACACACAAACACCCAGACACACATACACACACAAACACCCAGAGACACCCACATATATGCACACACACACAAACATGCGCACACACACCCACACACACACACACAAACACACACACAAAAGGTTCAGTGAATGAAGGTCAAATTTTCACGTTGCTGTTGCTTCTCAGCAGTCCCAGTGGTTTTATAGATATTTTGAACTAATTACTTAATTGTGGACCAACATGTATCCATCGGTCTACACACAGACAGAGGGTGAGTGCCAGACAGCACATAGTGGGATAATTTCAGTTTGAAGCCCGAGTTTTGGGAAACACTAAATAACCTCGACATTTGCTTCGACTCCAAACTCTAGGATTACATAAAGGTCGCACGGTGGACCTGTCTCAGAAGCTGAGCTATGCGGGCGCCCTGCCCCAAAACGGCCGCTGTTTACACTGGGCTCACCATTTATCATTAGAGAAAACATCCCAGACCGCGCCTCTCCCAGCTCCGCGTTTGCACTGAAAGACTTCCTCAGGAAGCAGTGCCGGTGCTAATTCCAGGTTTATCTGTGAGACTGAAAGCCTTCATGTGGTTCCAAAGTGGAGTGCGCCACTGGTAGGCGAAGGACTACTTCCTGTCTGTGGGTTGCCAAATCGCGCCGGGGTCGCGTGCGACTCACTGGCTTATTTCCACTTCCTGTCCTGCACCTCAGCATGTCCTTATTCTGGGCCTTCCCTCAACCATGACCCCAAGACCAGACAGGATGATGGTTCCCCTTACTGGATGATCTACTCCAACTGGTACTAATTAAAAGGGCCATAGCACTGTCAGACTGCCCCGAGTCTATTTCTGGGAGCTAGAACGTGCCCAGATGAAACGTGCATCTGCCACGCTTTCTTCAAGATTTAGTTTTTTTCCCCATTTTCTCCCAATTTAGTAGCCAATTATACCCTATTTTTCATGTCAATCCCCCCCTCATATTGTGAGCTCGCTGCCGTAGGCCTGAAACCGGCAGTGACAAAGGCGATGTACCGCCTCCTCCAAGCCAGCACTCGCCAAGCTGTCGACCGTAACTCCGGTACACAGAGCCACTCCTATACGCAGCGAGCTCATATCGGCTTTCCTCCCCCCTCCCGGGGGCGGACAGCCAATTGCCGCCCCCTAGTGGCACTCCCGGCCAGAGCCGATACTGTTGCGGCCGGTGGAATCAAAACCCGGTTGCAGTGGCCAGTCGTACGTTGTAACCGCTAGACCACCCAGCAGGCCATCTGCCATGCTTTCAATTAAATTGACCTTTCTTTGAGGCAGCTTGAAAGACATGCTAAAGCGAATGATGCAGCGCGGATGAGCATCAATGATGGGCAGCAATGCGGTGTAGGACCATGGAACAAGATACAAGACCCCAATTGCACAGTTAAAAATCCAGCATTAGGTTACAGAACGTACAAGGTACAAAACAGCATGCGGTGTAAGGTGATGAGGGTGCCTCCTAGGTACAAATCAATAATACACCACACACTGGTGGTGGTTGAGATTAGTTTCCCCCCTTCACTGTAAAGCGCTTTGGGTCCTTGAAAGGCGATATATAAATGCAATCCATTTCTAACAGAAAGATCAAGATTACTAGTGGCCAGGCCTGATTAATGTCACTTATCACCCACACATGCTGTAAGATGTGAACACCATCCCAGTGTACCTCCCTCTGCCTCATATCCAGGAATGTCTGGCATGTTGAACACTTCCTGTCTACAAATAAGGAGCCAATCCTAGGAGGCCAGGGAGCCAGGGGCCAATCCCAGGAGGATGTTGTTAGATGTGAGCCAATAGCATACGGTTGCGATGACTAACAAAACAGCCAAAAAAGGTATAAAATTCCCCCAGCATTTGTTTGTCTGGGGCATCCAATGGATTATCACGCTGTCCGGGAAATTCTTCTCCTAACGGGCGAGTGAGAGTTTGGAAGTGAGTGTCAGGCAGAGGAATTTAGCTCTTCGCTTTGTTTATTCGAATGGCTATATTGAATTTAACTGAAACAAGATGATGTCGAAAACGGAGCCTTTATTTATTTAAAGGCACAGGAGACAGAAAAGGGATGGGAGTAAGTGTGGGATAGAGGAGGGGGAAGAGAGCAAAGGGATTTGAAGAGGGAGGAGGGAGGTATATCATACTATATCAACTGGCTTCCCCTGAAGTGTGAAGCACACACACAAAGGCATCTCCCAGCAAACCCATTTCCTGCCCACTTCCCTGAATATATTACAAACAGCGAACGCTACACATCTGTGAACAGGAAGCTCTCTGGCAGCACTCTGGCCCTCATAATGCCTTCTTCAGTCAACTACGCCATAATGTCATTACTTTCCCAGTGCTGGCTTTTACTGGTTCCAATACGAGCCCTGGGCTACGGGCTCTCAATTTGCCCGGTGCATTGTTTTAGGGGGAGGTAGCCAAGCCCCCTCCACGATAGCCAACTGCATTCCTGAGTCCTCTGGAGGCCCCAATTTCCCTCATATAATCACTTGCAGCAGAGCTGGCCCTGGAGTGCATTTATGATGCCCGTATCCTTTCTTTTCACCACAAAACAAACCGCATTAAAGTGACATGAGTCCATTCTTCATATACTTATGAACCAAATTAGAAACTGCCTTCTAGTGTGGAGTTAGTAGCCAAAAATGCAGACAAGGGAAAAACACGAAATCATCTGTTGGTGACATTGGTGCTATATAGTACAAGGTAATCGCCCACTGGTTTCTTATATTTGTGCAGTATGGTATATTACAGGCACAACATGGTACAGTATGGTATAGTAGCATAACTCACCAGTTGTTGGGAGTTTGGTTCAGTCAGAGTATGGTATAGCACTGTGTAATATGGCCACAGTAGGGCACGGTTCTCATCAGTTGTTGGAGTTTGGTGCAGTAGAGTGCAGTATGGCAAAAGTATGGTGTAGTATGCTATAATATGGCCACAGCAGGGTGCGGTTCTCACCGGTTATTGGAGTTTGGTACAGTAGAGTACAGTATGGTCAGAGTATGGTGTAGTATGGTATAACATGGCCACAGTAGGGCACGGTTCTCACCGGTTATTGGAGTTTGGTACAGTAGAGTACAGTATGGTCAGAGTATGGTGTAGTATGGTATAACATGGCCACAGTAGGGCACGGTTCTCACCGGTTGTTGAAGTTGGTGCAGTAGGCGAGGTCCTTACAGCCCAGCTGGCAGGGCTCTCGGACATCGGCCAGGCAGGTGACCAGGTCGGCCTCCACAGGGTTGTACTCGCACAGCTGGTCGAACTCCTGCCATGTCTGCGTCCCCCAGTTAGAGCTGCTCTCCTGACACATCCCCCTGCCAAGGGACCAGAGAGGTTTACCGACTGAACACATCAACGATTCGCTACACCCCCACAGCCTGTGTACTTCCACGGTAATGGTTCAGCCTACTCACTGACCTGCACAGTGAGGTATTGGCCTTGGCACAGCAGTGAAGCTTGGCGCAGTCCATTTTGGCGGTGGGGGTGTCGGGGTCGCTCTTGGGAGGGGACTGGGCACTGCCCAGGAAGCACTGCCACAGCGGGTCCTGGGGGAGGGGCATGCGGTCGCACTCCTCGATCAGCCCGTCGATGATCTCCTGCTCCGTGGTCATGGTGCGCAGGATGCGTCTGCAGGCTGTCTGGCAGTGCGTGTCCTCCGCCCGGTCGCAGCAGTGCAGGCCTGCGCAGATGGAGCAGAGCGCTGTCACGGTGCGGTCACGGCGCAGAGAACCGCAGTCTGCGCGATCCGAGACAGACTGCGCACGGTCTGACAAACTGCACGCGATATAGATGCTGAGCAGATTCACAGATTGTTAAGACACATGGATCGCCTAATGTTGGTGGGCCCCGTGAACGGGATGAGCCATCCGAGTGAGTCCGAGCAGCATCGGCACAGATAGCATCAATAAAAAAATTAAGCGAGCCCAGACAGAACTGTTGAGACTCGAAACTACGAGAGACGTGGAATTCAGTCACGCCAAACTGGTTGGAGGGACAACCATGTGAAGAATGACACAGTGCCGACAGACTGCCTCCCACGGTAATTACCGAGAATTCATGAGGGTCGGGCCCCGTGAATCAGCGACTTTGATTCAGCTCGGAGATGACTCAGCCAATGAGCACTGTCGATAGGCAGTTCTCACACCCTTAAACGCTGAGGTAAGCAGTTGGCTCGAACCCCAGGCCGAGTACACAGCCAGGAGAAGAGGTAAAGTCAGACAGGGTGTGGTCACAGAACCGACCCCTGGATTCAATTAGCATTGGCCCTTAACTTGATTTATTTTCCTTCACAAAGACGGTTTCGGATGAGGTCGACGAAATTTGGCGAAATTAACGAGAACGATTTTGTTTGACATAGCATTTGCATTAGGTTCCGGATGGATATGACTGAATCCAGGGGTGAGAATGTTGGTTTGGCTTGTCCAGACTCGGGGATACTCACTGTCGATGGGGCTCTTGATTGGGTAGGATTTGGTGTAGTTCCCCACGCAGGCGATCAGCTGGGGGTCGACGCTCTGGCAGTAGTCTTTGACGGCGTTGATCTGAGACACGGTGGGGGAGGAGTCTGTGCGGAAGATGGCCTGGCAGTACTCACGACAGGTTGTGTGTCTCCCCGCGTAACTGCAGCACACCGAGCCCACTGAGAGGCGTACACACACACACACACACACATACACACACAAATACACACATGCACACACACCCACACAAACACATACATACACACACAAACAGACACAAATGCAAGCACACACGCATAGACATATGCACACATGTATGCATACAGGAACACACCCACACACACACAAACACACGGACACACACATATACACACACACACACACACACACAAACGCACACACATACACACATGTACCCACACACACAGACACACACAGACACACACATGCCATATACACATGAGCGCACACACATACACAGACAAACACACACGAACAAACATACCCACACACATACAGTGCAGCATACACACAAAGCGCGCACACAAACAGAGAACAGGGAGTCAAACACATGAGATTCAACACATAACAGTATCAGCAGCTCTATCACAAGACTAAAAAGATAGATATGTCACATATTCTTCTTTTAAGCCATAAGTCTTTCAAAAATAAAAACAAAGTCTTGCATTTCTTGGCGTTACCGTGAAAAAAAAAAGCTCTTTCTGTGAGGTCAGAAAATAAATCAGGGAGAGTACGAGCGCTGGATCACCAGACGAGAAGAGAACAGGGGGAAGACACATCCTCTACAAGTCTATAAGTGGAGCGTCTGTGGGAACTGCACGGAGAGGGCATGTCTGTCACACAAAGACTTAAAGAACACACATAATCGCTTCATTCACTGCCGAGCTCCATGACAGATGAAGCCATTTCTGCTGGCCAGGGGCCGTGACCTTGCCCCCCAGGCATGTAAACACAGTTTGGGGGCGGGGCATCTAGTAATTTGCTCCACTGTCCAATCCCTACACGTCTCCTGGGCCTGAGGCAGGGGTCAAGGGGCAGGGGTCAGGCACTGCTGCAGCACTGAATCATTATGCAGATGGCGATGACTGCAGTATCAGAATTGCACAGGCTGGGCCCTGTGTCTGCTTTCAAATCAAAGGCCTTTATGGATTTGACTGGTAATAACAAAAGTTTCCAGGCCGCGAAAGTGTGCTGTGCTTTTCTGCTCCGATGCGCTGAGCGGAGGATACAAACGCACTTACTTTCATTTTTGGTGATGCAGCTGTAGAGGGGTTTCTGTGAATTGAAAAAGGGATCTGTCATTATTTCTCTACGCACGTATCACACAGGCATACACTACCGGTCAAAAGTTTTAGAACACCCCCATTTTCCAGTGGAAATGGGGGTGTTCTAAAACTTTTGACCGGTAGTGTATGTGCACACACACACACACACACACACACACACACACACACACATTTCACTCCTCAAAAATCAAAAAGAAAGGAAGACATCGTTTTATGGGATTAAATGCAAATTTAAATGAGATGAAGGCCATAAGCATGAAGCTGGATGGAATTTGAGCCACCCTGAATTGTTTGGTGGGGTCAGTGCACACACAATTAAAGTCTGCCGTAGAGGACGAGGGCTCAGTTGATGCACTTTCTCTCTGCCTTAACTGCAGTGTCGGAAAGTCTAACCAATACAGGAGGACAGAGTAAGGTCACAATTGTGTAGCTGTACAGCTTGTAGCCCCTGCCGTGGGGGGGGAAAAGCACATGTCAAACACAAGCCTTTGGGCATTTCAGCTGAAAGAAATTCACTTACCTCAGAGTCCTTCTTGCATACTTTTGTGATGTCATTCTTAGAGGATGCCTATAAGGTAAAAAGCAATGGAAGGCTTACAAAGATGTCTTACTTGGAGACCATGTATGGGAAAAGCCCCCAGCTGTGCACAACAGAGCCGCAGCATTTCAAGTCCCATCTGCACTTGATAAAGCGGAATCTGTAATCACCCGAAGGGACTATGTCCATAGCTTCAAAGCTATATATTACAACCTTCTTTTGTTACGTATGTACAATAACATTCATTTCAATATCAAATGGCACTTTTTAATAAAGCATTTGCTTTGCTAGTGCCTTCGCCTAGAGAAGTTCACATGACTTCGGCATTAAGCGTTATCCACTGACGTAGCTGGATGTTTACAGGAACGACTGAGATTAAGTACCTTGCCCAAGGGTGCACTAATGGTGAGCCTCTAGGGATTGCAACCCATTTTTTCCAAACCCGTGTTTTCTTATTTTCTCCTAAACCGGAATACCAAGTCCTGCTTGCAGGCCCGTCCTGTCCTGTCGCTGCAATGTCCCTCCGCCAATTTCGGAAGCCGGACACTGCTTCTTCCCGCTCCACAGTCCGCCAGCTGAGCCATGCGGGCATTGCGTTGGGAGATCGCGCTTCATGCGCAGCCGGCGCAGGCAGACTGCAGGCGCCCGATTGGCCAGAGGACCCTACCAGAGTCACCCTGTGCAATTGGCCTAGGAAAACCCTGGCAACTGAAGCTCTCCCTTCCTGGGCTATGCTCAGTTGCGGCAACTGCAATATGGCACCTCGGGACTCCCACAGTCGACACTGGCACAGGCTAACTTATACAAATGCATGAAATGGCGGTCATCTACACATGCATCTCTCTCACCAGTTTGCAGTCCCGCCTGCAGTCTGCAGAGATGGCCAGTTCACAGCACCCAAGCCCCACCCATCCTTCTGACTTTCTGGATGCTCCTGGGGAGGGACAAACAAAAGGCATTTTTAACGTCCGGCACAGACAAATGCAGTACGAGCAATACTGAGATGAGCAAATTTCTAGTGTCACTGAAAACGGATGTTTTTATTTTTTTATTTTGGTGAATTTGAGGTTCATTACAGTATGTTCTGTTCCAGAATGTTCTTGTTCGATATTTGAGATGTTGCCATTGTGCCTGGAAAGCATTAGGCTTCCATTCCTACCTATGACTCCTCTCTCCGAGTGATTAAAATGCAGCCAAGTCCAGAATTACTGGCACTCTTGTTGAAAATGAGCAAAAAAAGACTGCAGAAAAAATAATACCATCACTAGCATATATTGTAATTTTCCAACATGTGGAAAATATTTTAATATTTCAATGGAATCGACCAAAATAACACATTTTTCGAATTATAAATTTCTATATAAAGGTTTCACAGTTATTGGCACCCCTGTTTTTAGTACTTGGTGCAGCCTCCACTGGCAAGGATAATGGCACTGAGCCTATTTATATTTTGTTTAATAAGGTTGGAGAACATATTTGAAGGGATCTTGGATCATTCCTCCATGCAGAACCTTTCAAGATCCTTGATATCCTTAGATTTATGCTCTTCTCTTGCCCTCTTCAATTCAGACCACATGTTTTCAATAAGGTCCAGAGACTGATATGGCCATTGCAAAACTTCGATTTTGTTTTCACTGAACCATTTCAGTCTTTTTTTATTTTATTATTTATTTCAGATTTTTTCCAGTTTTTCTCCCCACTTTAGTGCCCAATTATACCCTCTATTTATTTCATTTCACCCTCAATTTACAGAGTCTGACGATCCTCTCTACGAGTTAAGCTAATTCTCAGAGGGCAGCAAACTCCGCTTCCTTCAAGACAGAATTCACCCACCCACATTCTGGAGACACCCTTACGTGCTTCGTGGCAAACTCATCCCGACTCACCCTCCCCCTCCCCCTGGGGCGGACAGCCAAATGCCATCCCCGATCGGGGCTAACGACCAGGGCCGGTCTGGCAGGGACGGGTTTCGAACCACGTCCCTGATAGGCAGTGCACGCCGTATCAGATCAGCCAAAATACAGCGCATTAGACTGCTACGCTACCCACCGCCCCCTTTCTGTGTTGATTTTGAGGTATTGTCTTGATGGAAGGTGCACCTATGGACAAGTCTCAGCTTCTTAGAAGAGGCAACCAAGGAACTGCCCTGATACTTGGTGGAATTAATTATGCCATTGACCTTAACAAGAGCCCCTGGACCACTGGCAGCAAAACAGGCCCAAAGCATCAATGATTCACCATCATATTTGATGGTAGGTATGAGGTACTTTTCCTTTAATGCATCCCTCTTTTGACACCAAACATGCCAATGGTGTACATGGCCAAAAAGTTCAATTTTGATGTCATCCATCCATGGCACCATGTTCCAGTCATAGTTCCAATGACGTTTGGCAAGCTCCAGATGCTTGACTTTGTTGGTTGCTCTCAGTAAGGGCTTTCTTCGCGCAACCCTTGCAAGGAGCCTGTTGGTATGGAGGTGGCGTCTTGTGGTTGATTTTCAGATTCTGTAAACCCTACAACGCAACTAAGTTCTTGAATTGTGGTCCTTGGTTTCTTTGCCTCGACACCTCACCACCTTCCTGGCAAGTTTGCAACTGTTCCAAATGTTTAAAACTTTTTGATCAGTGCCCTAACAGTGGTTAGTGGTATATTTAACCGTTTATGTATTGTCCATTACCTGACTTGTGTAGGTCAACAACCATTTGGCTCTTGATTTTACAGTACTTTGGCTTTCCCCATGGTGATGGATGACAAAGGGATTTTACATGTGTGTTATCTAATTTTTATACCCTAGTGAAACAGGAAGTAATGGAAGACCACAACACAGTTCCTTAAGACTGAGATTAACTTAAATAAGTAGAATGTTATTGCAGATTTGTTTGGTTATATTAAAAATCATCTTTAGGGGTGCCACCTACATTTTTCAGAAAAAATAGTATTACTCAATAAGGGAAAAGGAAAAATTGAATAATTGTATTACAATAAATGTATATAGTTTTGCCATATATTTGAACATGAAATATAGCTCATTATCTGTGTTGTTTATTTTATACAGCTTTTTTTGCCCATTTTCATCAAGGGTGCCAATAATTCTGGACCTGACTGTAAGTTTATTCTGGACCCTCCCCACAACCATTTTTCACTTTCTGCATAACAATGTCTCACCAGGTAATGTGGAATTGATGCAAGTCCAGAGCTCATTCTGCAAGAGAAAAGGTTTGTAATTAAATCAAGACTTAATTCAACATATTTCATATTTACAACTCCAGTCAACAGAGGAGAGATAGCAAGATAGTTATTTGGCAGAAGACCCTGGCTAGGTGACCAGTTCCAACCACGGTTAAAAAAAATTGAGGGGGAAAAAGTGACCGCAACGCCAAATGGTCACAACAGTGAATTGGATGGAGAACTGTGCATTCACACTGTTTTACAGGTAATGACCATTTCATGCCGATCTACACCAAAGCGCCAAGACTGCCTTGTTCACCAACCCTTACGGCCGCACGACGGCATGGAAGTCAGGGCTGTGACGGACACATCCGCTCGCCGAGCTGACAACACCGTCGACACGACACAACCGTCAACTGTGTGTTGTTTGAAATTCCTTTTGTGCGCCGTTAGAAAAGCCTGGCACATGAAGAGAGAAATCTCAGAGGAAGAACGCACATCCTCAAGTGTATATCTGAGGGATAGGTAAACATCTGAATGCAGAACAAACAGTTCCGAGATGGATAAAAACCAAAGGCATTCCACGTGCAAATGTTACTAGACCTTTGCACCTCTTCCAGGAAAAAAGAAAACATAATGTTGAGTAAGTAAGTAAGTAAGACTTTATTTATATAGCACCTTTCATACAAGAATTGCAGTTCAAAGTGCTTTACAAAAAAAAAAAAAGTTACTTTAAAGTTGAGGTACAAACTTCTTTCATCACTTTGATCTGAAGGAGCGGTAGCTTTTTAAAAGTTGAGGACGAATTTAAATCAGCTTCAACAAATACCAGCTGTGCTTTGCATCTAAGAAAAATAAAAAAAGCGTATTTGCTTGATCATTAATCACTAAAACCGTGTCTAATTGCGGGTTTCCACTACAGAAACATAGACTTCTGATGAAATGAAACACCAGGAAGCACCATTATAAATTTGCTGCTAATAAATAGACCAAATTCCAGACTTTAATCTTTAGCTAGTAATTTGTTTTAGCAGAGTCAGCTGTGAGATCTTAGCATAAGTCACCTCTGTAAGCATGGCTAGACTGACTGTGCAGCAGTTGTGAAAATCATCAGTTAATGTCGCTCATTATATCATAATCACCTCCGTAATTTACTTAAGTGGCACTCACCATAGATTCTGGGCAATAGCTTGGTAACCTTTGCAGCAGGTGCTTCAAACGGGATTCGCTCTTGATTGTGGAAAGCTGCAAACAGATATAAAGACAAAGGGAATGTTATACAAGTAACTGCAAAAATAAAGGAAACGCCAACATAAAGTGTCTTAACAGGGCGTTGGCCATGGCATATAGTTTACATTGTTTTTATACTCATCAAAACATTCAATGGCCACTCGTGCCCTGTGGATGGGAGCATTGTCATCCTGGAAGAGACTCCTCCCATCAGGATAGAAATGCTTCACCATAGGATGGAGGTGATCACTCATTGACTTTGTATTTTATTGGCATTTACCTTGCCCTCTAAGGGGTTGGGTGGACCTAAACCAT
>JAINUG010000041.1:3985000-4180000 GCA_029706075.1 Aldrovandia affinis
GTCAGCCTAGGTGAGCCGTGGTTAGCGTGGGGTTAGGCACAGGATGAGTGGGGGAGGGCAGTGTGGACAGAACAGCTGGCCCGCAGATGTGGGACGCCTCAGTAGGGGGCCGGGGAAACAGGTGAGCCTCTGGTGGGGGTGTGTGTAGGGGGAGATTTGGAGGAGGTTTGGCGGAGGAGGTCTGGAACTAGGCCGAGCAAGCACTAATCTACTCGTAAGGGAAGCTTGTACTGTGAGGGCCCCTAGACCTGCTCACTGAAACGTTAGTACACCATACACCATATCATTTATCACATCTATTTGGCCTTGAGATTAATATTGAATTGTGGTAAAGGTCAATGCGTGTTTGGAAAGACGAAAGCCAGATGACAGTGTTAAAGCGCGCATTCCAGTGGACGAGGGGATCAATCTACATAGCCTACATATTTTCATCCATTCACTTTCTCACTGAACACAAGACAAATCTTTAACAAGGGCTACGCAGTGGACAATATCCCGACATCATCGATATTTTAGTTTCTGCAATCCTCCACAGCGAAGAACTGAGTTTTGGGGTTTTTTTTACATATTTTTCGAAAAGCTGTAAATCGTGCCATTTTTGCACTGCCCCACTCTAAGTAGGAGTGAGAGTGTTAAACTGGTTCTAGCCAAGTGATGCCTGGCCTCGCTTCTCTTAAAACAGGACACCTCCACTGCTTCGCGTATCCCCGGAGCTGGCCAATCACAGAGCGCCATGCGCATGGCAACGCTGCTTCCAAGCCTTGCTGTAAACGTAGCGTAATATAAATCCTTTCTGGCGACCGAACACAACAATCCTCCAATTCCTGACAAAACAGCATTCCTCGGTGATGGCCCATGGCCCGTTGGGGGTTAATCTAAATGACTGAGGGGGTCAGAGTTCACTTCCTGTGCACCGAGGTCGGCCTGCATTAATGAACGTGCGGTCGAGACGAGGTGAGGCGGTGTAACGGGTCAGCACATTTTCAGAAAGGGGGCTGCGAGGTTTTCAGGCTGGCCCCGAGGTGACGGCGTCATACTGGCTGACCAATTACAAGACTGTGGTAATTAAAGATGGTTTCCAATGGTTTCCAACTGCGTTTCCAACTGCCTATTTACGAAAAGCCAGTCCTCAAAGCCAGTTTGCGCATGCGCTGTGCAGTACCAATACAGAATCGGTGAGGTCCGTTAGGGTACAACCGCAGGGCTACAAACACCTACTTGGATGTAATCTGGTAAAAAGGTGACTGTAAATCTGCCCCAATGTAAAGTGAGTTGGGAAATCTGTCGAGCACACCTCCAGGTGTGGAAATGCGGACAGCCGTGCTATAGTTCCACTGGTGCTGTAACAAATGACAGGTTTTGGGGCAATTGCATGGGGCTGGAGGTATTTTCAGTTCCCACCTGCTCATCTGGACTGGAGCTTCTCCTTTCACTAAATGAGTGGTGAATTATACGAAAAAGTCACCGCGCATAGTCAAGAAAAAGTCAATCCGCACATTTTTACTTATGTGTATTGTGGTAGTAGTCGAACCAAACGATCGATTCGTTTTCATAAGTTATAAATATATACTAAAATTCTATAATTCTATTCTATAATATTTCAAATTCTGTCATGCTTGGCAAAACCAGTCTTCCAATTTGGCATCGTACTACAATTCCCATCAAGCATTTCACCAGCTCATTCATGTCATAGATATCACAGACAATGACTTGAACTTGATGCAAGGGAAACGTGGAGTGGCTGCGTACACTCTCCTTCAAGATAAAGTTCAAAGGGTAGGAGCAGCGTATTGGTACACCAAACTGGTAGAATGACAGACCACGAGTACCTGCACATGTACAGATGATTGATTTTGAAATCAAAATATAATGAGTATGAATGTCGATGTATATTATTTTCGCATAACATAGGTGCGACGTTCTTCCAGGCTACGCCATCTGGTGTAATTTGTCTAAATCTTAGGAGCCCCTTTTTGTCAAGCATTTATCGTGCTCTGGTTGTTTGCATTATTGTCCATAGTAAAAATAACTTTTTTATGTTTTCGGGTGAATTTTTCCTAACATGGCGAGCGCCCTGAATCACACCTATTCATCACAGTTCAAAAGGCAGCACTACAGAGCCCGCTCCGATTTTTAATGGAAGCCCTGTATCATTATTGTGATAACAACAGAAAAAGCAGCAAGCAAATAAGAGTATGTGTGTGTGTGTGTGTGAAGGTGAGTGTGTGCATGTGTGTGTGGGTGTTTGTGTCGCAACACGGACAGTCGACAAGAAACTGAAATTTTGTCTTTCAGGCTAAATGCAGGGCATTTGTGCTGCTCTGTATAGCACCATTGGAGTTTTAAATTGGCAAAAAAACATCCCGCTATAGGAATCCCACTAAGAAATCGAGTGGTTTGTAGCAATACGAGAAGCTAACGTCATCAATTTAAAATAAGACCAAGCCTAAATGCCTGTTTGGAGCTAACAGCCTGAACAGCCTGCAACTGAAATGATCCCAGGCTAGTGAAAAGCAATGAACCTTGTAGAAAAAAGAAACAATTACCAGTGCCTACAAGGGGACCAACGTCAGTTCTCTAGTGACCCGCACACATTAGAGCACTCTGGAGTGTAGTTATGGTTTAACACACACCCTGACATGCCATTTGGGATCGGTGCCGATTGTGCTGCACAACAGATGAAAGCACCAAGATTCCTGGGTCAAGTGTTACTTTTGAGTTAAAGCATCTCCCAGTGCACACCAGAGCTGCAACAACATGTCATATACTTTAAACATACATTAATTACAGTTATCTGTGGCTGTAGCCCTTTCATTCTCTATCTAATCAACTCGATAATAATGGAACATAAAGGCACAACAAAGAACAAGCTATAATATACAATCGAACCAAAAAACATGCATTATTAAAATAAGGTGTAGTTTAAACATCTACTTACTTTGCCAGCGTGCTAAGATTTTTTTATTCAGCACCAATAACGTTTTAATGGCCACATGCTGCGACGCTATCAAAGACTTGTATTCTGGAGCATTATAAATACGGGAAACCACTTTGTTTACTACAAAAGGCACGTTTGTTGTTTACAACACAGCTGCTGTTCTGAACCTCACGCTGTAAATGCTTTCAGGTAACAAGCGCCCTGTCTCTGAATTGTCAACAGGAAGGAACACATATTGTTTTAGTGCACTCAATAAATAATCCATCAAACCCAAATCACATGTTTAAAAAAATGATCTTGCAACATGCAAAACAGGAGCTTAAGGGGACGATTCTATTTCACGAAGAGACAAGCGCTGTCACTTTTGTTTTCTTTTTCACTAGCCCTTATAGTCTTGCTTAAAAGAGGCCAAATTGATTGCAGATGTACTGGCGGCAAAACAGAATGACTACCTCTACGATAGGCTACATGGAAACGAGACTGCAGTTGCAGTGTTATTAGAACTATCCAGCACGTTTCAAGACCAGTGGAGAAGAGAGCAGCTTGACCAAAAATGACTCAAAACAATCGATCCAATCGACAAGCCGTCGGTCGGTCTGTGATCTATGGCCCAATGCAAAGATGATTGCTGTTTCATCAATCAATTTTAAATAGAACAGCATCGATCTGTAGAGCACTCCATTAAAATGCGCACATGCGTTTCACCGGCTTTGACACCCCACCGGAGGTCGGAAGTTTGAAGTCTTTTATGTTCGCTCCGCTGTATACAGTGACTGATGTCTCCTGTCTAACTCTGGTGTGATGTTTTCCCCGTGAAATCCACATTCACGGCACATGTGGACATCGCTTTACACTACTTCAAAGACAAAAACACCCAGATGCTAATTTATAGCCTCCGCTCTGATCTAACAATATTTTTATTAAAAATGTATTTTAATGTTTGTTTTTTCTTGTTAATGTTTGTTGTTGCTTATTGTTGCATTTTGTGAATACACTCCTGTGACTGAATACCAGTATGAACCCTAAATTAAACCCCATATTACTAATTTCACGTTGTTTTTTTGAACCCATGATAGTTCTTGAGCTCCTTGAAAAATATAAATTAATTCCCGATACTTCTGAACAAAAACATGTCGCCGCATCATTGATTTTTTAAAGGCGAGGAGCCTGCTCCGTGTATTACGTCCGAGAGAGTTGGGTTTTTGCTTTTTTACAAGGAAACACGTGCTACGAGAGGCCTCCTGAAGTATCTAACTTCGTAAAGCAGTTATTCTGCAGATCCCCATTCTCAAATTGCCTTCATATGGGTCTAGTTCAATAGTCTACACTATAAAGAGACAAAACAAACGTTGTTTTACACAATCGTGGGGGCTGAGGTCAGTCAAATAATGGCCCATAATGCTTTTGTGGGAGTGAAGAAGTCTCCAAGCATACTATAACATTAGGTCACAATATTTATTAATAGTAGCCTATTCATTTGCATTTGCAGTTCAAATAAATTCGGACGTTCCTGATATCCATTAGCCTTCATTTTTCACTGATTTAGAAATATATTAACACCATTATTTGGTTCCTTACATTATAGGATTAAATAATTACAGCACAATATTTTAAACTGGGAAAACTATTATAAAAATATGTAGATGTTGCATAAAAACGGCAAAATAATATGTGTCAAATAAAATAATGTTTCATGTAGGATCAATATCTGAAATACGGTACGTCATGACATAGGAATCACTTAGTGTGCATATCACTTTAATGGTGTTAATAATACACTGTTACTTATTTAATCAACATTCGTCGTTATGAAGGCTACAGCATTTGACACTGGTAAAACAAAACAAAAATCAAAATAATTATTAGCGATTAGGCTACTCCCAGTAAAACGTGCCGGTGTTTCGTAGTAAAGCAGCATTCCACTAAGGTGCTAACTCGAAGAGCGGATCCAGAAACTATAGAAAGTATCGTCAAATAATTTTTCAAAAAGAATCATACCAAAGTTGCGATTCATAATTTCTTTCAAAAAACAAAACTGTAAGGAGTTGTCTCAATGTGGCTAGTTAAATTCATATTAGTGAATATTCCTTTCATCGGATAAGAATTATGAGTTAATCTCATTCATGATCGTTACTGTACAGTTACAACGGTGTATGCACGGTCGTGAAATTGGGGAAGGAAAGCTAACATGGTAAGTACGGACAGCACTCAACAAGTAAATGCAGCACCAAAGCCAGTTTAGAAAGACGTATCTTTAAGAAAACAGTCACATTAACAGGACAAAAACCCACAGAATACAGAAATTATGAGCCTACAGTATTTAATAAAGGCCTCGCGTGAGTAAAAAAAATGGGACGGAACAAACACGTTTTACAATAAAAAATAACAATCACGAAACTTACCTTGGGCATGTGCGAAAGCGTAAATGTTGAAGGCGAGGAAGAAAAGGCTGGTTTCGAAACACACAGACATCTTATTGAGCTCCTACGGTACATTGTGAAGGAAAACACAAATAAGACTCCGTCGCACTGACAAGCTCCATTAGACCGTCGCCAGGGTACTTTCAGCGTCTGTGCAGCTTTAGCGGTACACGGGCAGAACAGCACAGGGGGAAAACTGGCCTGTGGTCACAGCTTCGACTGAGCATGTGCGGGAGGAGAACTCCCCCGGTCACGGGAGGGCTGGATCAGCGGCGACATGAAAAGACTGCAGTCTCTTTTTCTTTTTTCTTCTTTTTCTCTCTTTTTTTAGGGGGGTGTTAAATGTGACGTAACTTTCTGTCATTAGGTTACATGCTGAACTGTATGGTGAAATGAGGGGTGGACATGCAAGTACTTCAAGAGTTCAGTTTTAGTTCAGTTCAGCTGATATGAGAGCAAGGATCCATGTGGCTCCTATTGTCAGAGCTTATCTCAGTTTATGGTGCTGATGTACAAGCACACCCCCTACACACAATGCTTCTGTGTTGAGGGGCCATAAACCCAGTGAATCTACTTTAATCCATGGTGCCAAGCGAAGAGAGAGCAGGTACCTTTGAAAAATCTTTGTGCCCCATTTCAGGGTTTAATACTGTCACCACAAGGGCAGTGGATGGTTGGGTCTTTGGGGTCAAAGAGTTGACCAGGTCTTAAATAATATTAAGTGATCTGGACTGACCTTATAAGATCAGAGTCATCCTCCAATTTTATAAGGGAACACAAGTCTTCCTGGATTCTTACATCAACGTCAGGAGAACCCAACCAATTACCCACAGAGAAAGAGAAGTCTGAAAGTAAGCTTTGCTACATTCAACTGTAAAGTACGGCAGAACTAATTTGAGAAACCAATTAGTTTTAACCCATTTTAGATAGGAGTCTGTTGGGTGTACTGCAGTCTAATATAATTTTCCAATTAGTATTGATTTAAAATAATGCTAAAGCTCTTGGGGGAACCCAAAACCAAAGCACGCTCTTGAAACCCTTGTAATGAATAAGGCATGGGTTGGTGGCCAGGCCTCAGTCCGCCACTTCTACAAAACAGTTCTGAGATTTCTCCAGCACGTTAATTGTTTTATAGGCAGAGGTAGCAAATCGCTGTGCTTCCTGGAAACCTGCAGGATTTGATTGTTTTGTTAGCGCCGCTGCCAAACATCCCTGAACTTTCCCAAGGCTCTGAAACTTTTGCCCTTGTCTGCTGTGGCATGTGGCATGTTGCTTGATGCACAGCAACAATGGAGCTTGAATTAGATTGTACAAACTTCTTGTGCCAAAATGTAAAGAAATTGCAAAACCGCACCCTTTCCTCATCCCTTGTACACCCCCTCCTTTGTTTTTTGTTCAGTTGTACAAATAATACACTGTCGTGGTACAATTTACAATAACTGGTAAATACACACATTTCGTACTATGGGAGGATGCCACGTATACCTTTGTAGTCTATATATATATGCCTGTGTTTAAGTAATTCTGTTACTCTGTCTTGAAAAAGGCAATTTTAGGCTGAAATGTTGACACCTCTGTACAAACTCTTGTTTGGTTATGGAATAAATAAGAGCAGAATACTTTTTGCTTTCCCGCTTCTTCATTGTGTACTATGGGAGCAGACATGCACTCACAGAGGGGTATTTGCGGTGGCCTGTGCCATTCCTCATATCATGTTTTGGATACTCATTGCTCTCAATTTGTCCATGGGTATAATTGTCCTTGTTTTTTACATCTCCTGAAGGAAGATTTACATCAAAATGTAGACACCATCTCGTACATATAAGCCTTCCATATACAGTGTCCTGATGGCCTGAGATCAGTCAGAGGTGACGCACAGAGAAACAGCATGAGAGCCAACGCCTTAACAGCTACCCCTTATCCTCATAGCATTGCGAAAAACAAGAGGGATGTCCAGAACTAGACTATGACTAGACTCACAAAAATGCATTCTGCAGTGCTTCGGTTGTAGCCAAAGCCATTCTGCCCCTCTGAAACTGGCCCAAACCCATTCACTTTTGCAAGGTTTACAGAGCTCCTACGAACGAAAGTCATAGCATAGATCTGCAGGGCCCCTGTCTGTGGGACTAAAATACTGAAGTACAGGGATTCCCAAGTGGCATATCCATCTAAAGCACTGGTTCTCAGTACAGTGGAGCGCTCCACAGTCTGAGACTGAATCCTGACCATGCCGGTGCCAACTGTGGCTGGGAGCCCCACGGGGCGATGCCTAATTAGCCGTTTTGTCATAAAGGGAGGAATGTTTCTGTCAGCAGGGGTTTCCCTTCATCATCACACAACAGCAAGGCCTCAGGTAAATTGGGCACCTATGCTCTGCCCGTGCCCGTTGCTAAATGCCCAAAGGAAATACATTGTTGCTTGCACATGACACGCCCTGTAATGGGCATAAAAATGTGTTAAAAGTGCTGAAATACAGAACTCTAAAACAGGTCTACTCAACTCCCAACCTGAAGAGGATTCAGTCTGGCAGGTTTTTAAGGTTTTAAATTCCAAACACTTTCAGCTCCAAAGCAGTAAGCAAGAGTCACTCTGAGAAATCACTTGTGGTGAAATATGTGGACAACAAAAGCTTGCAAACACTGCAGCCCACCAGGATCAGAGTTGACTGCTGTATCTCTACCCTCGGTCATTGGGGGAAAAAAATCATTATTATATCATTAACTAAAAGTGAAAGATTTTCTCCATTATATATATATAGGGCTATATATTTTTATTAAAAATTTTGTTTCAGATTTTATCTCATTTTATCCCAATTTAGTAGCCAATTACACCCGCTATTTCTATGTCAATCCCCCCAGTAATGTGAGTTCGTTGCCGTAGTCCTGCGACCGGTAGTGACGAAGGCGAAGCATCGTCTCCTCTGAGACGGCACTTGCCAGGCCTCGACCGTAACCCAGTACTCTAGGGCCACTCCTGTGCGCAGCGAACACCTGTCAGCTTCCCTCCCCCCTCCCTGTGGCGGACAGCCAATTTCCGCCCCTGGTGGCACTCCCGGCCAGAGCCGAGTCTGCGGCCGACTAATCCATTATATTTTACCATTACACATTATGGGCCTCATTTATAAATAATTAGCCTACGTAAATATGCACCTAAGTTTCCCCGTAAAATTATACGAACAAACAACTGCCGCCGCATTTATCAAACGTTCGAAGGCACTTAGTTTCAATCGTAAGAAAATTGCATAGATCTTCTTGTTTGCCTCGTTAAGTCTGGCTCTATGATGTTGCACAGCCTTAATAGAAGGGTTCTAGGGAATCGGAACCGGCTCATGAGCTACTCGCCAGCTTCTGCAAAAAAGTCAAACCGGTCCCTGAAAATGTGATCTCGCCGAAGCGGTCTCGCCAATTCCTCTAATAGCGCAACATCCACCATTGCAAGATTGGACTTTACAGCATTTTGGCCCTTTAAATAGTATTTCTCATCAATTAATAATACATAAAAAAAAACTGCAATTATGATAGTAATAGTAACTATTAGTAATGCTATTACTCGTTTCAAACATTTTTGATTTGCTTAATTAAAATAGTATTTGCAACCAATTTATGTTAGTTTCTTTATCATTTATCTTTTTTTATGATATTTAAGTATTTCAGGACAAAATACATAGATAAACAAGCCTATTTAATGACTAATTTCATCAATAAAGGTAAAAGATTCAAGTAAAAAAAACTGCAGTTTACACACACTTTGTGTGTGGTCTCAGGTTTTCGTGTAATTTCCTTCACACGTCCGAACAAGTTGGACTCCCGAAATTATTATACATTTTGTTCGTATGTTGTTTGATAAAATGTCCATTTTAATGGTGTTGTAGATTCACCTGTAAACAGTGCTTAATGTAGGTGCACATAATGCAGCATGCAAGTACCAATGGAAGCTGTTGAATATCCCCAAGAAACTAAAAACCAGAGGTAGAGATAACTGCCAAAATAAAGGAAAAATCAAATTAAAGTGTCTTAACAGGGTGTTAGACCACCACGAGCCACCAAATCAGCTTCATTGCACCTTGGCAAAGATTCTACATGTGTGTGGAACTCTATTGGAGGGAGGCAACACCATTCTTCCACAAGAAATTCCATAATTTGGTGTTTTGTTGATGGTTGTGGAAAAACGCTGTCTTAGGTGCCTCTCCAGAATCTCCCATAAGTGTTACATTGAATTGAAATCTGGTGAGTGAGACAGCAATGCCATATGGTTTACATTGTTATTATGCTAATCAAACCATTCAGTGACCACTCATGCCCTGTGGATGGGGGTATTGTCATCTTGGAAGAAACCCCTCCCATTAGGATAAAAATGCCTCACCATAGGATGAAAGTGATCACTCTGGCTTTGTATTTATTGGCTTTTACTTTGCCTTCTAAGGGGTTGGGTGGACCTAAACAATGCCAAGAAAATGCACCCCACACCATAACAGAGCTGCCAGAACCGTTTATTTACTTGTGTTTCCTCTATTTTGGCAGTTACCTGTATGTACTATCAATCTTGAGATGTTTTGGTTAATCAAGAGAGAGCTTGTCTGTCAGGTAGTCATAACATTATGTCAGATCTCCTGCCTTGCCTCCAGGTAAACTTGCGAAATATTTCAACACCTGTCAAAGAGAGTGCTGAACATTGTACCTGTACATGGAGCTTTTGTTGTTTCTGGCTCAGAATGTGCTTATGCGGGCATTGGCTGTGGTGTGATTTATCATGCTTTCCAGTAGTTAAAAGAAAACGAATGTAGGCTAATTAAAATCACTCAAAATGAAAACAAAGGACTGACTCATACACAGTACTCCATAACCCGGGATGTGATCTTCATAGTTGGACCCTGACAACACTCTCCGTGAGGACTACAAGGGCATAATGTTAAAGAACATTGTTGGAAATGAGCAAAGTTTATAATTATGGTTCATGATTTATCTTTTGCTGTGCTGTGGGAATGCTGATATGGGGCATGTGGAAAATGTCACCGAGCGTGTATAAGGACCATACAGCCTGTGTCCCACAGGCACTGAAGTGTGTGTGTGTGTGTGTGTGTGTGTGTGTGCAAGTATGGCCATGGCCATGTCTGTGTGTGTGTGTGTGTGTGTGTGTGGATGCATGGGTGTGTGTGTACAAGTATGGCCATGTCTCTGTGTGTGTGTGCATGCGTGTGTGTGTATGCATGTGTGTGTGCGTGTGTGTGTGTGTGCTGTGCCTGAGCAACCAGTGTGACAACCACATCTGCCGTAAACCTTGTGCACATGTCTGTGTACACCTCTTTCCCACAAGATTCAGAACACAGACTCTCCATCTGTGGGCAACAGGGCTATTTTAAACGAAGCAGAACTATATGACTGTGTTTCAGGTCATACACCACTTGAAAGCTACAGTAGTTGCGCAGGGTTGAAAATCGGCCATAGTCTTGTTCTCATCCGCAAATTGCGCCCTGACATGCCCTCTCCTTTATTTAAACAATGACTTTTGGAGGAAATGGTCCTGTCTCATTAAAATGGGCTCAGCATCCACGACAAAACCTCTACGAACTTCCAACTTCCAAGAAAGAACTTCTAAGAAAGAGCTATTTAAAGGCATTGACTGCCAAGTGTAGGATACACAAGCAGCATAGTGTATTGCCTTGTAATGGGTTCAGAATATGCACTTTTTCCATTGGCACTGTTGCCTTTGGCTTGCTGTTGCAGGAGTTTAGGCTGGGCTCTGCTGTAAAGCCTATTGTGGCAAATGTTTGTGAAATGTACTGTACAAATAAATGTGATTTTATTTGATATAGTTTGACTATTGTTTTTTTCTGTCAATGTAAAGTGAGGTTACGGTTTTCCGACATTAGCAATGAGCTCAGTTAACGAACCACGCACTGTCGGTCTCCAGAGGATTGCTCGTTGCAGCGATGTGATTCTCTCCTCCGCTCATCAGCAAAGCGAGAGGAAGTGGAGGCTTGGCACTCCCTGTGAACAATGGGCATCCAGATGAGCTCCACTCAGACACAGACCCCTTTCAAACAGGAAGCATCTACTTTCAGGACAGGCATCGCGTTTCCACGGAAAGTGTGGCAGCAGTAGATCACAAGACCGAAATATCCAAGTAATAGAGAAATGAAATTCCATTTTGTTTCTCGGAGTTGAGTGAGATTTATTAACAAAGTCAGAATTTTAAATGATAGATTTGTCCCTGCCCGCCCGAGGGATGTCACACAGCTAGCTTGTTGAGATTTCCAAATTTGTTCAATAAACAAAAATTAAATCCAATTAGAATTAAGAGCAGCAAATAGCATTATCCCTCTCATTACAACATGATGGAAATATGTTATATACACTGTAATGGGAACCATTTATAGAAATAAATGGTAAACGGAGTATAACAGAAGGTGACACTGTGCTGACGGGGTATTCACAGTAATGAAATGTGACATTGGTGAATAAACTACATTGATGACCCCGGGGGAAACGCAGCTGTACTTTGCTCTTTGTGTTCTCCAAGCTTGCTCCAAAACACACGTTTCTTTATCGGTTGCAGGTTTGTTGAAGACAAGAGTACTTTGCTGGATTTGTGTCTGTCACTTACGCAACAGTGAGACTGACAGCGGTTTAGCTCCACAGAGACAGAGACCCCATATGTGAATGTGAGAGATAACATCTGCCACACATACACACAAACACACACACACACACACACACAGCCAATGGCATGAACACACATGCACGCACACACATATACACACAAATGCACACACACATACACACACACACACACACACATCCACAGGAAATGGCATGCACACACATGCACGCACACACATACACACACACACACACACACACACACACACACACATACACACAGACAATGTCATACACACAAATGCATGCACACACACACACACACACACACACAGCAATGTCATACACACAAATGCACACACACACACACACACACACACACAGTGTGTATGGTCCTTATAAACACTCTGTGACATTTTCTCCATGTCCTACATCAGTATTCCCATAGCACAGCAAAAAAAAATCATTATGCCCTTGCATTCTTCATTTCGGGTGGAGTGATATGTATGTCAGACATGTTTGTTTTCATTTTAAATTATTTGATTGCATTTGTCTTCTATGTGGTTAGATGAAGGGACAAGCAGGCATGAAGTGTGTGATGTGTGATTTCAAACATGTGTGTGATGAGTGATTTCAGATGAATGCGAAAGTTTGAGCTGGTCAAACGAAACAAAATCAACATACAACTTCAAATGTCCCAATTGACATCAAAGGGAATTTATTCTGGAAATAAAACTGGTTGTGATTCCTCTGTTTTCCTTCGAGTGCCCCGAGTGGTAAGACATTGTTACTGCAGTAGCCACTCAATCTGTCAAATGAGCGACTCATTATTACTGTAAGCAAGTAGCATGACCATATCTCAGCCTGCTGCTTCTAGTAGAGCCAAGACAAATGCCTGAACATTAATATGGAGATAAGCTATGAGAATGAATCATAATGTTCCTCATGCATTCCTAGTATTTAAATCAGACATCAGATTTTCAAGCAATCTCATCTTCACACACATACATACACCACGTATGTGGCTTCTTGCTGTTTCACTTATTTTTCCCATTACCTGGAGTGATATAGCTTATACTACACATGATACATCTATACAGCTGGATATTCACTTGAGAAATGTTGACTACATTGCTGAAGAGTACAGAGGCAGTGCTCCACCTGAAACAGCAACTTTTATATTAGAATATAAAAGGCTGGTAGTGTAGTGCAATGGTTAGGGAGCCGGGCTTGTAACTCAGAGGTTGTAGGTTCAGTTCAAGATGGGGGCACTGCTGTGGTACCCTTCAGCAAGGTACTTAACCTGAATTGCTTCAGTAAAATATCCAGCTGTATAAATGGATTGTATGTAAGTCACTCTGGATAAGAGCATCTGCTAAATGCCTAAAATGTAAATGTAAATGTAGAATCCCAGCTCCTCAGCCTATATCTGTAAAGATAATCTATTTACAAGATATGTTTGAAAGGTTTGAGAGACTCGGGCATTGAAATGTGCTTTATGCTTTATGCCTCATGTGGAACAGCTGGGATTTAAGATTTAAGCATGTAGCTAAATGATATCCAACTTTTACAATTGCGCTTCCTTGTTTTTGGTAATATTTTCTGCCATTTGCATTCAGAATGAGCACATCTGTGGCCCATTTCAAGCCAGCCGCGATGTCTCGGTATCGACTGGCCTTCATATTCTGTGTGCTTTTGATAGGAAATTATGACCTGTTTCCTCAGTTAGATGAATAGTACATGTATCTAGGCCACTCAACGTACTGTACATGAAGCCCTTCACTGAGTGAATGCCATGTTCTCTACGTGCCTCTCTTCATGGCACAGACTGCCCATTTTCTTGGGCTTACAATCTACAATGTGCTCGCTAGGAGAGTATGAAGAGGTGCAGGGAGAGCATAAAGAATGGAAAGTAATGTAATTTAATAGGGTGTCGGGCCACAATGTGTGGCCAGTGTGACATGCATGTCCTGTGACATAGAATCTACCGGCGTCTGGAAATGCACAACACCACTCTTCCCCAAGAACACCAATCAACTCGCGCCCTGGAGTCCCTGGAAATGGAAAAGAAAAATCTGCCCCAGGCATTGTCCGTGAATATGACATAAATGCTCGATTAGGTTCAGATCTGGTGACTGAGAAGGCCGTGACATACGGGTAACATCGGTGTCATGCCCCTCAAACCATTGAGCAACAACTCATGCTCTGTGGATGGGGGCATTGTCCACTTGAGAAATGTCTCTCTTTGCAGAAAAAGAAATGCTTTAACATGGGGTGGAGATGATCATTCAGCATTGTTAACTATCGATTGACAGACTTTGCCTTCTAAGGGTATGAGTGCACCAAACTATGGTAGGAAAATGTGCCCCACACCACAACAGGACCACCCTGTAGAACCAGCTGGCTACAGTTGTGAAGTGAAACAATGACTTGATGTTCCATCCTTTATAAAGCATGAAGGTTTTCCACTGGTCTCAACCAGAGGGTACCAGAAAAGGTAAAGGGGAGCCGCTACCAGCTTTACATGCACCCAAGCCATCGAAACAGCACCCAAGCCATTGTTAAACATAAAAATTATTTAATAAAAGAAGGGATAAAAATATGATCTTAAAAGAAAAACCGGCAGAGCCATGTATTTACAAAAACATTTATTCAATGAGCACCAGTCAATGTGAATATATTTTCTCAGGATTTCTGTTATATCTTTTTTAAAGAGAAAACATAATCTTTTCCTGACTATGAAAGATGTGATCGATCGCTCTGTTAAAGTGAAAATACTGTTTCCAAATACTTTCAACTGAATTTCTTTAAAAAAATTTAAAAAACACATTTACAGTCATCATTTTTACAGTCCAAAAAAAATTGGTATCTACTGTCAAGACTTGGCAAACTGTTAAATCTAAATCAATCAAAAAGCGATGTCGTACAAAAATATTATTTCAGAGGAGAGTCACTTTGAACAACCATATCTATATCTTAATTTAATTACATTATGAATCTATGTGTCTCTAGATTTATTAAGATTATGTGCTGTATCAATATAAATAACATGGAATTGAGTCTGGAATATGTGTCTGCTGTTTGTTTCAGTAGTGACACTTTTTTGGACTCTATACCTGTTTAATAAAATCTGAGCAATACCTGTAAATGATCAACCATTGGCAACATCAAAAGAATGGACATCCTTCTACATTTTTACCTCCAGGGACGGTATATATAAAGCATCTAAAGAGTAGCGGTGCTGATCGAGGATCAGGTTTCCCCAGTCCATATCCTAACCTTATCCATTATGAGCTGAAAGGCAAAACTGATTCTAGATCAGCACTCCTACTCTGAGATGCTTTATACATACAGGCCCAGGTCTCAGATCAGTAAAGAATAAAACATCTTGAGGTAAGAGTATTGGAGCAGAAGCCTGATTGGGGCTGACGCCCAATTGGAGCAGACGCCCGATTGACCAGGCTAATTTGAAGAACAGAATTGCTGCCCGTAGGCTGAAATTCACGCAGCTGTTAGCGTTGAGGCATCAGTTCTTTGGCATTTTTTCAGTCAATAGGACAGTGTGGGTCGAAATGTGATGTCACGAAGCAATTTACATATATTTACACCCTTTTAAAGTTAGAAATGTAATAAACATGAAAAAGAAAATCAGATAGAAAAAAATGAGGACACAGTGTCAACATTGGGGAGTGTTTCTCTGTTGACACCATGTGCATAGGGTGGGGGTGGTGGGGTGGTGGGGTGTCCAGGGGCTGGTTTGGGGGCCTCACGGGAGGGACGGGGTTATGTGTGTATGTGGGTGTGTGTGTGTGGGAGGGGGAGGGGGTTAGCTCCTCCTCCGCGTGTCCGGCACGTAGCCGTTCTCAATGCACAGCACAATGAAGTGGTTGGAGCAGCTGCGTGGGTGCTGGCCCAGGAGCCGCCCGCTCTGCAGATGTGAGGCCTGGCCTGTCACCGCCATGTCGCCCGCACGCCACGCCTCGCAGTAGCTGGACGTCATACGGACGCCGACGGGGCTGGAGCCGTGCCACACCATCTTCTGAGGCCTGCGGCGACACACGCATGTAAACACACACGCATACACGCACGCACAAGGGCAAATGCAAGGGGTTAAGAGCAGAGAAGAACAGAATTTTAAGGTATTGAGGTATTGTGACAGACAGCAATTGTCACCTGTGTAAGACTCCAAACACTTATTCTTTTGCATTTACAGGAACATTACAAAATAATATCTCACTATCTCACTATCTATGACCAAATGTCCTTTTTCCCCGACTTTCGAAAACCGTGTTACCGTCTATTTGATTCCAGTGACACATTCCACGCTTCTCTGCGTCTCCCATTCACATTCAGTATTAGTGAATAAGCGCTTGAGTTCAGTGGTGGCAGAAATAGTCCACTTGACAAACCCTTCTCAGAAAGTCTAACCAACCATGAAAACGGAACACTCGCTCTTCAAACCACAATTGCTAACTGCGTGTCGCTGAATCATTTTCTGCGGCCCGCAAGGAGCTACGCCGACGGCTTGGTGAGGTATAAATAGATGCGAACATCCCGGCAGCGGGGACGACGGCCGCCATGGTCGTCTGGATGAGTCCAGGCCCGCGGCTGGGAACCCACAGATCCTGTTTTTGGGATTACGGGAGAAGATCCTACCCTTCCACCGCGGATGATGATAATTGCCGCTGAACACCGACGGTTCGACCCAAATATCAAAACATAATCTGTTTACTAGGCTGTATGTGTATTTCAAATATCCATTACCTTGGCTTACATTTACTACCCATTCATACTGCTGGATATAATTAATACAGTGCTATTGGATATGAGTGAATATATGAACTGTTCCAACTGTTCCATTGTCCATCTAAAGTATTTCTGTCGTGCCCTTGCAGAGAGCAATGGGACAGGCCTACAACTGCAATTGGGCATTCCACATTTCTCAAGAAAAGAAAAAGGGAGTGGAGAGCTGTTAAAGTATAACTGACGTATAAAAATAAACATTGTAATGGACATTCATTTTTTCTTTAGGTAAATTAGGTACATATTAACATAAGAATACATAATGGTGAGAACTCATCATTTCACAGCCTAAAGAGTATCCAGTACTGCATCAAGCCTGGACTCGAACACCCTGCCTCAACTATCTGGCCTGGCAAGGTGTTCCAGGCATTGACAAGTCCCTTTGTAAAAAAACAACACCTGATATCTGTACGAAATTTGCCTTTAACTAATTTCTGACCTGGCTAAAGGGGTGCAACCTTTAACACCAAAGAGCCATTTGACGGAAAAGAAAACACTGGGAGCCGCCAGTTTGTAAAAAACCCATTTTCCTGATATCTGTACGAAAAACTTTTGATTCAATTGGATAATTATAATTTATTTTCCACCTGTGCCCATAAGGATCTTGTTCTGCTAACCGAACATCTTTAAAAATCTTTGGAACTTCACTTTGTTAAAAAACCTCAATCAAATCCCCCCTTAGTTTCCATTGCTAAGCTTGAATAGCCATTTAAGTATTTTCTTATAACTTTTACCTTTCATACTAGGTACCAATTTAGTTGCCCTTCTTTGTACTTTTCGAGAGCTTCTATATCTTTCTTGTAGTGTGGTGCTCAGAACTGCACACAGTACTCCAAGTGAGATCTGACACTGAAGGCATTATATAACATCAATATACTTTTGATTTATACTACTTTGCTATATATCCCATCATCATGTTGGCCTTTTTCACTGCTACAGCACACTCCTTAGAAGCAGATAGACTATGATCAAAGTATTTTTAAAATTGAACACCTTCTAATTTTTCTGCTCCCATAAAATACTCTGGATATGGTTTAAATCATCTTGGATTACCTCGTTGATTCTGTTTGCTAAACCCAAAAGTTTTGTATCATCTGAAAATGTGACTATTTTGCTACTAACATCCCTATCAAGACCATTTATGTAAATAAGGAAGAGCAGAGGTCCTAGCAACGATCCCTGTGGGACTCCACTGCCCACAGCCCCTAGGTCAGATATGACCCCTCCTACTGTTACTCTTTGTAGCCCCACCCACTCACCAGCCGGGGTCCGTCATCACGTTCCGCCCATCAAAGGAGTAGATGGGGATGTGCGGATCGAAGACGCCCCCATTCCCATTGAAGATGGACATCCAGCTACTGAAGAGCATCTCCCCCTGAGGAAAGAGAAGGGATGAGAGAGGATCAGGAGGGATGAGCGTGGAAAGAGTGGGGATAAGAGAGAAACAGGAGGGGAAGAATGGGAAATGAGGGGCAGGAGGAATAGTGAGAAATCCAGAGATTTTTAAACAGAACTTTCAAGATTAGCCTATCCAATGTCCAATATAAGGTGCCTTACAAGCAAAAATCTCAGAATATATTATGATCTCAAATGCAACACTTTTGTATGTAATATCCCTGTGCTGCTCCCTCTACACCAGGAGAGCGGTGTCTGTGCGATCTTACCTTGAGGTTGAAAACGGGCATGTTGAAGCGGTCGCTCTTCTTAACGACGGTGGCCAGGTCTTGCAGGTGAGAGGAGAGGAAGGCCCTGTATGTGCTCACCATCCCAACGGTGCGGGCCTGCTGGTAGCACAGGAAGTCTGCCCCTCGGATCCCCCGTATGTCGCCCGTAAACGGGGCGTTCAGGGCCACCAGGCGGAGCTGGAGAGCAGGGAGGACAAGTAGGTCAGACGCTACCCGTTGTCCATTAACAACACCCCACCCATCCCCCCACCCATCCAACAACCAAAACCATCAACACTCGCACACCCGCAAGTGGAGCTAGAAAGCGAGTGGTTGGGGGTCATTGAGTCAGGCACAACCCATTTTCCATTAACAACACCTCCCACCCATCACAAACTAAAGTGTTCACTTCTGAAGTGATTGTACTTTGCCCAGATCACACCGGGAAAAGAAGTCTTGGAGAGTTGACCCAGGAAGTAAAGCAATGACTTGATGTTCCACCTTTGCTACAAAGCCTTAATGTTTTCCATTGGTCTCAAACAAAGGGGACCAGAAAAGGCAAAGAGGAGCCACTACCATGACCCTCCAGCTTTACGTGCACCAAAGTCATCGTCACAGACATGGGCAGCCAAACAAAACCCCAAGAAAACCCTTTTTGCTAAAATAGACTGAGCATAGAAAACACCAGAGTGGCAATTTATTCTAAAAGCGGGACAGCGAGGCCACCACAGTGAAATCACATTTGGACCGGGATGTGGCCAGGCCCATGTTACGAAACTAGTTTTCATCAAAACATTGCAAGGTAAAATTACATGCTTTTCATATTTCATTATAATTCAGAGGAAAATGGGCTCAGATTACAACATGTAGGAAATTTCCAGCTCAATGGAGCTGCAAGACAGAGCAACAGTTTGAATGATGACAGAATGATTCTTACCCCTGCATCTGAACTAACGGTCTGTGGCAGGATGCTGTGGCCAGGTATGAAACTCTGCAGAGCCTGAAGTAGACAATATACACATGTTACAGGGTGTAAAAAAATGGCAACCCGTCTGTGTGCCATGGTCAAGAATCCCGGGACCAGGGATGAAATCATTGTCCAGGATGTTACAATTAAATTCAGACCATTTTCCATTACACGCTACGGGATGAATTTTCTATTCTGATATCATATATATGCAAATATAAATAAGATATTGACGTTAAGATTCGTGCTTTGTAGGTGGTCTCTAATTATGGCTTTGATTCAAAACTTGTGGAAATTGCACGCTTGTTCTAGAAAGAACAGACATGCTAGACAGCACTTTCTATATCAAATGCTCACTTGCATTTTCGAACAGGCTGGTGACCAAACGTTGTTTCCTATCATTCTTGTACCTGCACCCCTAAACTGTGCCCTGCCCTTACCTGGGTTTGAGGGTTCCTGAGACTGGAACGTTCCGGCACCCTGCCCAGCACCTGTGAGGCGGAGGAGGATTGGCTGTCCGTGGGGAAGACGACCAGCTCCCCAAGCTGAGGGGACAAAGGGGAGGGACATCACGGCATGAGCAGACACCCCATGGCGGCAGTCTCCATGGCTCCCGGGGTCAACGATTATCACCACCCCCTGCCTACCACCGAACCCAAACCTGGTCCTCTTACAAATGTGTTTCTGATGGGCTGTTTGGCTCTTTTTAATTTTTGCTCCAGATGACCAATTTTCTTAATTGGTCCATGCAGATAACGCAAAGTGTGCGGTAACGCGATTCACACACATTCACTTACTTATCCATTTCCCAAAAGGCACGCATATGGTAGGGCAGGAGTACAACCATTCGGCTGCAATTCATCATTTGCGGGAAATGTCAAACTGAGTCAATTATTTAAATTATTGTGATAATTAAAACCAGATTTTGGAGCACAAACCAAAATCCAAGTGGCCCTCCACAATATGAGTTTGTCCCCCCTCCCCCACAGTCAGCCGTCTGTTTGGCAGCAGAGGCTGAACTCAGCACAGTGTCAGCGGTGAGCAGTTCAATCGGGCAAGGGACTGTCAGCGTACCTGGACCTTCCTCCAGCCCTCTCGCACCCGGATGTAAATCTCGCTCCTGTTGGACACGTAGGACAGGGTTCCCTCCGCGGTCTGGAATGTCTCCTTCAGCATGGTGTCTATACTTTCGTACGTGCTCACCTGGGGCAGGCACAGAGGAGAGTCATGCACTGACACACGCTGGCAACAAAATACACTTAAGAACTGTATGCACAAGCTCTCAAAAATTGAGTTTGGGAAGAAAAACATATTTTCTGTAAAGGATTACACAGTGAAAATCTCCTCTCTGTATGAAACAGTTCATATCAGAGGAAGCAGTGTCGTGTTTTTGTAAAAACAGAAGTACTTTTTTGGAAGGCATGACTGTGATAATTCTGTACATCTACCCAACTGTCATTACCACTGCCTACTAGCTCAACACTTGTTGTATATGTATCCCTGCTTACTCCTCATTTACAAAAATGACTAACCTTTTCCTTCCCAGTGTTACAGGTATGGTATGCAGCTGCCTACAACAATGTCTATCGCTGTATTACTGCACTGATCTCTTGCGCAAACTATGATTGTTCCTACCATGTATTAATGCACATCTTGTAAGTCGCTCTGGATAAGAATGTCTGCTAAATTGCTTAAAATTTAGGTGATACATACATGACAGCATCATGCTTAAGTAATAAAGATAAGTGTATTCTAGCAGGGATAACACTGTGATAACTCCTCTCTAAATGAGAGTTTATGTTAGAAATACTAGTGATAATCCCTCTCTAAATGAGAGAGTCAATGTTAGAGAGATTAGTGATAACCCCTCTCTAAATGAGAGTTCATGCTAGAAGATATAGTGATAGCCCCACTCTAAATGGGCATTAATAGAGACACTAGTGACACTCCTTCTCTAAAAGACAGTTAATGTTAGGGGGACTAGTGATTAACCCTCTCTAAAAGTCAGTTAATAAATAATCTGTAAAAGACAGAGGGGCATGTTTCCAGTACTGTTCTGAGACCAGTGCACCCTGCTTGGCCAAGCCCCTGTTTCTCTTGCCGGTCCCCACTCACTTGGTTTCCATGCCCAGGAGCCCCAGGCAGTCCTGGTGGGCCGGGTAGTCCAGGGACGGAAACACCTGAAACGTCAGGTTCAACACCCACATAGATTAGGGTCCTGTCTGTATCCGAACTGCAGCATATTCCTCATCCAGATCAGTGCCGAGTCATATGTACCTCAATCACTTTGGTGAAAAACACAAAGCTATTCCCCAGCAGGCAAGCACCTATCGGACCGCCAAAATTCCCCAGTAGACCAAGCTAGCAATAACTGCCTACCAAGGACAGACCACTAGCAGCTGTTGGCCCATTAGCATTATGCAAATCAACATTACAGTGGTCCACTATTTACCAACCATTTACCAAATATTTTTGGCTTCTCTTAACAGCTGATCCTCATCTCGACTGCCTCGCCTCAACTGTCTGCTGCAGTGCTGGACCGACAGCCGCTAGTGGTAATCAGTTCTTGCTAGCTTGGTCTGCTTTTGGTGACCACTTTAAGAAGTTGTAAAAGCTACTTCTTATTATCCTGGACTTAAAGATTTTTATATTCAGACTTTTAAAAAAACATGCCAGGATGTAACATCACTGGTGGGGCTGTGAAGCCAGGTTATGAAATTTGGAAGTATGGTTTGTGACCGAAGTGGAGGAGGCACACAGGCATCTCACCTGAGCCGTAGATGGGGGGTGGCCCTGCAGGGCCTGGAGGTCCAGGTGGGCCCCGCGGCCCTGGTCTTCCTTGCCCAGGGGGTCCCGGTTGGCCTGGAATCCCAGGAGGACCCTGGGGGCCAACTACAGATTCCCCTTTGGGCCCCTAAAACAAGGCACACTTTCTCACACCCATTCAAATCCAATCCACATCTGAATCGTGCTGTGTACTGATGTGTTGTGTAAAACTCAGGCTATATGCAATGCATGTCCAAGTCTTCAAATCAAGAGGACATTAGTCAGAACTGACCTTATCCTGTAAATGTATACCTTGGTTTTAAACATATTCTCGGCCCTACAAAACAATGGTCCAGATTGATATCCAGCAGTCTGTTTAAAGACATGAATGGCTTATTGTCCTCTTACTGTTGTTTTCCCTAAGAGCACGATCTCATTTATCCCCAAGTCAAGCCTTGCCAAACACCTCATTTTAAAACCATGATTACGCACATAAACCATAATCCCACCAAAACATTTTTATGAGGGGAATTACAGAACAATCCAATCAATCTGAACTGAACCAAAACCAAGCAAAACATCTTTTAGTCACAAAACACCACATCAAGAGAGATCACAGTTGACCAAAAGGTCTCTCCCCATCCAGAATAAACAGGATAAAACCGGCCTTTCATGTGCTTGCATTGTATGTCCTGTGATACGAGCTCATTTGAGATGGATCTCTTCAGTAATTGGTTTAAGCTGCAGCGGATGAGTGACAGCCAGCTGCGTGCGTGTGTGTGTGTGTGTGTGTGTGGGGGGGGGGGTCGTGGGGTGTTGATGGAAAACACGACTCACCACCAGGCCTGACCTCCCAGGCTGCCCAGGTGGACCATCTACGCCCGGCTCACCCTTCTCTCCTTTGTATCCCTCGTTCCCTTTCTCACCCTAAGAGAGGGAGGGAGGGAGGGAGGGAGGGGGAGGGACAATGAGAGAGAGAGAGAGAGAGAGAGAGAGAGAGACAGAGAGAGAGAAATATTGCATGTTCAGAGAAAATCCTTTAATAGCTGGCCCACTGACTCTACACACACTAATGTAATCGACTGCAGTCCTATCCCCTGGTGCGTTAACTGTCCAAAACTCAGCTCTGTTCCCTCGGTTTGGTCCTATAAGCAACCACCTCCAGGGCAGATCAGACTTACCGCAAATCCTTCAGGCATCACAGAGCCTGAGGGTAAAAAAAAGGACACATTTCATACATTGGTCTCAGGCTGACAAGCCCATCACAACAAAATAAACCACTTCTACACACTTAACTTACATGTACTGTATGTATGTAATGCAAATGATTATGTATGCAAATATACATTATGCAACAGCGTTATGACAACAGCGATGATCCTACATGGGATTGCTTTTCATGAATTGCTCCAGTCGCTGGAGTCCAAATACACAATGTATTACACTGTCAAAAGAGATCGGTGCCTAAAGGCTTGCGCTGAGTAAAGGTGTAATGTGCATTGATGCGCTGCCATGTGCCGCTTCATCCTGGGGAGTGCAATACCTGACGTTCCCGGTTGCCCGGGCAACCCTGGGTCTCCCTTGTCTCCTTTGGCTCCCTTAGCTGCCCCTCTCTGTGCTCCGCTTCCTCCTTCGGGTAGGAGGCAGGAGGTAGAGTGAAACAGAGCCGACCATCAAACTGTCTGGATTTACCGTGTCTGAAACCGTCTGTTCCATAAGGGTTAAGAGCGGCTTCTTTTTCTAGACCCCTTGAAACTCTCCCCCGGTCCTGGAAGCCTGCTGTGTTTACAGGCCTCTGTTCCAGCCAGGCGCCCGACCACCTGACTCAACTCATCAGCACTTTGATTTGAACCACTTTCGTTTTCCTCCCCAGTTCTGAGATACGAGCTGGAAAATCCACCCAAAGGGACATGAGTTGAATAGCCCGATTCTAGCATAACAAATAATTATATTTATACTATTTATAAATGAAAAGGCCAAAAGCCATTACTTAAGTGAGGCACAAACGCAGGTGACCACTTACATGACTATTGTTAAAGTGTTAAACTTAACCTCCCCCCCTCCCCAGAAAGTAATATGATGAACTGACCTTGGGTTGATTCTTTGTTAGCGTACACCTGGACAAGACAAATTAAGATGTCAACAGACCTATCACAATGTGATAAGGCACTTCCTGCAAAAAAGCAACACCATATGCACTGAACTAAACAAAAACTTACCATCAGAATAATGAGGTCCTTTGTTAGGAACAGGTTGAAAATTTTGCTAAGTGATTACACACACATAATTTAGTCTTTGGGAAGTTGAGATGAGGATATACACGTCTTAGCCTAGAATATATTAAAAAGCACTTCTAGCTGTACTCATTAAGTTCATTGTTCACTGTAAAGTACTGTATGTTTGTTGTTCACTGTCATTTCATTGTTTGCTGCAGCAGTGCAGTTTGAGCCTTGCAATGGCATTGTTAGTGTGCAAATGTACAGAGAACAACCCACAAAACTGAATACAGATATACAACCATGTTAAATTTTATTCACACGACACAATATGCAGGCTTTTGAATTGAAAACTGTCATGTTATTTCAAGGTGGCCCTCTAAAACATCTATAAAATGACTATCATTCCACATTTGTGGTAAGATACTGAACACCACATTTCCCAATGAGCGGTTTATGCACTGAAAATTATTAGTCTCTTCCACATTGACAGTATTACTCAAAGAATAAGCAGATGCCAGTGGTAAATGTGGAATCTTTCGTTTAAGGTACCGTGGCTTGTCTGCTCCTCTATTTATAAAAACCCTGCCTGATAGACACACCGAAAGAGGTTTTTGAGGGACACCTTGCTTCCCAGACGTTAGACTTCATCACACAGTAAAGACCAATAAGAACACCAAACCCGGATGAGCAACAGCCCACGCTGCATGTTAAGGGGAGCCGTTTCAGCCAAGCCCAGCTTGGAGGTTAAGGCCCATTGAAGCAACAAGCGCGTTTCAACCCCAGATTTATACCACGTCAGCTATAAGCAGGGCCTACTGTATGTTAAGCTGTACAATACTATCTCTCGCGGGCGATTCCACGATGAACTCCAATCTTGGCATCAGGGACTGTAGAAGTTGCAGAAATGTGTTTAGTTCAAATGTCCAGAGGATCGGTAGTTTTTGCTGCACCTCGCTATATATTTAAATATATACAGTATGTTGCTGTATATGACATTTATATTTAGTCATATTTATTCTTTTTTTTTTTGCCCAAGCGACTATAAAATTATACATATATAGATCTATATATGTGTAAATATGTTAAATGTTTTCCCACTAAAGACACTCAGCGCCCTTTAAACAGAGATGTAAATGTACAGCATGACATGACAGCTTTAGGCAGCGTAGTGGTCCATGGGGAGGGACACAGATTGGACAGCCCAGCTGTAGGAGACAGACAGAGGAGGTGTGGAGGGAGGTGGGATCTGTCAGGGATGACAGCACAGGTAGTAGTCACACGCAGGCCACGCTCAAGAACCAGGCCGTCATACGCTCTCATAGACTTACGGGTGTTTTGCAGCTTGGTCTGGGAGGGACTCGAAAGACTGTCTTTAAAATTTAGAAGGAGAACAGTTCAGTGATACTGCTTCAAAAAGAGAAACAAACTGACCAAAAAAAAAACATGTTATGAATAGATGTCGAGAGCACGGATTCAAGGTGAGGGTGGGGAGGGGGGATGCAGACTTACCCCGTTGAGGTCAATGACTGGTCCTGGGGCTCCGCGGGGTCCAGGGGGTCCAGGAGGGCCCTATTGCAACACAGAAGGGTGTCAGCTGGCAGCTGACCTATCAAATGGGCCTTGTTTTAGCCTTAATTTAATCTGAACCATAATGAATGTGCTTAGCAAGGCATGTGAAAGCATGTCGGCAAGAAATCAGCATCTTATATTCATTTCATTGTGCTTACAATTCATACCTGTTGAATGTGTTTTGCTTCAAACTTAAACAACTGCTGAAGCTAATATCTCTCCGCAACTGCTGCAGGGTCGGAAAACATTCTCACAGCTCCCTGGCCACACACAGTGGTAATGTGGAATAGCTCATTTCCACCTACCTTTCACCTTAATCACTTTGATATATTCCTCAGTTTATAGCTAGCAGTCACATCGTTTTATAGGCTCCCGTAGAATGTGCGGTTTGCAGTTTTTATCAACTATGATTCAGTTATGCTTTCAAGCATCTCAGGTGTTAATGTCACCCATTTTTCTTTAAAAATGTTCGTGCTCTGCAGGCAAAATGTTAAATCATGTGCACGCCCCTTAACCGCACTTCTTCAAAAGGCTCGTCGGGCTCTCAATATTCATCATTGCTCACAGTTAATATTCTTGAGGGGAGCACAACAGGCCTCAGCTCGGTTAAGCAAGAGTGCGACTTGGATCAGCGCACGAATGGATACCACGAAAGAGTCTTGCGAGAGGAAAAACCTTCACTTTCTGAGTTGCGGTGTAGGAGTCAGCTGTAACATTTAGCCGCCCTTTGAGTGTAATAACAGCACATATGTTTAGGGATATTCTTTTGGCCTCAGTTCAAACGCAAAGCTTGTTTGTGTTGCTCTGCTGGAGAAGTACTGCTCGGCCAAGGAGGAAAGAGAATGATCGCTAGTCAATCAAAATGATTATTGCTGTGATCAAATCAAAGCAAGGCTCCCTTGGACGTAAATGGTCTGCCAACTTAAAGCTAGTTTCGGTTTGTGGAAAGAGATCTTAACAGCATACCGTACTCTGAAACTGACTTGGGGTATATGGTGAGAGCTTTACAAGATTCCTGATGCTGCTTTTACTGGCAAATTTCGAATTCAGTGCACTTCCTTTGACCGCTCAAGTAAGCATAGCTGCTTTTAAGGTCAGAGACTGAATACAAAATATATATCTTATCTCCTGGGGAACAGCAATAATAGAACATGCCTTCGATCGCTGCTCTAAGGTCAAGCTTTAACACAGAGCAACCTCAACATCCTACATCACACCATTAACCCGCTTCATTCAAGTATGATCCAATCAATGGCATTTTCTGGCTGTTTTTGGCTCACAGAACAACATGTTCCTTTTCTGTCTCCCAATACAGTCCAGGTATTTGTACAATTCCACTGCCAGCACACCTGATTCACCTAATCAACGCTCGTTAAGTAGTTAACGAGTTGAATCAGGTGTGCTGGTGGTGGAATTGAACAAATACATGGACTGGCTGGGGGTCCCCGAGGAGAGGTTTGGGAACCACTGTCCTAATGCAATAGCTGTACATGCAAGCTAAACTCACCGGTAGCCCGGTGGAAGAATCACCCTTGTCGCCCTTCTTGCCCAGCATTCCAGGACGACCCTAAAGTGGGACATACACACCATTAAAACATACATAGAACAGCACAAGTGAATCAGAGGAGAAATGACATGAAGTCAACAATACTTTCAATGAAATTCAATGACAGGAAGTGTCATTCATAGGTAAAGTTCAATGACAGGAAGTGGCCATTCATACTCATTGGTAAGCTTCACCAAACAACTGGAAACCTTCTTCAGACTACACTCAGGACATTGGATGCTCTGCTGAACAGAGGTAACAGACTGAAATGGTCATTATTTACCTATCAAGTGATATTTTGGAGAAAGCAATGCTTGAGCAATGATCAATGAAATATCTTTAGCGCGTCTGCAAATAACCTCATCGATGTGTGCATCATGTGTTTTTTTATGGTTCAGATTTTTTTTCAGTTTTTTTAAATGGCATCCCCCCATAACCACTTTGAAATTAAAAAATTGTGACAGAAATGAATTCCAATATTAAAATAACTATTGTTGGAGCTATTCCTACATATAAGCTACTTGTCTTGTCTATAAAGCTGGAGTAAATGGTCTAAAATCCTTCAAAAAAACATGTGATTGGGCCGGCCCAGTGGTATAGAAAATGAACCAAGCAGTTCTCCATTCATGATTCAGACCCTTGATAGAGTCCACTCCATTATGCCCTATGACACACTCGCCCAATTCAATGCCAGCCACAATTCCTGTTGCCATCTTCTCAGTTGCTCCATAGTAATCCACAATAGTTTTCTGAATTTCTGAAATCCTACCTGACAACAAGAGTAAAAAATATTCACATTTCAGCCGGTTTAAAATGAACACCTACCGGGCGTCCAGGGAACCCGTATTCTCCTTTAGGCCCGTATGGTCCGATTGGCCCCTGTCAGACAACAAAATGACCTATAAGTGAGATCTTTAATGTGCCTAACCCCTCTTTGGAGTGTGTGTGTGTATGTTTGTGTGTGTGCTCAACAACATAATATAACAGAAAAAACTGTTTCAACTCTGAGTGTCAGAGACAAGCTTTCCCTTGTTTTTAGCATGCTGCTGAGCACAGTTGGCCTTATGCTACAGCATGTTCTAAATAACTTGTGCAGGGACAGGCATTGAGATATGCCAATAATGGAGCCTTTGACAAAGAAACTCATATTCAGCCAGTCCCATCAGAAAGTGTTCTATTTTTCATACAACAGAAGGAAAACAAACACAAATAAAAATGCAAGCCATCCAGGAAAGGTAAATAATCGGGAGCAGACGTGGAAGGCTTGTTAACGGGAACTGGTTTGTGGGCAAAAATGGCGCACTCTCACCATGAGCCCGGCTGGTCCGGGAAGTCCGCGGTCGCCCTGTGCAATACATAAACAGGAAATGAGCACGCTGGTCATCAGCGGTGTGAATTTTCCCAGAAAGTGGAAAGGAGGTGGTTACCTTGAGTCCCTTGGGCCCCTGTGGCCCTCTCACACTTGACATCACGGAGCCGTCGGCAGCGATGGTGACGCCCGGCTCGCCCTTCGCCCCCTGTTGGGGTAGACACACGTGCACTCGGTTAACAGAAGCATCCAAAAAACACAGAACGCCGTTGCATTGGGGAAGCAGACCCAGAGAAAACCTTGAGCAGGCCCTGAGAAGGAGCAGGACAGACCCTTTCTTCTCCTGACGGTCAAAGAGCACCACTTCCTGACTCAATACATCCTCTTCACTCCACCCCCCCAATGTCCTCTCTCCTCTCTCTATCCTTACCTTCAGTCCTGGGGGGCCCTTGTGACCAGGCAATCCGAGGTTCCCCTTAGGTCCCCTTGGCCCCTGAACAAAAGAGGAAAATAATTACATTGTACATACACTACATAGTCCTTTGGGGAGTAGAGTGTCAGTCTGGGCTAAGCAGATAAAAATAACCAGACATTCCAGGGTTCATGCCACCGCTCTGTTACTTGGTGGCTTGGTGCCAACACCCAAGCCTCAACAAGCAGCCAATTCAGTCCCTACACCTTTTTCCCACAAAAAATATTGCTTTAATCGAGTCCAGATGACAGGGTGGTTCAATGTAAAGAAAGATGTAGCGGTAAATTCCACACAGAGCTCATCTTGTAATTTGTTGCACCTCAGAATATAATGTCTCATTTCAACCTTTCCCTCATCCTTTTGTCAAAATGAAAACCTACCCATTTAGTTTGTGGATAGCAGCACAAAAGCCGAAAAAATGAATGAATTGTTACTGCATATGAATAGACAAGTTATGAATATCTTTCTATTCAAGAAGAGAGTTGGGCGAGTTCAGCAAACACAAAAACTAATTTAAAAAGTGTGCTTGCTTTGAAAGAAAGTAGCAATTGCATGTACAGTATTTGTAACTTGGAGTTAAGGACAAATGTTGACTGAATCCAGGCCATATTGTACTAATCTAAAGGCACCCATGCCGGGATGGATGTAAACAACGAGCAATCAAGAGAGAAAGACGCAAACCACAGACATGACTGAGAATCTGAGCAGGCCCGTTTGCTTGTGCTTCTGATACAATGCACTGTGATCAATCCTTGAGCTGAGCTGTTAGAACTCACTGAGGGTCAATACTTAATGCATGCAAGTTTCTCTCGCTGTCTCTTTCTCTTGGTCTCACTCTCCCTCTCTCTCGCACTCTGTCTCTTTGCCTCTTGATCCACCATTACATGAGTTCAGTACAGTTCAGTGCAACAATTGCCAGACAAGCTCATGGTGGAGGGAAAGAGACCACAAACTTATTTCCATGGTAGTTTTCTGAGCTTCAGAACTGACTGGCCCCAAAAGCTTTAATAATGTCTATGTAATGCCTCAGGTTCTGAATAGTACCATGTGTAGGATTATCGGAAAACTCTCATCTTGCCTTCAAGCTAAGAGAAAAAAAGAGTAAAATGACACATTATTTTGAAACTAGAATGTGTTCGCCAAATGGATTACTACAAGCAAATGTCCATGCCAACTTGGTTTATGTAAGTGATGTTGAGCCAGTACACTTTTCACTTAACAGCGACTGATGATTGTGGCAATTCAGGCCATTTCTCTTTGTTTTTCACATAACTGCTGTAATTGTGTGACGCCATGGCTAGAATTTCTGACAATACAAATGTGAGACTATAATTGGCATATACAATTTTCAACAACAGCAGGCAATGCTCAATTCAATGTTTTACTATTTCAATTGTAATAGCAAGAAGGTTTACTACATAAACTCAAAAATGTCATAAAACGCTCAAAGAATTGGGAGAGGTGAGACAAACTACCCATAATGTAACAGTTATGAGTAAAAGGAGCGCCCGCATACACACACACACGCACATTTACATAAAACGCAATCACATTTCTGATAGAGCAATAAAATGAGGCTTACAGGAAATCCTGCCACACCAGGCAAGCCTTCAGGACCCTGCAACATGCAAAAAGACACACAGGCAAGAAGAACAGCCAAAGAGGCGCATAAACAAATGCAGATCAATTCTGCCCCTCGAGCGCACAGCCGGGATCAGGTCTAGGGGCAAACTGATCCCGGAGCAGCTCACGTGGGCAGGAAGCGTACAGAGCCATGCGGAAAATACTTCATATGAACTGTGAGAAACTGGCAAGGTCTTTCTAAAGCAAGCCAGACTCTTTTTAATGTAACTATCTCTAATGAGCCAGTATTATCTTTGGGCTCGTCACATTGAATCATTTTAACCGGGACAAAGAGATGGGAGATCGGTCACTGACCTGAACACAATGTTTTTTCCTTGAGTTTGTGCTAACTGATTAGCCTTGTTTAAACCTGGCATGCTTGTTAGTGATGCTAAATAATGAAAAACAGGTTCAGGATGATTATCAGTTGAAAAAGCCTCCCTTGTTGTGTGTGGTGTACAGCAATACTGTGGAGGGGGGCTTGCTGCTCTATATATAATAAAAATGCTAATCAACAATTAGGCTAAATATGCTGCATTCTTTCAACTGAAATCAAACAGTAAATCAAGTGCTGTGACACAGCTCTCTGCTTGCTGAAGAAAGACCTATGCCCGCATGTATAAAGCATCTCAGAACAGGAGTGCTGATCTAGGATCAGGTTTCCCCTGTCCATGTCCTAACATCATCCACCATAAGCAAAAAGGCAAAACTGATCCTAGATCAGCACTCGAGGAAACTCATATTAAGCTATACGTTATTCAGCCGGTCATGCTACGTGGCTGGAAATTACAGTTAATTTCCACATCCTCCGTCAGAAAACATAAGCCGACGATGGCAGGCTGACCGTCGTGCTATGGTGCGTTTGAGTTCCAACAATCCAAGCGAATGCAGGAAACGTCAGTTGCAGGATGCGTTTGTCATGCCGTAGGCGGCGTGCCGGGAGCGCAAGCCGCCTGGTGTTCGGCGTGCCAGGCCAGGACTGCGAGCGCGCTCACTCACCGGGGGACCAGGCAGACCTCGGAGATCGGTGAAGTTGAACAGCCCATCTGTGTCATTGAGGAAGAGCTGTGGGGAGACATGTCCATAATTGCACTGCGACTGTCGAGCCACGCTTCCCACACAAGGCCAAGATGGTTATCTTGGTGGGAGAGGCCGCACCAAACTGTCTGCTTCGCTCACTGTAATAGTTATCATCGTTCACGCCACCAAGGGTAATCAAAGCCAATGAACGCTACTTTACATGTTTATTTCTAAAACACTAAAACCCACAGGCCTCAGCACACGCCAATCCTTCCCACTCCCAGGAAATCATCTAGCCTGTGACATATCATCACTGATATAACTTCAATAGCACCAAGGGTTCTAAGAGACCACAATTGCCTCCCCCTACAAAGGTTCTTGTTAATTGCAAGCTCAAATTAGAAATTAAAACTGTAAGTTTCACTACAGATAATTCTCCAGAGGCCAGTTCCAGTGGCCATTCAGTACCACAGTGCCTAAATTAATCCCTCCTAATAATAATAATTATAATAATAATACGGACTACATTCATACAGCGCTTTTCAAGATCTCAAAGCAATTTACAGTGAAGGGGAGGCAACCATACCCATGTGGTTGATGCACAGCAGCCATTTTGCAACCAGACAACTCACCACACATCAGCTATGGTAAAGCTCCTGTTACTCACTCACCCCCACTCTTTACTCACTCACCCCACTCTTTACTCACTCAGCCCCACTCTTTACTCACTCCCCCCACTCTTTACTCACTCACCCCCACTCTTTACTCACTCACCCCCACTCTTTACACACTCACCCCCACTCTTTACTCACTCACCCCCACTCTTTACTCACTCACCCCCACTCTTTACTGACTCACCCCCACTCTTTACTCACTCACCCCCACTTTACTCACTCACCCCCACTCTTTACTGACTCACCCCCACTCTTTACTCACTCAGTCCCACTCTTTACTCACTCACCCCCACTCTTTACTCACTCAGGCCCACTCTTTACTCACTCACCCCACTCTTTACTCACTCACCCCCACTCTTTACACACTCACCCCCACTCTTTACACACTCACCCCCACTCTTTACTCACTCACCCCCACTCTTTACTCACTCACCCCCTCTTTACACACTCACCCCCACTCTTTACTCACTCACCCCCACTCTTTACTCACTCACCCCCACTTTACTCACTCACCCCCACTCTTTACTCACTCACCCCCACTCTTTACACACTCACCCCACTCTTTACACACTCACCCCCACTCTTTACTCACTCACCCCACTCTTTACTCACCCACCCCTCTTACACACTCACCCCACTCTTTACTCACTCACCCCCACTCTTTACTCACTCACCCCACTCTTTACTCACTCACCCCACTCTTTACTCACTCAGTCCCACTCTTTACTCACTCACCCCCACTCTTTACTCACTCAGCCCCACTCTTTACTCACTCACCCCACTCTTTACTCACTCAGCCCCACTCTTTACTCACTCACCCCACTCTTTACTGACTCACCCCCACTCTTTACACACTCAACCCCACTCTTTACTCACTCACCCCACTCTTTAATCACTCAGCCCACTCTTTACTCACTCACCCCACTCTTTACTCACTCACCCACTCTTTACTCACACCCCACTCTTTACTCACTCACCCCCACTCTTTACTCACTCAGCCCCACTCTTTACTCACTCACCCCACTCTTTACTCACTCTTTACTCACTCACCCCACTCTTTACTCACTCACCCCACTCTTACCCCACACTTTTCACTCAGCCCCACTCTTTACTCACCCCACTCTTTACACCCCCTCTTTACTCACTCACCCCCACTTTACACACTCACCCCCACTCTTTACTCACTCACCCCCACTCTTTACTCACTCAGCCCCACTCTTTACTCACTCACCCCACTCTTTACTCACTCACCCCCACTTTACTCACTTTACTCACTCACCCCCACTTTACTCACTCAGCCCCACTTTACTCACTCACCCCCACTCTTTACTCACTCACCCCACTCTTTAATCACTCACCCCCACTCTTTACTCACTCACCCCCACTCTTTACTCACTCACCCCCACTCTTTACTCACTCACCCCACTCTTTACACACTCACCCCCACTCTTTACTCACTCACCCCACTCTTTACTCACCCCCACTCTTTACTCACTCACCCCACTCTTTACTCACTCAGCCCCACTCTTTACTCACTCAGCCCCCTCTTTACTCACTCACCCCACTCTTACTCACTCACCCCCACTCTTTACTCACTCACCCCCACTCTTTACTCACTCACCCCACTCTTTCACTCAGCCCCACTCACACTCACCCCCACTCTTTACACACTCACCCCCACTCTTTACTCTTACTCACTCACCCCACTCTTTACTCACTCACCCCCACTCTTTACTCACTCAGCCCCACTCTTTACTCACTCACCCCCTCTTTACTCACTCACCCCACTCTTTACTCACTCACCCCCACTCTTTACTCACTCACCCCACTCTTTACTCACTCACCCCCACTCTTTACTCACTCACCCCACTCTTTACTCACTCACCCCCACTTTACTCACTCACCCCACTTTACTCACTCAGCCCCACTTTATCTACTTACTCCCCCACTCTTTTACCCTACTCTTTACTCACTCACCCCACTCTTTACTGACTCACCCCACTCTTTACTCACTCAGCCCCCCTTTACTCACTCACCCCCACTCTTTACTCACTCACCCCCACTCTTTAATCACTCAGCCCCACTCTTTACCCCCACTCTTTACTCACTCACCCCACTTTACTCCCACTCTTTACTCACTCACCCCCACTCTTTACTCACTCACCCCACTCTTTACTCACTCAGTCCCACTCTTTACTCACCCCCCACTCTTACTCACTCCCGCCCACTCTTTACTCACTCACCCCCACTATTTACTGACTCACCCCACTCTTTACTCACTCAGCCCCACTCTTTACTCACTCAGGCCCACTCTTTACTCACTCAGTCCCACTCTTTACTCACTCACCCTACTCTTTATTCACTCACCCCCACTCTTTACTCACTCACCCCACTCTTTACTCACTCACCCCACTCTTTACTCACTCAGCCCCACTCTTTACTCACTCACCCCACTCTTTACTCACTCAGGCCCACTCTTTACTCAGTCAGCCCACTCTTTATCTACTTACCCCCACTCTTTACTCACTCACCCCACTCTTTACACACTCACCCCACTCTTTACTCACTCAGGCCCACTCTTTACTCACTCACCCCACTCTTTACTCACTCAGCCCCACTCTTTACACACTCACCCCACTCTTTACTCACTCACCCCCACTCTTTACTCACTCACCCCACTCTTTACTCACTCAGCCCCACTCTTTACTCACTCACCAGGCCCACTCTTTACTCACTCAGCCCCACTCTTTACTCACTCAGTCCCACTCTTTACTCACTCACCCCCATTCTTTACTCACTCAGCCCCACTCTTTACTCATTCACCCCACTCTTTACTCACTCAGCCCCACTCTTTACTCACTCACCCCACTCTTTACTCACTCACCCCACTCTTTACTCACTCACCCCCACTCTTTACTCACTCACCCCACTCTTTACTCACTCACCCCACTCTTTACTCACTCACCCCACTTTACTCACTCACCCCCACTCTTTACTCACTCACCCCACTCTTACTCACTCAGCCCCACTCTTTACTCACTCAGCCCCACTCTTTACTCACTCACCCCCACTCTTTACTCACTCACCCCCACTCTTTACTCACTCACCCCACTCTTTACTCACTCACCCCCACTTTACTCACTCAGCCCCACTCTTTACTCACTAACCCCACTCTTTACTCACTCAGCCCCACTCTTTACTCACTCAGCCCCACTCTTTACTCACTAACCCCACTCTTTACTCACTCACCCCAATCTTTACTCATTCACCCCACTCTTTACTCACTCACCCCACTCTTTACTCACTCACCCCACTCTTTACACACTCACCCCCACTCTTTACTCACTCACCCCACTCTTTACTCACTCACCCCACTCTTTACTCACTCACCCCACTCGTGGGGCCTCTCTAATCTGTTTGTACTTACATCCTGCAGGTTGACGCTCTCCCCTTGGGGGCCAGGTGGCCCAGGGGGCCCAGTTACACTGTTTCCAGCCGGACCACGCTCACCCTGTGTCACAACCATTTACAATTACAATTGACAATTTTCAAATGTCCTTGTGCATTTACAAACCATTAGCATCGCTGAAGATAGGATCATTACAAAGCCATACAACAATGATACTGAACTGTGCACGTACCTTGGGCCCGGAACTGCCTTTGTCTCCCTTCACTCCCTACAAGAAAAGAGCAAAGAAGCTCAAAGTCAAAATCTCAAAGACAGTACACTGGTATCTCTGGACTGCTGGCACACTGATCCGCAGTTTTGTGTCCACACCAAATTTAAATGTAGTGCCACCAAGAGCTTAAATGATGCTACTGCATCGTCGACATAAAACAACCCCAGCATTACAGTAATCCCACTATGCTTACAGTAATACCGATGTAATAATATAAACAATGCCAATTTATAGGTTATGGGAATCTTAGAGAATACACATTTAAGGAGTGGCATAGCCAAGACATAATTACATGTAATAGCATTAGGTTAAAGTCTCTACATATTGAGCATTATGAGGTGGACTGACCCTCAACCCTGGCTCCCCCGCTAGTCCTGGTTCCCCAACTGGGCCCGGATTTCCACGCTCACCCTGAACAGACAGAGTGAGTGAAGAGAGAGGGAGAGAGAGAGAGAGGGAGAGAGATTTATTTCTGACACAATCTTTTATTTTATTACTTACCATTATTATTCTTATCATTGTAAATTGTTAGCTATACCAGAGATTTTCATTAGATTTTTCTGTTGTGTGAAACATTCTATTGTGCGATATAATTTTATGCTTTTCTGTTATATGTTTCTCATGCAAATAAAGCAAATTAAAAATGAAAAGAAAATTGAGGGGGAGAGAATTTTGACATGAACTTTGATTAATGTCTCAAATCAAAAAACATTCAATCCCCTAAGAAGATGAAGGCAGACAGAATAACAGAGAGAGAGAGAGAGAGAGAAAGAGAGAGATATTTTGATGGCGTCATACCAGCTGGACATTTATATACAGCCTGTTGCTGCCTGGTACAAGGCCTTGGTCCAGTTATCCAGCCTCAGCATGATTGAGTTAGAAACAAATTAGTCAGTGACCCTGGGCTTTCTTTAGTGCAGATAGTTAGGTAGAAATATGTGGTAATGGGAAGCAAATTGTTCTGTTATTGAGATGAATTACAAATCCTTGAGAAAGAGAGCGAGGGGAAGAGAGCGGCCCCCCTCTGTCTCTATCTTTCTCTCTCATCATTTTACATTTGGAAAGGCAGGGAGAAATATATAGAGAGAGAGGAAAGACAGACAGATAGAGAGATAGAGAGAATAATAGATAGAGAGAGAAAGGGGGGAGAGGGGAAAACAAACCTTAACAGCCACACCGGGAGCGCCATTGACCCCAGGCTGTCCCTGCAGGGGACACACTGATCTCAGTACAGTCTCTCAACCAGAGTCAATCAAAACCAATGGACCCACCCACCCACAATTCCACAGAGGAGGTGACAGGCTATACCTACCTTAGGTCCCTGGGGGCCAGGAAGGCCTGGAGGCCCCTGCAAAGAAAGAAAGGAACAAAAACACAATGACGGAACGGACGATCGATCAATCCGTTCACCTCTAATCTTCATCAGGCCACCCCTGACCGGCGCAATGCCATTCAAGAGCTCAGGAGCCCCAAGAGCATCCCTGATGTGGGTCAATTCCTCTGCCCCATGAATGCTCGCTTTAAACAAGCTCCTCTGTGAGACTGATCCATCCTCAGAGGGTTTCCATGAGGAGGGCCCCCATCCCAGGTCAAAACTCACCCACCACCTGACAGGAGTGTTTCATGAAATATAAAGCGCAGTTCTTTTGCCTTCGCCTTTTGAGACGCTTTAATTGCAAGTGTGAGTGCAACTGAGCAGCATGCGACCATCACAGGCCCAACAAAGTGTTGTGCCACTGACAGGAAACAAAGAATCCCTTTAAAACAACTTAAAGCGCGTTCGCTGATCTATATTCCTGTCAGAGTGGCATTTCTAGGGTGCTCCACTGTGACTTCCTCTTTAAGATTGATATTAGTAATGGGTTGTATTTATGTAGTGCCTGTCAAGGACAGAAAGGGATTTTGCACCCGAACGCTCACCACACATCAGCTGAGGTGGAGAGGGAGGGAATTATTGAGCCAATTAAACCGGGAATTTAGCCAGGACACCGGGGGAACGCCCCTTCTCTTTGCGATAAGTGCCGTGGGATCTTCAATGGCCACAGTGAGTGAGGACCTCGTTTTAACGTCTCACCTGACTGATCATCGCCGCTGTCCGATCAGACACTTGCAGTAGAGCGCTTCCGCTCACTGCACCCCCCACCCCACTCCCCCCTCCCCACTCCCCACTCACCACTGGGCCCTTGGGTCCTGGTCCCCCCAACACGCCCCGTTTTCCAGAACCCTCCGTGTCCTGCAACAGTCAACACAGCACGGCCCCTTAGCACCAGCCTAATTATCAGCGCGGTTAGTGTGCGAGGACTCGGGAACAAGCCCACCTTGTTGCTTTACCTATATTCTAGTGCCAGCGTAGTCAACTCTCGGTCCTACAGGCCACAGGTTTGCTCTAACCAATCAGCTCAACCACCTGATATCAATGAGCTCACCTCTTAAACCAACCATACTAATCAGTGGCATTACATGCAATCAGTGCTTGGCTGAAACACACACATACAGCCACTTTGGCCCTCAGGACCGAGAGTTGAGAACCTATGTTCTGGATGATTACTGCACCACTTTTGGTCGGGTTTGATCTCAGCACCAATGTTTCCACCGACAAACCCCAGCAATATGTTACACTCTTTGATAACCCTCTGAGAGAATAAACACTGTCTAGAGAAAGAGGTACATTTTCTAGTCCTTCCCACAGTATTTCAACAAGCATTGTTGATGTTGATGTTGATGGAGTTTGTTGGTGATGATGATGATGATGATGATGATGACAACCAGCTGATAGTTAATATTGTTATATTTCTTTCACTGACAGGTTAATCCTAGGTTTACTGCCTTGTGTTGTATGCCTGTTCTTGTTATTGTCCTGCCTGCTGTCATGCTCTATATGTTTGGTGACAATCTATTTCCCCCTCTGGGGATTAATAAAGTGTATCATATCGTATTGTATCGTATCGTATCGTATCGTATAGTGTAGTGAGTCGAAGCAGGTTTTGAGGGGATGAAGGTCTTGCCTGAGCCGGGGCCCAAACCCTTGTTTCTTACTCTACACTGCAGCAAGATTACTACATCACTCTAAAGGAAGCCACAATGCCTTACACTTTAATCACTGGTCCCTTTAGAGCTTTTAAATACACAAGAGGTCTTTGGTTTCTCCTCACAACACTTGACTTTATCGATTCTTTAATCCAACATTTGACTTTATTGATTCTTCATTCAAGGAGAAAATGGGTACCTCGCCATCGGTCGTGACACCCTTTCCTGGGGGCCCGGGTGGACCAGGGGGCCCCTGGGCGCCAGGAAGCCCTCTCTGCCCAAGCGGCCCCATTGGGCCCGGGGGTCCTGCCACCCCTGGGGCACCCGAATCACCCTGTGAGGGACGGAGAGAGGGAGCAGTCCACACTGTGTCACACATGTGGAAGACTTCACTAACAGGAGGAGATTCGTACTAACAACAGAGGTTTATATACGAGAAATACAGAGAAATATATGCTAACAACAGAGACTTAACCAGATTCTGCTACAGCAGCTGGGGACCAGGCCAGATGGTTGCTGGTTCAAATCCTGTTAATTCATTCAGCATGTCAGTAGTGTTTAACAGATGTAATATTTTGTAAATATAGTGTGAAACATACCTTTGGCCCAGGAGGCCCAGCTATGCCTCTATTGCCCTGTGAAAGAGAGAAATTAAGATTTAAGAAACATTTTCGACTTCGCATTATCCACAATCACTCTTACACAACACACACACACATGGTCCAGTGGGTTGGAATGTATAGCATATACAGTAGAGGGAATATAGTGTCTTTTCACTGCTGCACATGTCATATACTGTATATCGATGCTGAATCAATGACCATTTTACCTTATCTCCTGTATCTCCTTTTTGTCCAGGAACACCATCCAGACCAGCAGAGCCCTGTGACAGTCATAAGCCTCTGTGTTACTGTACATTATCTCATTATTAATGGTGATGATGATGATGATGATTAATATTATTATTAATAATAATTCAAAAAACATTTGGAATAGTTTCAATGGGAAAATGTACTGCATGTTATGTTATACTGTTTGTATTAATATTTTAAAATCACTGTCAACAAATGTAATTTTATACAGAACGTTATGCAATGTGTGTAAAATATATGTAAAGTTATACATATATTGTAAAACATAAAATACTAAATTAATATATTGCCTACATGAACAGAGAAATAATTCATAATATATTCTGACATATATTATGTAGTGTATTTTGATATCTATCAACAAATATATTCCTGAATCTTGAATTTCATATTTTTCACAATTTTCACAGAGCTACAGCAGTCCCACATAGGACAGGGCACTGCACTTTGTTTAATAAAGAATAATAAAACATTATAATATTAATATCCAAGTGTCTCTGTGCTCTGCGAGTGAATGACAGGCAGGGAATGCACCCGTTGTTCCTTATGAGAATGTGCTGCAGAGATATGCTCACCTGACGCTGTTCTAATGTACCAAACACACTGTTCTAATACCGTCAGTGGTTACAGCTGACTGATTGGCAGAGCTTTCTTCAGCAGCTATTCAGAAAGCCAAGCAGCTAATGACCGTGTGACTGCTTGTTTCCTTCCATTTTTCACAAGTATTTAACATTTACAATGAATGAGAGGAATAAGGCATGCAAGCAAGGGTAATTGTTGTTGCTTAATGTACACGCTGTTTAAGAAGAAGGTTTTCGGGAGAAGCTTTAGGATGGCGGAAAGGTGAGAAAACGCCGTTAGTGTGAGCTTCCAACGGTCTTTAGTCAAAAGGCAGATTTTCTCCAACAACACGCGTAAGCCATGTTTCACATTTTAAAAAAGCACAGGGCCTGTGTATGGTTCCATGAGGTCACGTAACGCGCCCGAAGCAGGTAACCCGATGTAATATTGATATGTCACGATGTCAAATATAGAGAAACCGGAGCCGGGGTCAACCCTTCCATAATCCCAGGCTTTGCACTGCAGAGGTGAAGGTCACACCCAAGGTCAGTCATTGAACTAATTACGGAATGTGACCGCGTCGCATGCCCCAGCACATTCTGAGGACATCTGGCCAGCTAATCAACCCACGGAGAGTTATTTGGAAACAAAACGCCAAAAGAAACGATAGGAGGGAGGACCTTTGCAAACAGGACCTGACCTTCGCTTTGGGAAGATGTCAAAACTGTGCACAGCGGGGGAGGGGGAGGGCAAACACGCGCTCAGTGGCAGATCTCACGGGGAGGCCCATTTTGGTGGAGAGTTGTTTGCGGCGCCCATTTCCCCCCCCCCAGTGCCATGGGAGAGCACAGCTTGGCGCGTAAACAAATCTGCTCTGTGCCGTTGGGCGCCGGCAAGTTGACAGGGTTGAGAAGCCCGTGTTCCCACAGTAAAAACTGCAAAGAGCAAAGGCAATGTGTTCAGCCTGGGGTGATTTTGCTTTAAGGAGTCTGGGACAGGAGTCTTGCCCACGTTGTCTGGGACAATGCAGCGTGGCGGACAGCAGTGACTTTTTTTACGAACTCCCTCATTCATGTGAATGGGGCACGAGAGCATCCAGAAGCGGTCTGGACGGCAACTTCAAACAACTGGCGGGGCCTTTTGTTCGACAAAGACCGGAATCGTATGCAGGTGTGAGCAATCACGTGGCATATGCTGCATCATGCATGTGAAGCGGATGGCTTTAAGATGGCCGACTTCAGTGTTCATATGAGTTACCTGAATGCGCCACACATTAACACACAAACACACGCACACAACTGCACATGCATACAACCATCAATACAACAATGCATGCTTCCACACAGACACGCACGCGTACACGTAACCATGTAACCAACACGTAACCATGCTGTGTTAATCGCACTGAAAGCATTGAGCACGTACGGGACCTGCAGTTAAAAATGAAACATGGTCGGACTTGAGGGGTTGGAGAGAAAATGCTGCCTTTTTAAGCCTTCTGGTTCAGTGACTTGAAGGAACCAGGGCAATACCTCTCTAGAAGCAAACCCAGAACCAGAACCAGAACCAGAACCAGAACCACTATACCACTCCTCAAACACCTGCAACAAAGGCCATGTCAAGCAAGTCAAACACAGCACTGCACTCTCGCACACACACACATACTGTTCACTTGCTTTTTTGAAAAATGTTGAGTGTTGCACAAATATCTCAGCTTGAGCTACTGTTCACCTTCGGCACTGGAGGCCCACAACCTGGCAGGCTTTCCCCATCCCATTTATTCCTCTTGGAACAGGCGAAGAAAAACAAACTGAATCAAACGGGAGATTGGCTGAATCGATTGGTTAACTGCCTGATTGCAGCAAAAGCCTGCAGGCACTGTGGCCCTCCAGCACCAGGGTTGAGTGGCCCTGTCTAGGTCAAAATCCCTCAGTGTTTAGATTGAGGGAACAGCACTCCTCTCACTTCTTGTCACTTCCTGTTCCTTCATGGCCTACAATGCCCAAAGAGCACCGTCACAGGCCCTTACCAAGGCATCTTAATGTTGAAAGAAACAGTGTGTCTATGAGACTCAGCATAACTAGACTACGATGTATCTTTTGCTTGCAATGTCATTTTCAACAAGGGAAATCGAACAGGTACACACAGTTCAGAGGTAAGTTTTCAGCTATTCGCCATTTCAAGCTCACTAGTGCCCACTGTAATGCATGTCATATCCTCTGTCCTATCTACTGAATGGACATCACACTCCAGAACACTGAGAGTGGGCTAGAGAACAACAATCTGGGGTCAGAGGTTACATACCGGCTGCCCGGGTCTACCGATGAAGCCCTCCTGCCCATCTCTCCCTGGGGTGCCAGGTGGCCCCGGGGGTCCTGGGAGTAGCTCATCTGGGGGCCCGAAGGGCCCTCCGGGGCCTGGTGGGCCAGGCTGTCCTGGGGGGCCCGGAGGCCCAGGGGGACCCTAGCCAAGCAGAGGAAATACATTTCAAACACAGGCATAGGTATTGCTTTGAACATGCTTTGAACATTGGGAGCCGGCAACAGTGCACCCCTGCCCCCCCACAACGTTGAAATGAAACCTACACCCTTGATTTCATATAAAACAATGTGATGGGCTTTAGTAATCATTTTTCATGGCCTAGTACTTTCACAAGTATCAAAAACAACAGCAAAACAAATGAATAAAGGAATCGATTATAAAGCTATCACTCATTCACAATGTTTGACAAACAACAAAGCCAAGGTTGGGAAATTTCTATTAAGTCAATTCAGTAAATGAATTCACATTCAATTAGTGAAATTAAAAATAATGAGGCCATAATGAGGATATTTCAATTAATTAATTACATTTCAATACGTTTCCTGAATTGACTGAATTGAAATGGAATTGACCCCAATTGATAAAATTACAGAGGTCACATAATTCCCCTCCAACAATCAGCGATTGACTTCGAACAGCTCCACCTCGTGTGCAGCTGTGGACTAAGTCATCACACAGTGTATGTGGATGTAATGTTCTGACAATGTCCTGATGCAGTGCAGAAACATTCGGCAAACGCTTTACTCACTCGAATAAGCTCTGCGTCAGTGTCAAAGTCATCGAAGCCTGAGCCATAGGCATCCACGACCCCCTGACATTGAGAAAAGTAAGATGAGGGAGTGGTTACTCTGGGTCTCTCCTGGCCCTGTCTGCGTTCAGTGTGTGTGTGTGTCTGTGTAATGGATGGTGGTGATACACACCGGGACCCTGCCTGAGCTGGATGGGCCTGGTGGCCCTGGCGGGCCTGGGGGTCCGGGCACTCCCACCCCACGGTCACCCTACAGGAAGAGACGATGGGATTCTGATCAGCACATTACATTATTCACGTGCTCAGTAGACATCTTTACATGGGGAAACTCACTGTGCTTAACATAGATTACATTTCACATACATGCAATAGATTACATTTGACACATTATCCATTTACATTTACTAAAGCCATCCAATTGGTCAACATCAGTGCCCCCGTTCTCTTTTCTGGTATATTTTTATTCTGTGTTTGTTCTACTCTAAAGCCCCGGTCACACTGAGAATTAATAACAGCAACAATAATCGTTGTAAGAGTACAATGCAATTAACATGTATATCAATCAAATTCCAAAATGTGATCTTCTCACACCACAGCAACTACAAAAATGACATAGCAGATAACGATAGCAGTTGTCGGGATCGTTTTTTGAGAAAACGTTTTGAGATGGCTCCCCAGCAGTGAAATACGTTGAAACAAATCTGAAGTGAAAGTAACTGATTGAGAGCTTGTCTCCAAGGAAAGGGAAAAAAACGCGCTTGTCTGCAACACAACGATTTATAGTCTAGTTATGGACACTCACTTCAAGTGTGATCCTTAACACCATAATATGTGGAGCTATCAGGTTTTATTAACCCACTTAACATAATCATAGTGCTTTGTTGTGGAGAGGAGTCTTTTGATTGGTTAATATGAGCCAGTGATTGCATTCACTTTGTCCTTTGTCAGGTTGTTTTATCATTTCATGGATACCAGCACAAGTGCATTATCTGGTCGTCGACATTGCCTTGTGTCAAAGCGACACCTCTTCACAAAGCAAAACTTGTCCCTGATATGACACAGTAAGTTGCTTGACCAACGCAATTTATGTTGTCAGATGCTCTACGTGTGGTTTGCAAAACAGCTTGATATCAAACACAAACGTTGTTTAGTTTGAAATCAGTGAAGCATGCAAATGAAGAAAGCCCCTTGAAGTCTCTGCCCTTGGCCAATAGGAGGCCATGGAATTTGCATGTATCACCACTTACAACTTCATGTCCATGCTTCACCTCTTACAAACAAACCACCACATGCAGCACATGTTAGGACACCTGATTTGTGTTGTGCCCAGTGGTGGTAATCTTCTAAATAAGTTGTTTGCACAAGTGTAGCACTGAAAGCCAGCAACTTCAATTTTTATATCAATGTGCAGTTGCTCCACATAAGCAACTCTTGATATTGAGGCTTTATATCCCCGATAACAACCTTTCTGTGACAGGTTGCATCCATTAATTGGTTGATAAGAGTATTGAAAAGTGATGCAATTGTGTTGATATCTATTCAATGATAAAACGTCTTGCCATAAGCTCCGCCCATTCTGGGGTTCATGAATCCTCTCTCTCCCACGACTGGTTTCGTCTGGTGAGCAGATGATTCTAATGTACTGAATCGGTTAAATGTCACACACCATTTACACTTTTTTACCAGGAAGAGAATGTGGCTTCCTGCTTATGCGGGCAGAATGGAGAGACCAAGCTGCTTTGACAGAACTAACCGACGGTGTGAAGTACCGACCAGCACTACGTAAAAGATGAAAGATTAAATATTTCTGATTACATATATAATATGATTTTAGTTTTAGTTTAGGCTCATCTTTGTGGTCTGTGATAATACAGTGTATGCTGAAATGTAAAAAAAATAAAACAACCCTACAACTTTTCAAAGTTTCATTGCAACCTTTTTTTCATTGCGACCGTTTCATTGCGGTTTTTGAATCACTCACTTCCTGTGCAGTCTGTTCGCAAACAACATACAGGTTCAGTTCGTCGCTTAGCCCTGTCACGTGACCCAGACCGTTTGTGGTGATGTCATAGAGGTGCGCCGCCCCACCTTATCTCCTTTGATGCTTGGTTTTCCTGGCAGTCCTGGGAATCCAGCAGGTCCCCTCTGCCCCTGTGTGGGAATGAAGATGCAGATCAGGGCCCTGTACGTACTGCAAAAGGCAAAAGCAGCTCAGAGTCGGACTGCTGATCTAGGGTCAGGTTTCCCCAAAAGGGCAAAAGGCAAAAGCTAAAAGGCAAAACTGATCCTAGATCAGTACTCCTACTCTGAGATGCTTTATAGATACAGGCCCAAGACCTGAGCAGCAACCCAGCGACACATTAACTAGAGCCACGGTCAAGCTGACTGGTCATGTGATTCATATGCTTAACCTTTTACACATTCTGATGATGGCGATTTTACATTTTACATTTGAAGCATTTAGCAGACGCTCTTATCCAGAGCGACTTACAAGATGTGCATTAATACAAGGTAAGAACAATCATAGTTAGCTCACAAGATCAGTGCAGTAATACAGCACTGATCGATTTTCAATTCCACAGTGTTGCGATGAGGGAAATAATTCATATCATTTATTTGTTTGGCAAAGACCTTTTTCCTGGGGAACTTATATAGCTTACATGTATAAATGTAACACATTTTCACAGACTTTACTGAAGTAATTCAGGTTAAGCAACTACAGGCACAGCAGCAGCACTCAGCTCTGGCCAGGAGTGCCACTAGGGGGCGGCAATTGGCTGTCCACCCCAGGGAGGAAGCCGATATGATATTGTTACGTATAAGAGTGGCTCTATGTGTACCAGAGTTACAATTGACGGCTTGTCGAGTTCCAGCTCGGAGGAGGCGGTACATCCCCTTTGTCACTGCCGGTCTCAGGACTATGGCAGGGAGCTCACAATACAAGGGGGGGGATAGTTGTCATGAAAAGAGGGTATAATTGGCTACTAAATTAGAATAAAATGGGAGAAAAACTGAAAAAAGCACAGTCCGGCAACTACTAGGCTACACAGTCATTTCAACAAAACCACTGATACTGGTCTCTCCCACCTGCACAATTTCTTGGGACTGAAAAACTTAAGTATGAGGAACAAGTGAAATGATGCCTGAAACTATTGTACGGGAGAGCTGATTTTGGAACGAGCTGTAGCTTTTACTTCAAGGCAGAGATGCAGACATGCTTCACTTGTGTGTCTGAAAAGCCCATGGAGGTCAAAAGCTCAGACTTTGTTAATCAAGTCCAGAATCACATGAAAGGCTTCTTCTACCCAGCCGAAAAGACCTTTGTTTAGTAATTTCACGCAGGGCGGACAAGTAATTACTCCGCTGTGAAATGGAGCAGTGAAGATTCTATTTCCATCGTTTCAAGAAACATTTACATGTAATGAGCCTCTCCTTTCACTGGCTGAATTTACGCCTGCAGCTGCACATCTGTGATCGTTTGCATAGGTCTAGTTGGATGGTAGGCGGCTTTGTAAGAAGCACAACAAGCAAAGATGGTGAACACAACACAAATGGAGGACACCCATCAATAACCTCTTTACTAACTCGTGGCAGTTACTCTACTGTACTCTAGAAGCTGTGCCTCAGTGTTTTAAGGAATTGACCTTCACTGAGTATAATACTGGATAAAAATATGGACCAGTCAGATCATTCCAAAGCAACTGATTTGTCTTCCACGTGGTCCAGTGGTTACAACGTACAACGTTCAGGGTTTGATTCCCTGTGGCACCAGAGTCGGCTCTGGCCGGGAGTGCCACCGGGGGCGGCGATTGGCTGTCCGCCCCAGGATGGGGGGAGGGAAGCCGACAGGACGTTCGCTGCGCACAGGAGTGGCCCTGTAGTATTGGGTTACAGTCAACAGCCTGGCGAGTGCCGTCTCAGAGGAGATGATGCTTTGCCTTCGCCACTACCGGTTGCAGGACTGCAGCAGTGAACTCACATTACTAGGGGGGGATTGACTTGAAAAATAGTGGGTGTAATTGGCTACCAAATTGGGATAAAATGGGATAAAATCAGAAACAATTTTTTATTTTTAAACAAAAAAACATCAGGTCCGTCTCTTCATCAAAATGAGATAATTTTACTTTAATTCAGTATTTTGGTTAACGGATTCTGGCCTAATTGTCCATCACACTATAGATAGACTCCTACTACATAACATGCCTCTGCGTATCTAACAATGAATACTCACCGGTTCCCCGTCTTTACCCCGGCTTCCCTGAAAGAGAGAAAAATGTAGTTACAATTTTGACACAATCCAACAAACCCTTTAATGGATTTAATTTAAACTGATACACAATGCAATGGTCAATTTGATTCACGTAACTGCCAAAACATAGGAACCACCAACATAACATGGCTTAATAGGGCATAGGGCCACCACGAGCTGGCAGAACAGCTTCAAACAGGGATGCAACACCATTCTTCATCTAGAAATTCTGTCATTTGGTGTTTTGTTGATGGTGGTGGAAAATGCAGTCTCAGGCGCTGCTCCAGAATTTCCCATGAGTGCTCAATTGGGTTGAGATCTGGTGACTGAGACAGCCATGGCATATGGTTTACATAATGCTTCAACATAGGATGAAGGTGATCACTCAGAATGGCTTTGTCTGTATTGGTGTTTATTTGTCTTGCCCTCTAAAGGGTTGATTGGACCTAAACAATGCCAGGAAAATGGACCCCACATCATAAGAGAGCCACCAGAACCCTATATTTACTCAAGTGTTTCCTTTATTTTGGCCGTTACCTGTAGATACAGTACACTGTACACGTTAAAATACAAATTTTAAGGTAAAATACACATCATTTATTTGAAGCATCTCTAAGAGGCTTTTAAGCACAGACCCTTGGAGCTTGCAGACAGAAATAACCGAGGCGTGACTCTGCGGAATTAAGAACGCATAAATGTTAGAGGGCTGATCCATGTCCAGGCTGCGTGAGAACGTGTAATCAGGAGTATGACCAAAATTGTCTGGATACCAAATAAGTCGACTGGAGCCAAGGCCTCCGGAGCAGGGCCGAGTGGTCCTAATTGAGAGGTGTCTCATTGCCTGCCAAGGCGTCGTCCTTTACTTCAGCAAATCAGACTCGATATTTCACAATCAATGTTCTGTTGCCAAAGTGGCAGAGGTAGTGGTGGGCTAATAGCAGATAAACTGGGTTCTCAATCAAATGAGGCAGTGCTTCGTGCAATAAGAGGAGATGTGTGCATGAAGTCTGGCATTAAGGCTATTAAGAGCAGACCCTGTCCAGAGACTATCAGTGCTTTGGTGGAGTCTCCTTACCGGCAACTTTTCGCCACCTAGTGGTAACATTAGGCTACTACCCATTATTTTGGTAGAGCAGGTCACTCATTGAGTGGGTGAGGAAATGAATAATGCTGAAAACACATTATACGTTACATATTTGTATTGATTTGGCAGACTCCTTGTCCGAAGAGATTTATAAGGCCATTATGAGTAGGTGCTGCCAAAACCCAGCTGCATCATTCTAAAAGAAATGGCAGAAATGAGGCAGTGTACGGCATTATGGTCAAGGAACTGGGCTTGTAACGCAAAGTTGCAGGTTCGATTCCCAGGTGGAGACACTGCTGTTGTACCCTTGAGCAAGGTACTGAATTACCTGAATTGCTTCAGTAAAATATCCAGCTGTACAAAAGGATTGTATGTAAAGAAATGCAAACTGTGTATGTCGCTCTGGATAAGAGCGTCTGCTAAATGCCTAAAATGTCAAATGTAAATGTAAAATGCGGAATCAACACAACCCTGGAGCTATTTGCAACTTTGGAAGATTTGGAGAGGATTCTACGAGAGAGGATGAGATGATGAAACTCACAGGCTGGCCATCCCTCCCTGGGGTTCCTGGATTTCCGGGTAGCCCTGTGGGCCCCTGAGGCCCCCTGGGACCTGGCTGGCCACTGCTCGAGCCCCCAACTACTGAGGAGCCCGGGGGGCCAGGGGGTCCAGCAGGGCCAGCAGGGCCTGTCTCCCCCTGCTCTCCTTTCTGTCCAATGCCAGAGGAGGCCTGGGACATGTGCACACACACACACAGACAAAAACATAAGTATATATAAAGGTATAAGCACACACACACACACACACACACACACACACACACACACACACACACACACACACACACACACACACACACACACACACACACACACACACACAGACACACACACACATTTTTTTCAAAATAATAAATGAAAGAGCATAGAAACACACACAAAAACACAAGTATACATCATCGTATAAGTGCACACCCAGGTACTCATTTACCCACACATGCACATGCACATGTGCACAAACACACACACACACGCACACATACACACACAATTTTGGTATTGTGTTGCTGTTCGTGAATGTGTGTATGCATGTGTTGTACTATGAATTGTATTACATGAAAATGACATGAAAATAAATCAAACTTACTGACTTACTTGCACACACACACACACACACACACACACACACACACACACACACACACACACACACACACACAATGGAATATGCATTCACACATAAACACTTGCACAGGTATAAAACACACACATACAGACAGTATGTGGTCACAGCCCAGATATACACTGAGTCAGTCTCCAGGATTCTGTCCATTCATCTCAGAAGAGGCCGGGAGATCACTTACACTTCCAGATCTCACCTCCTTCCTCAGCTCCTCTCCTTGGCTGGGCTCTGCAAGGATGACCAATCAACAATGAGAGAAACTGCAAACATATATTTACTTCATTCCACCTCTGTGATTAAATGTTATTATTCATTTGAAGTTTGCATCTAGAAGAGATGCAAACTTCAGTACTCATACATTTGAGATATATTAAATATTGAGATATTTACAACACAGTCCAGATTCTCAAAGGTCCCAAACAGTCAAAATCACATTTTTCATGAAGTGGGATGATGTTTGGGTGAAAGCAGATGAAAATGGGATGCTGAAAGCTTGAAAACTGACTGTTGCAAGAATGCCGATAAAGCTGGGTCAGGCTCCTTTGTGTAAAAAAACAAACAAATTCTGGTGATCCAATCCTATTGGCTGACATGGGAGTATTTGTGACATCAGAAAACCCAGCTCATTTGAATACACCAATGACAGCTTACCAAAAATCACGGCATGTAAGGATCTCTACTTCATAGAGAATGCGCGCTTGAGTTGTTTACTAGCCAGCGAACGTAGCTATCTACAAAAATTCAAATGTGCCGGACAGCAATAGGTGCTAGCTAACATGGTAAAGGCTCACTCTGTTGTGCCTGCATGTCAAAAAACTAAAGTGTCCTTACACATTTTACCAAAGAAAGAAGGCGAGTGAGAGAAATGCTTGCAATTTATTATGGTTTGGCGCACTCTCACATCGTCTATATCAAAAACACAGGACTCGCTGCTGACGTAGGCATGTCAAATAAGGCAAACTCATGAATATTAGCTCCCTCCCAACTCAGCCTGTCTGGCAGCCTTGCTCATCGGCGGAGATGAAACATAAGGCATATATGTCCAATTCTGAGCATTTATGTCCAATGTTTTTTTGCAAACATTTTAATGAAATACAATGACTGTACAGGACAAGGGATTACCATATATTTTTTGGCAAATTCAGATATGCTCAAAATAATTTACAGCTGATATAAAAATATAAATAAATTGATTTGGTACAGGACCAATGTTGACCAACTGCTGAAGGACCTTTGACCAACTGCACCCACCCATATACAGAGCAATAAAGGAACCTGTTGAATCCTGCTATAATGAACAAATAGCAGTTTCTAACAATAACAAGGCCATGGATATGTTTCCTGGAATAAATTGAATAGAATGCTGCTTTCTCCTTTCATCATATGACTAGCCAAGGAACACTCATCTGAAATTTACCTGGCGAACACTTCTGAATGACATGTATGACATTTGGCTCCCCCTAGTGGCTAAATAATTCACTAACATTACTGTGCCTTATGCCTATTCATTTGCTTAGTGATTTACAAAATGAAAAAAATCAATCATCCATATTTTCAGAGCATATTTTCCATATACATTTCAGCACGGAGAAGAGGGTATGTGTGTGTGTTTGTGTGTGTGCAAGGCTGAGTATACAAGTGTGTGCCTGTGCATGTGTGTCCTTTCAAATGACAATGAGATAGCAGGGTAAATATTTATACACATTTATATTCATTTCTGTAAGCTTTGAAGTTCTACAAACATTTGTTATTGTGAATGTGAAAGTCAAGCATTCACCCATTCAACGAGCTAAAGGGTTAAAGAATGAATATCCCCCAGGTAGACCCCTGCCCCTCTGTCAAGCATGTGTGGACCTCAGAATGGACACAAGGGGGAGCTCACCAATCTCGTCGGTCAGCATGATCGGGGGGTCTGGGGACGGCTCTTTGGTGGGGGTCAGACCCGAGGACTCGTCCACTTCCTCTCCGTAGGGCAGCTCTGTGGGTGGGGCTCTCACTGGCGTGTTTCGGGCGTCCTCCAGCTGTGGGGGGGATGAGGGGATGGGACGGGACACACACACACAGTACAGATGTGTGATCGCCTAGCCTGCTTTTGCAGATACAGTAAACTGGGAGTGTGCTTTTGGAGCGTTTCTGTATTTTTCCTGTTTCCTCCAGCAGGTGGCAGTGTGGAGCCTTGCGGTGGGGGACACTTGTGCTGTGCCCCCACAGTGGTCCTGTTTGGAGGGCTGGGCTGTTTGTGGGCTGGAGGCGCTCCCTCTACCAACTAGGCTCTCAGATGCATTCTGAGTCCACAGGCATTGCTGTCCTGAACAGACCCCTGCTTACATCACCCTTTTGAAGAGAGGTGTGCGGAAGGGGCCACTACCCCTCCCACATCCACACCCGCACCCTCCACCAACAGGGAGGGCATGTTGTAAACATTGCAGGGCATTGTCCTCGTTTAAAATAAATGTGCGCACAGACAGCGCAGCTGGATAAGCTCACGAGAGAAGCTGGACTGCTGTGATCTACTCGCTGCCGCCTTCAAAGAGATCGACCGATGACAGCTCAACACCAGGGACCAGGGGCTGCGCTCAAAATCCAGAGTCCCAAAACATTTCACAGAGAGAATAATGTAAGCATGACATCTTGAAAGTGTTTTTTTTGACAAGCTCTGGACACCACCTCCCATCAGCCCCTTTGGGGGCTGACAGGTCCACACCCAGGAGGAAACAGTAGGTGAACATACCGATACACCATGCCACTGCACACTGTGGGGTTTTTATGAGGCACGCTGTACATTACAAATTACCGCAATAGAGCCCAGACCTTTTAAAAGGCATGAATCAGCATCTCTCTTTGTTTCCTGTTTGATGGTTATTGGCCAGGTTTCCACGGTAATTACACAGCGGAACAATCAGAGACCAAAGAGGGAGAGCCCCAGAGACCAGAGCACCAGCCAGACTCTGGAATGGGCGTTTTCAAACTAGCTGCCAGTGTCTGGGTCAATCCCCTCTGGATTTTTCCATAGTCCTCAGCCAGGATCTCTCTCTTGAGGATGTAAAAAAAAACCTCTAGCTCTTTTATTTAACATGTTTTGAGTCCACAAGAAAGATTTCTCAAATCGGCAGCGATATTGTAATTTGCCCACCTGGAGTGCTCCAGTCAGACAACAAAAGTGTTTTGTCCAACCGAGAAGGCTTGTGAGAGCCCAGACAGAAACAGACCCCTGCATAGAAAGTGTTCTCTGTGAAAATGTTATTAAAAAAAAAAGCTGTACTGTTTCCTTCATAACAGCGAAAACAAAGACTTTTCCTGGCAATGCTGAAGCTGTGTCAGAGCCTGGGTGGCTTAACCTAATTTTGGGACCCCACCCCCCATACACCCCCATACACCCCCTTGGATGGGATGCCAGTCAATAAACGGACCATTACCTACAATCATGCTCTTTCAGTGCTGATTGCCAAGCAAAGAGGCACCTGACACAATTTCTTAAACCGTTGTTACGACTTTGCAGGAGATTGAATCCAGAACCTCCTGGTCAGGGGGCCCAACCCCAGTATGAGGGAGTCGCAGGGCATCTGGTTTTTGTTTTCACCTAAATATCTGCAACCAGGGTAGACCCAAGTAACCAGGTGAAGGGAACTGCTCTAATTGATCAATTAAGTGCTGACCAGGGTTGGCCAGCCCTGCTTTAGGGTACGGCTGCTTGTAAGGCTGCATATACCTCAGATGTTATGACAATAACTTAAATTGTACATATCTGAGAGCTCTGATTCCACCAGCCGTACGTACAGGAAATGCAAATGAACACAATCCTATATACACATAATATATGTGCAAAAGAAACTGGAATCTCATTCCTCATTTGAGCTACCAGCGGATCAATTCTTCAAGGCTGGCATGCCCAGCACATTTGAATATGAGTTAACCCCCTCCCCCATGTGCTGGAGTGGTTCATTCTCCTGATGCCCCCCACCCCAGTGGACTCACCCGTGATGAGACGATCTCCAGCACCCGCTTTTTCAGCTCGTCCGCCGTCTCCCTGTCGTCCAGGACGTCATCATCCCCACTCGCGTCCCCGGATGCCTGGAACAAAGCATGCATCCCTCACTCACAATGCACGGGCCTTTACACAAAGCATGCATCCCTACACTTTACACTACACACACACTACACACACACACACACACACACACACACACACACACACACACACACACTCACTCACACATATACACACACACATACACACACACCCACGCACACACACACACACACACACACACACACACACACACGCACTCACGCACATACACACACGCATTCACTCGCACACACACACACACACTCACATACACAACACACACACATGCACACGCCCATGCACACATACACACACTCTCACAAACACTCACATACACATGCACGCACACACACACATGCACCCACCCACGCAGACACGCACACTCACATACACACAACACACACACATGCATGCACCCATGCACACACACACACACACTCTCACAAACACTCACATACACACACGCATGCACGCACACACATGCACAATCAACCAATTCATGTTCTTTCTGTTGATCCAATCAAATCAAACTGAATTCCATAAGTATTTGGACAGTGACACAATTTTCATCATTTTGGCTCTGTACGTCAGCACAATTAATTTGAAATGAAACAATCAAGATGTGCTTTAAATGTAGACTTTCAGCTTTAATTGAAGGGTTTTGTCAAAAATATTGTATGAACCATGTAGGAATTACAACCATTTTTATACATAGCCCCCCCAATTTTAGGGGCTCAAAAGTAATTTGACAAACTAACATAATCATAAATTAAATTGTCATTTTTAATATTTGGTTGCAAATCCTTTGCAGTCAATGAATGCCTGAAGTCTGGAACCCATAGACATCACCAGAAGCTGGGTTTGTTCACTGGTGATGCTCTGCCAGGCCTTTACTGCCTTCAGCTCCTGCTTGTTCTTGGAGCGTTTTGCCTTCAGTTTTGCCTTCAGCAAGTGAAATGCATACTCATTTGGATTCAGATCAGGTGATTGACTTGGCCATTGCAGAACATTCCACTTCTTTGCCTTAAAAAAGTATTGGGTTGCTTTCGCAGTATGCTTCGGGTCATTGTCCATCTGCAATGTGAAGAGCTGTCGAATGAGTTTTTAAGCATTTGGCTGAATCTGAGCAGATAATATAGCCCTATATACTTCAGAATTCATCCTGCTGCTTTTGTCAGCAGTCACATCATCAATAAATACAAGGGAACCAGTTCCATTGGCAGCTATACATGCCCACGCCATAACGGTACCTCCACCATGCTTCACAGATGAGGTGGTATGCTTCGGATCATGAGCAGTTCCTTCCCTTCTCCATACTCTTCTCTTCCCATCATTCTGGTACAAGTTTATCTTTGTCTCATCCGTCCATAGGATGTTGTTCCAGAACTGTGCAGGCTTTTTTAGAAGTTTTTTTGGCAAACTCTAATCTGGTCTTCCTGTTTTTGAGGCCTACCAATCTTGTGGTGAACCCTCTGTATTTACTCTGGTGAAGTCTTCTCTTGATTGTTGACTTTGACACAGATACGCCTACCTCCTGGAAGGTGTTCTTGATCTGGCCAACTGTTGTGAATGGGTTTTTCTTCACCAGGGAAAGAATTCTTCTGTCATCCACCACAGTTGTTTTCCGTGGTCTTCTGGGCCTTTTGGTGTTCCTGAGCTCCCCAGTGCATTCTCTCTTTTTAAGAATGTACCAAATAGTTGATTTAGCCACACCTAATGTTTTTGCTATCTCTCTGATGGGTTTGTTTAGATTTTTCAGCCTAATGATAGCTTGCTTTACTGGCAGTGACAGCTCTTTGGACTTCATATTGAGAGTTAACAGCAACAGATTCCAAATGCAAATGCCACACTTGAAATCAACTCTAATCAACTCTAGGCCTTTTATCTGCTTACTTGTAAACAAAATAATGAGGGAATAAGACACGCCTGGCCATGAAACAGCTGAGCAGCCAATTGTCCAATTACTTTTGGTCCTTTAAAAGGGGGGCACATATAAAAAGTTCTGTAATTCCTACACCGTTCACCCGATTTTTATGTAAATACCCTCAAATTAACGTCGAATTAACCCTCGAATGAAAGTCTGCACTTTGAGCTCATATTAATGATTTAATTTCAACTCCAGTATACTGTGGTAGACAGCTAAAATAACAATAACTTTGTCAATGTCCAAATATTTATGGACCTGACTGTATAATAGAGCACCACACAGGATTGCTGAAATGAGTGTTTCACAGAGTGCAGTAGTACATAGAAACCATGAACAGACAGAACACATATACCTTAAAACAAAACAGAGTGAGCAATGCACAGTGATCCATTTAAAGGCAATGAGTAAAGGTAATTTAAAGGCATATTATGCTAATTCATGGACAAAGTAACACCTTACAGTTACATAATAGGCATGTATTTTACAGTTGATTTTCTCTTCAGAAAAAGAAAACCTAAAAAAGCCACTAAAAAGAAAACCTTCACATTAGTGAGGGAACAAAAGTGGACAATTTTCTCTCGATTGTCTAATGGCAACCAAAGATAAGCTGTTAAGATCAAACTGTCACAACACTTAAAATGACTCACTTGTCTAATGGACAGTTTTTTCCTTGAATAACTTGCGTTTTCTTTTTCCCCTCCCCTTATTGTTCTTTGGTTTGTTTTTTAAAAACTGAACTGTAATGTAAATTCCTGACTTTGTGGATTTATATTGTGGAATACATTTCTTATGCCCTGAAATATAAACTTTAGGGCTTTCATTTGCCCTTCAGTGTACTGTTAGTGACATTGGATAAATGTTAAGTATCAGTATCTATAATCACCCGATAAGGTGTTTTCTGTTAACAAATAGATACTAAGAGACATTTAGTATTTAATAAAATGAGCAGCAAGGCTTTAAGTCATGCGCTTACATAACGTTAGAGGTTGAAGTCAAAACGGTAGTCTTTATCAAATAATAAACTATTAAAAGACTACGAAATGCAAACAATACTTTATATCCTCCATTATATCTTTGTCAGGAAAGAAACAATATGCAAACAAACAATAAATACTGAATAATAAAAATATAACTAAAATATTGCCAGTTATTTAAGCATGTGGCCCTTCGAAACTTGTAGAAATCCAGATCACCATGCATTGCTCTTATCAACCACTAGAGGGAGGAGCATCTCCATTAGAGACCCATTGAGCGCTGTGGGGAGGTAGCACATGTTTTTTCCAGTATGGGTTCCTCTCTGTAACCTCTCTGTTAACACTCACATAGGGGTCATCCTCCTCGCACTGCTCCTCTGCGGCCCTGGGGTCTGGTTTGATCACCAGCTGCTGAATGGAGCCCTGTGGGAGAAATAGAGGGGGGGGATAGCCGGGGGGGAAGGGGGAAGAATAGAGAGTTTAGCAAAGAGTTCAGCTACGTAGTTGGTTGTTGTCACTTATTGTTATTTGTCACCTTTGCTTTGGCGCACTGTATAACATCATACCAATAAAGCACCTTGAAATTAATTTGAATTTGAGAGAGAGAGGGAGAGAGAGATGAGGTTTTACCACAGCCGTACTGTGTCGTGTTTGTCACACAAGAATCGTGATAAGATGTGCGTCCTGATCCAAAGTTAGTCAGATTGAACGGATGACACACAATTCTCCACTCTCAGACAGACCACCCACCGTACACAAAGAAGAAAGTCTACATCATGTTTGTTTGTGAGAAAGCAGTGAGCCCAGGTCGCTCACCAAATCTGTGAGGAAGAAAGAATCCCTTATGCTTTCACTCTTGCAGCTCCTGTTTTGGACCACAACAGAGAGGCTGCAGAGGAACAACACTGATAGTGTGCTGGGGTATCCAAAATACGGTCTCGGAGGCAAATCTCACAGTGATATACTGTATGAACCCAGCTTTCCAGCCAGGAGTAAGCATAAGAAATACTTTCTGGTTGTGCCATGTCAGTATAAACACATCCTCATTCTACTTGACTTGCCTGGGGTAGTGTAAGCGTACAGTACCGTCTTACATAGGACTTGTGATATTTTGGCCTGGATCAGAAGACCTCTGGCCTCCTACATCAGTCCAACCCCCCGGTCCTCTTGCTGGCGGTAACAGGGGTGGAACAGAGATTATGTGCAGGGGCCAGCGGTCACCCTAGTGCAGGGTATAACACAACTGTGCACTGGGGTCTCCAAGTCATTCAGGAAACCACCTTCCCTGTACCTCCATCCAAACAGACCCTAAGGCTGGACGCTCATTAACACCCCTCACACGGGGTCCATAGATCACCTCCACGAGGAGGCACCGTATCACTGTGCGATGAGGATGCAGTGTGCTACATCACAGTTTAAACACAATCAACAGCGTCCAGTTCCACCTTGCTGAATCATTGTCGACGGCGATCAATAAAAGCACATGATTCCAGCAGAAAGTGAGGATTGTTCACACAGGGACTTTTTTAACCAGTGTTTTGTGAATCGGGAGCGCATGTTCTACACAGGGATATCTCACCACCCTGCCGGCACTGAATTCACCGTGTGCTGACCTGACTGCTCTGGGTTCCTGGAACATCATTTATATAATTATCATTTGCAATATTCAACTTGGGTCAAAGCATTGGTCCATATGCCTGTATAATGAGTGCACTATTATCATTATTTAGAGAGACAAGCAGGAGGTGCTTGTGGAGGTGTTGTTTTCACAGCTGGCCCAGAAGTGAGCCTCAGCAAAAGACCAAGCCTAACAAAAGTCAGCCTTAAAGTGTTGTTTTCATATCTCACTAATAAAAGTGATTATTCGGTGACGTTTCAGGCCTTTCTTTTTACTTTTTTGAAAACCGGCAACTTTGGTGGGCAGTGCTGCCCATTGCCACGGGATCGAAACCCATGCGACAGGAAACTGCAAGACTGGGTTTCTGCTTTCTTCTTCTCCGATTGGTTCACAAGCTGGCCAATCAATGGTAACACAACACCATTCTCAAGCAAATGATTGTTCTAAAAGCTGCCATTACATGGCAGCGCGGATCTTAAGTTCAAGGGCAAGAAGCAAAAAGGACTGATGCAATCTGTCCAAATGATCCTCTCCGGTGCATGCATGCAACACAATGGAACAAGGCTGACAACAACAACATTTCCACCTCCTTGACCACCACTGACAAGTATGTGCAAGCACTGGGAAAGCATTCACTACCCATACAAGATAAGAACACTCAAAGGTGAGACATGCGTTCATCCCGACTCGACTCAAGAGGGAAGGAGTTCTCAAACAAAGCTTGTAGTGAAACCTGATAGGTTTTGCGTGGCACTGACAAGGGAGTGAGGATGAGCCTGACGCCACACCTCAAGACCTCAAGACTTGTAGGTGCGTGAAACAAGAGGCAGAAGTTATGGCCCACCTGCCCGTTCAGCAGATCTCTGAGGGAAATGTTTGACATTGAATTTTTTAAATATTCTCTGCATCCCACCATTGCCCAGGAGTTTGATTTGATCACCTTTTAAGGGGGGTCAGAGATGATCTTCCAATTTTTCCCACATTGGCTCAAATGCAGGGTTTTTTCAGTTTTTTTAATTCCCTTTGGACTGTTGTCACTCCAGACACACTTTTTCCTCATTGTCTGTGTGTCAGTTTGTAAATGGCGCCAGGCAAAATAAAGACTGACTGATCAATTAAAATCGTCATATATTCCACCCATACCTTCGCTGGTTGGCAATAGAGAGCTGTGTTCTGTTATGGCTGGGGCCATTTGGATGTGCTTTTCAGTGGCCGCTGCTCTGTGACACGTTCAAACACCAGTGGCTCATTCGAGGAGCAAGAGGCGTGACCGCTGGGTCCTCTCGTGCGCAGAACACACTAATGCTTTCCAGATGTGACTGACCCTGCGAGTCCCACGTACACCAATGAAGCGAGGAATAACAAGAAAGGCAGTCTGCTGTGAATTGGAGAATGCGTTTGGGGGGTCTCTCTCCCGTCAGAGCGAAGATTGGGGAACAATAATATCAGTGTCGGACATGTGAGGATGGGCAAAGGTCAGAGAAGTCGCACTCCCCTTACATAAAATGTAACTCTGCCGCGTGCGAGCGCTATGATTTCTTATTACAATATTTGGGAAATATGGATTTTTTAAACGTAGCATATCTCATGTCTTGGTCACTTCTGCCTTGAGTATTTGGATGGGTGCTGTCCACTTTATCATGCAGTGTGCACTGTAGTTGCTCAGTCTTCATTTTCATTTTTAGTTAATTCAGTTCCCTCTTTTCTATCCTTGTCCCTAAACAATTATATATATTGTATGTTGTTGAAAAACGTAACAAGGACATGCTGTGAGCTGGGGGCACAATTTCTCAGCATGACCTTTGACCTATTGACTCGTGACCTTTGATCTAGGCTAGCAGTCCTTCTGATTTCTGCTGCAGCACTGCCACCCATATGTGCAATACTCATTCTCTCCAGAAACTATCCTTGGTTTCTACATGCTCCTGAAATATACGACCAAGACGAATGACCCACTGTTTGTTTTAACTAGAAAAGGATATTCGTGGTAGAATTGTTTCACAGAGAAACATTTTCCCTCGTGTATACATATACAGTACATACTATTTACAGTTGCATTCTCTGTTTCTTCACACTGCTGTGTAATGACTGTAAAGGGAGCTGCTGACCCTGTATTAAGGCTTATTTTTATTTTTGAATACAGGACATTACGTAATGATGCAGCGTTCTCAATAAAATGTCAAGACTCATAAAAAAATAACTCTTCCTCACTTTGCCATGCAAAGTGGTCCAAAACTGTCATTTTCCCCTGGGTTTCTTTTTGCGTCAAACAAGTGTGGAAAAATACCAAGTAGCGTTATTTTGTAGCTAGTGGTGATTTCCTGAGATCAGCCTGGGAAAACCATCTGAACTGTGTGTAGAAGGGATTACTTTAACTGTGAGGAGTTCAGTACATGTCAGAGTTCATCGAGCAAGAGAGAAGAATCCGAATTTATAATGCAAATGTACTGATTCTCATTCCAAACCAAGCTGAGTAAACACTGAGCCAGGCCTATACATCACTAGGGACCCTATACATCACACAGGCACACATAAACACACACACACACAAATAGTGACAGACACACACACACACAACATGCACACACACAAAAACAGACGCAAATAGTGACAGACACAGATACAGAGAAACAGATAATGACAGACACACACACACACACACACACACACGGAGAGATACAGTACAGATAATGACAGACACACACACAGATACAATTGGTGACAGACTGACAGACAGACACACACACACACAGATACAGAGAGACAGACACACAGGCACACACACAGATACAGGTAGTGACACACACACACACACACACACACACACACACACACACACAAACACACACAGATACAGTACAGATAATAACAGGCACACAAACAGATACAGGTAGTGACAGACACACACACACAGAGATACAAAACGAGAGACACACAGACACACGCAAACACACACACACTGAGATACAGAGAAACAGACACAAACAGAAACATACAGGAAAGCTCACAGAGGCGACAGCAGACACACACTCACACATCCCTGGGCTGCACATCCACGCTCACCTCAAACTTCTGCAGGCCCGTGGCCCCGGCATTGCCCACAAAGATGCCCGAGCCGGGCTCGAACCTGAGCTGGCCGGAGTTCCTGCGGACGACCAGGCTGTGGTACTCCTCGCAGTCCATGTAGAGGCGCACCTCGTCGTCCTGCACCGTCAGTGTGAAGCGGCTCCACCTGCCCGCCATGTCCGCCACCTTGAAGGACGCTAGCTCCTCCGGCCCATCGGGCTCGGTATAGAGCAGGGTGACCTTCTGGGTCCGGTCCTCCACGGCCGTGAGCATCAGGCCCAGGTACACCACCTTCTGGAAGGCGTCGGTGATGGCGAACAGCACCCCGCCCTTGGCCGTGGGCTTGACGGTGACGATGATGGCGAAGTCGCGGAAGAAGGGGTCCGGCGCAAAGGTCTTGGTCAGCCGGCCGATGTTGGCATTGGGCCCGAAACTGTAGGCCGGGAAGCCCTCGTAGCCGGTGATGAAGGAGATGGAGGGAGGCAGGGGGACTCCGATTAACTCTGTCAGATCCAGGTGGCCTTTGGAGCCCCGCTCTGAGAGAAAAAGAAAAACATGCCTTCATACCAGATCGGCACGACCGCAATACACGCAGGGAGCAGCAGTGTTGCAGCTATTGAAAGTGTATTCATATGTAGCTGGTCTTAGCTGGTCATTCACGCAACTAATCTCACTCAACACTGCCAATTTCCCTCACAAGCATACTAATCACCTTACACACTTCTAATCTCCTGCCCAAACAGTTCATCTACCTTAAAATACAGCTCATCTCCCCCACACACTACTAACCCTGATCACAAACAACTCATCTCCATCACACTACTAATCTCCCTCAACTAACTGCCCAAACAGTTCATCCAATTTCCCCCACACACTACTAATCTCCCTGACACAGCTCATCTCACTTACACACCGCTCATCTCCATCACACCACTAATCTCCCTCACACACTTCTAATCTCATGCCCAAACAGTTCATCTACCTTAAAATGACACAGCTCATCTCATCTCATCTCCCACACACTAACTAATCTAATCTCCTGCCCAAACAGTTCATCTACCTTAAAATACACAGCTCATCTCACTACTAATCTCCCACACCGCTCATCTCCATCACACTACTAATCTCCCTCACACACTTCTAATCTCCTGCCCAAACAGTTCATCTACCTTAAAATACACAGCTCATCTCCCCCACACACTACTAATCTCCCTGACACACCGCTCATCTCACTTACACACCGCTCATCTCCCTCACACACCGCTCATCTCTATCACACCTATAATCTTCCTCACGGACAGCTCATGTTTGTCAGACACAGGTAATCTACCACACAAAGATATGTCTCCCACCAACAGCTCATCTCCCTCACACACTCATTTCCATAAAAAAGAGACAACTTAGAGCTACACCTGTGTAAATGAGGGATCCTTTAAAGGGATGCACGTCCGCGTTCCCCCCCACCCCCATGGCCCCCCCCGGCCAGCTGGGACTCGCTTAGCCCGAGCCTGGGCTGTTTGAGTGTCCCTCACGTCCCTCACACAGAGTTAATCTCTGTCTTTAGCAGCTCTCCGCCCCCTGCACACCCCCCTCAACCTCCTCCCTCCGGCACTGTTTATTTCTGTCCACTTCAGTGCGCTTCTGCCCCAGACAAAGTTTGATATGTCCTGTAATTTATCAAATTAGCGAAGTGGAAGAATGTAATTATTCGGTAGCGGGGCCTTTGAACACATGAGGCCACCCTCCAGCTCTCGCTCCACCCTTCCACCCTTCCACCCCTCCCATCCCTCCGTCCCTCCGTGCATGTTCTTCATCTAACAGTGACCCACCTGCAGCGCAACTGTCTGTCTGAACAGCACGGCACCGGCAGAAACCACAAACAACAGGTTTATATTAGTAATGACTACTACCCTTCAGACCAGTTATGCCCAGTAAAAACCATCTGTGATATTCTGTATGTGGGGGAGGGGTGCACTCCTTAATGAAAAACACAGCAGCTTTCACCTTCTGTTGGCTGGACATGCCTGAAGTTGTAAAATCACTTTGGTATTTTCTCGCTGGCCGTTTTCAAACAGACGCTACCGCAAATACTGTGGGCAAATTGGCTCCAACCCATTATACTCTGTCACCGGCTGACTCAAGTCTTGTTCCTGGGGGACCACGGTGTCTGCAGGGTTTCGTTCCTGCCAGCGGCAAAACAACCTGCTAATCATTGACTTCACTGATATAGCCAGAAAACAGGGAACATTCTGGTCCCATTAAACACAGATTGAGTACCCCTGCTCTAGAAATCAGTGATGAGTATAGAGATATGTTCTCTTTCTGCCCAATGCACCAATGCACAACTCTAACTGTGCATTGCTTCACTCACTGTAGTCATTAACCCCAGGGTCTGGCTATCTACATTCCATTACATGACATTACATGACAGGCATTTAGCAAACGCCCTTATCCCGAGCGACTTACACAGTTTACATTTATTTACATACAATCCATTTTACAAGTACCTTGCTCAAGGGTACAAGGGTGTCTCACCTGGGAATCAAACCTGGAACCTTTGCAATACAAGCCCAGTTCCCTAACCATTATGCTACACTGCCACCCTCTATATCTGGCCCTCTACCTACATCTGGCCACCTAATAAAACCTGTAGAGAGTCAGCAATGGAGCATCAGGGTCACCAGGTTCGCTCTGAAGACGGTCTTCACAAAATATCGAACACTACCACACCAAAATCAATGGCCCGGATTCAATCAACATTGGTCCTTAACTTTGAATTCCTCAATAAATGTTGTTTGATTCCAGGCTAGTGAGTAGTAACTACATAAAAACACACCAGCCCTGTATAAGTATAATAATTACACTAATTGCCATTAGCCTTTTGGCAGCCAACAGCAGTTGCTCTTTGTTAGTTTGCAGTGAGGCCAGCCACTGGCTCCCCAGACACACGTTGCTCATTACCGTTTGGAGCGGCGGCTTCAATACCGCGGGGCAGACCCACGGCAACCTGGCCTGCCGCAGTGGACGCCTGTTTACCAGTTTAACGCTGATGGCAACATCAAGCCCACCTGACACTGCAGTGATATTCCGAGAGGCTTGAATTTAAGGTCACATACAGAAAACAAAAACAAATTCAAGGTTTTTCAAGGCCCACATCATAGCACCATTTTCTATTGCATCTATATGAGTTTTACAAAAAGGAATAAGATACCCATACACTGCTTTTTCCTCATTTTTATTACCTGTGAAATATTATGGATGTGCGTATGCCTCTCTGAGACTGTACATGTGAGTTTTTAGCAATTGCATGTGTTTTAATCCACTGTATAGAAAAATTGCATAACAGAGAGCCTGACTCTCTAGTATTTAACAACAAAAATAGATAGAACCCTATAATTGTAAACCCTCATCTGGGGCCGGTCTCAGCTCTGGCTTTGCTTTATTGCCACATGGAAGAGGACACTGTCACAAAGGCACATTCTGACTGCGAGCTGCTCACAGAGGACGGCAAGGCCGCTACTAAAAAACCACACCGCACACAGTCCAGCCGCTGTCCCCTCACGGTCAATCATCCAGGCCCCCAGCCCCCCCCAGCCCGCACTGGGCCCATTGTCCTCGCACTTTCCCAGGGGGGCCTGCGTGGCGTCTCCTCTGCCCCGGGGCAACGACGTTCCCAGACCCCCAAGCAAATAGCACGAGGCGGATAGCCCCGGCAACCACGGCGAACAAGCAGAGCGACACAGAAATTCTGAACCCGGATTGGCTTCCACGCGGGGGCCAAACAAAACACGGGGTCAGAGAAGTAAAAGGCGCGTGACGCACCTCGGAGCAAAACATGCGAAAAATAAAACGAGCGCAACAAGCGTTTCCATGAGAACCTCTGGCATTTTCAGACGTTCACCCAAAATGGCATGTTTACTTGAAGGGCGCTGTGTATTTTTAAAAAGAAGGGAAGAATACCAGCGCGCTGCCATCATGCTCCCAAGTGATCCATTCAACTTAACCCGTTAGCAGAGGCAGCGTTCGATCATTTGACCCTCCAACATTGACCGTGGTCTGAATTTATAATCACAGATTGAACACCGAAAGGTCGAAACTTGTCACAGCTCATGGATTAAGTTCAATACATCACTTGGGCGCATAATTGCAGTGCGCTGATATTCTTCTTGTCCAAGCACCTGTATAAAATCATGGATGTGAATATTCAGTATACAGTTATACAGTTGACAAAAAGAAAATATAAGGCTTGATGAGGTTTTTGATATATGTGAGAGTACTTTTCCAATCCGAATATCTGGACAGTGTGCTGGTGATGAGAGTGGGGACCAATTCACAGATGGAAGGCCTTTATTTACTGTTTCGTCATTAGGACAACCTCAGGTAATTTAGACAGAGCTTGAGCATTATACACCGCACCGTCTGTCTTTAACAGAACAACTCAGAACTGGACAATTCCAGGCGGCAAGGTGCAAAACTTTCCTCACTTGGAATATTGATCAACGCACTCAATTACAAGAAAATACTTTTTTGTCAACAAAAAAGAGCTGAGCTGGAGAAAGCACAGATTTAAAACCGTTACTGTATACCTTTGCTTTCCAACATAACACGCCCCCCCCCTAAAGCACATACACACACAGAAAGAAGCACTGTTGGGGCGACATCAATCTTGCAATGAAAAACATTGTGATTAACGGCCTCGGCAGAAACACCTTGGACTCCCGTTGTAAATTCCTCCGCTGAGCCCTCGTTTGTCACGGCCAGCCTCCCACTGCGTGGTGAATGCAGCCGCGCACCAACGCAATTAAGTGCTGGAGCCCGGGACTCAATCAAACCCGGCTCCGACCAGCGGGGGTCCCCGAAACAATGTCCCCTCTGAAAGACCCACAACACCACCACCCCCCCTCCCCTTCACACACCCACCCTTCGCTCCTCATTTTCCAGGAAATTTCCTCCGCTAATCCTATTATTCCAATATCATGTGATAGAGATTTCTACCTGGTGAGGGGGAAACACGGATACACCCAGGCCTGCCCCTCTTCGTCAACGCCTCACCTCAATTAGTCGGGTTTAAACGGCGGAAGGCCATGGAGGAATTGTCGGGCCAGACGCAGGCTCCTCTATCCAATGGGACGCCGCGGACCGCTGTTGCCGTAGCATCGCCAGACGCAGGTTTTTTGACCAAGACCAAGACTGCAACCCTCTCTCTCCACGTTTAATCCTCTTTTTCCATGACCCAGCCGTCAAAGAGACAGAATCATACTACAATGAGACACGCACGCAAAATTCTATCACAGCACCACTCTTTACATCCATGCTGACATTGTATTTGCTTGTGTGTTTTTAAACAAGTTCATTCAGAGACAAATACCAGGCAGGTAGTTTGGTCACTGATTCCACAACAAAAACTTTGAACTTTGACAGAACCCCCGCGCTTTTATTGTCTCTATAGAAAACAAGCACTTACGAACTATTCCAGCTAAGACTACAGCACAGCACAGCACACCTCACCAAACCAAACCAGAATCAATTGCAAATTCAAAGTCAACACCCAAAGTCCCCCCATCAAACTTGCTCACGAAGCAGACGGAGCCCAAGTTCACCCTTGTCGACAGGAGCGCTTGGATTGTCGCACTTGACTTCTCCTTCCCAAGCATCGCCCCAGTAAACTCACCGTTCTTCCACAGTTTAAGCAGTCTTTTCTTAGCCTCGGGCTCTCCGTCTCCGTCCCCAGCCAGGCTCCTCGTGATGTTGGCTGGGGGAGTGGCGGAGGTGGCGGTGGCGGAGGTCGCCGAAGACCAGGTCCACTCCGTGGTCACGGTCTCGGTCGCGGTCGTCGTGGCCTCCGCCGTCGTCCACGGCTGCTCGGTCGTAGGGGCCACGGTGACAGGGGCCGGCTTGGCCCTCGAGCCGCCCCACAGCGACCACCACCACTGTCCGTGCGCGGGGCTGCAGGCCAGCAGCAGCAGGACACACAGGCGCGCAGCTCCCATCTTCCGTTTCGAGGGTGCTCTTGCTCTCGGCGCGGGGGAGAAGAGTATGCTGGCTGCTCTCGCGCTCGGCGGGCTGTCACCTCTGTGCAGGGGTGCCCCGTGCTCCCCTCACGCTGCTCTCCCTCCTCCCGCCCCGCTGCCCCTGTGATTAACTGCCCCCTCGCTCCACGCCCCAGACCTCCAGCCCCACGCAGACTTAGGTATTTAACAGGCAGATAAAGTGCCGGAGGACTTCAAAAGAGTTTCAATCTAAATTGGTTTGTTAAGTAAATGTGCCTTTAGCTTTTTGTTTCCCACCCCCTCTACTACACTATCCCCCCCTCTGCCTTTTATGGTGGAAATTACACACCGCTCAGACAGTAGAAGGAGTTTCCTTGTTTGAGCCAACCAAGTGCTTTGCTTACCGAACAAGCGACCTCTTAGCCAATGAAAGAATTCACGACAGGGCATCCTGGCCAGAGCTGCCCTGCCTGTCACCCGTGTCTCTGATTGAGATATTACAACACACGATGACTTCAGAATAGAGAGGTGTATCCTAGGACAGTAGTGCATTTAAACAAATAAAAAATATGCTGTTACAAAAAACTGATAACACAGTTACCTAGGATGGTGTGAGAGGTATTTCAACCATTTGACAATAATAATGATTTACGTCATAAAGGTTTGTGAAAAAAGGATGTGTGTGTGTGTGTGTGTGTGTGTGTGTGTGTGTGTGTGTGTGTGTGTGTGTGTGTGTGTGTGTAAATTTGTATGTTGCATGTTGTGTGTGAACTGAATAACTGTTACTAGGTATGTATGTAAATGGTCTGATTAATGCAATTTTTTGTAATGACTGTTTTGCAATTTGTGTGAAAACCGTGTATGGATGTGTATGGACATTGATTGACATTGTATAGCTACAAGCTCTAAAACTTCCCTGACATCCAAAAAATGTGGGGGCCTTTGTAGCCTACGTTTAACTGTGGACTCAAATAAATAATTAAAATGTGTGTGTGTGTGCGTGTGTGGGTGAGTGTGTGGGTGTAAAACACTGCTATTATAGGTATGCGAATTACACATGTGAATTACAGGCATGTCTTGGCTGTTAGTGGGCATGGATCATCTGGCTGGATTCCCACACTCAGACATGTGTTTCAGGCTTTTGATCCTGCGTTATAGCTGTCCTCTCCCTGCGAAACGTGGGAAACCGAAAGCCTAAATACCGAACGGTGAGAAAAAAAAACCTCAAGCCTTCGAAGAGCTGCTGAGACTCATGCTTCCTCTACCTCAGCTGCCGTGTGGTGAGATTCCAGGCAACAACAAAACAACACCACCGTGCTACACTTCAGTGGTGGTTGAAGTGACCCCCCCCCCCAATCCCTTCTGTATAAATATCCTGTTCGAGATCCTGGGATGAAAAGTGCTATAAAAGTCCACACAGCCCCCCTGATGGGAACGCCAGACTTTGCTGATACCGATCAGATCTTGATCCGAGAGGAGGAAGTAGGGGCTTGGTGTGGAGCCAGCGCATGAATTGCCCAACCTTATGCGCACACTTTCATCTCGGTTTCTGAAAATGCACCGGAAGCATTTCTCTGATACAAAACCCATAAATGAATTCCATGTTTGTTCCCAGTTATGAATGTTTCATGAGGGAAAAAAAAAAATCTGGAAAAGTGTTTAGCTGGCCACTCCGACACTCTTGTGCACCAATAACTGAGCCTCACAAATCTGATTTATATACACTTGTTCCCCCCAACAAAACTTGGGGCACCCTTTAAATAACTTAGGTGAGTAATATATATAAATAATCTAGGCACGTAATATATGTACTTACTGAGGAGGCATTTTTCATCAGTGAAGAGACAGATAACCATCTCCACACCGGCATTCCCAGCTGTAGTGCCGGTGTGGGGATATTGCAGTCAAATGAATCACTCACAGTGCCTCTGTGTCCACGCACGTTTGCACGCACGTTTTCTGCACGCAGGGGGGCTCGAGTGGATGCCACGCGTCGGTCAGTGGCGCAAAATCTTCCCCAAAGATTCCGCGGATGTCTTGTAAGATTAACCGCCTCAGCGGCCTCGTGCCCAGCGTGTCTGCCCTGACCCCGGGAGGGGTGGAGGGGGTCCGGACCCCGGCAGGGCCGCGCCGAAGGCTTTTAAACAACGGCACCCGTGACCTCTCTGCTTGTCAGACAGCATTAAAACAGATGTGTCGCGGGTACAGATGGACTGTGGGCAAGGATCCTGCGATAGCCTCGTGGCCCTACCTAGGACCGTGTCGGGCCGCTTCGAGCTACAGGAGCGCGGGGGAAGGCTCGAGCCTAAAAGACACCCTGGTCCTCAGTGGTCCTCAACGTCTTTAAACGCAGAACGCCCCACCCCACCCCCCCCCACCCCCCGACAACAAAAAAAAGACTGTGAGCCCTCACCGAGGAATGGGCTAAGTGGACCAGATGAGGGATTTGGCGTAATTTGGAGGCAGAGTGGAGTTTAGCCTGTGATGGCGTTTAATGTGGGAGTCGGGGGGCCCTCCTCTCTAATCTCCCAGCTTCAGATACACTTGGCAGGGAAGAAAACCACAGCTGTCCCCCCCATCCTTTTCGTAATTGGCTTCTTGTCATAAGCTATCAGCTATGGGCTGCTAGCAGCACTGCTCACTGGGAGCACAGCTCGGTTTGTGAGGAATCAACGTGCGAGCCCATTTCATTTTTGCGCATAAATGTTGAGTGCCAGCACTCTCTTTGACCTCGTCTAAATGTAAATACGTGGGCTGGGGAGGTTACGCTCTGGGCATTAGTCTTCCATTTAAAAGGGCTGCTGGGGATAGAAACAGCTGGAAACAGAGTCGAAAACAGAGCTGGAAAGCTGCATCAACCACTTGATCAAATTGCATACACAGATGTGTTAAACCGGCTGTGAACACATGACATGGGTGGCTTTTTACTGAGTCACATAAGAGCTTATTTATACAGTTATGAACACTTAATACATACAGTATATTACTATCTATTTACAAATTATGGCTTTAAAAAAAATCATATTCTTCCATTCCTATTATGGTCAATGTCATAACAAGCTGGTCAAGAAGCCACAAGACTTTATTTAACTGTGTTAATATGTCATTAAAAATAACAAAGCTGAATGTACAAAACCTACATTTTAAAATCAATAACTTCTCAATTATTTCACACTCAAAGGGGGAAGTTATTATTATATAACACTTATTGTTCTCTAAAACGAGTTGGTGGAGGCAGACCCCAGAGGACCAAAGGAGGCACCCTTGCACAATAAGACACCCTTGCTCCTGCCTACCGGAAACTTATTGGTCGGCCTTTCAGCCAATTAGTATCATTGGCCAATTAGTGCTACAAGCATCTACTCATTCATGTTGCTAGTCTGTGTTTGGGCCAACCCTGTATACCTTGGGGAACATACCCGTTCAGAACACAATATTTCAAACAATCTTTTAGCTGTCTTAATGTGCATCACTTCTAGTGTACACCCCGTTGACACAAGAACAAGAGGGCATGAGAACAAGACGCACTGTTACTTGCAGCTTCCAATAACTCTTAGGAAATTCCCCATATTGGTCCTTAAAATGAAGCATGTTAACAGTTTTATCTTCTCTACAGGAAGAAACGTCAGAAAGTGATATGTGGACCACTTCTCTATTTGGTCGAAAATCAACCAGGGACATGGGGATTTTCGTTTTACTGAGTGAGCAGGAGAGCTCACTCAGTAAAGCTCATTCACTCAAAAGTATTCAAAGTATTCACTCAAACACATATTTATACACACAGATAACTGCCAAAATAAAAGAAACACAAACATAAAGTGTCTTAATAGGGTGTTGGGCCACCACGAGCCACCAGAACAGCTTCAATGCACCTTGGCATAGATTCTACAAGTGTCTGAAACTCTATTGGATGGATGCAACACCATTCTTCCATGAGAAATTCCATCATTTGATATTTTGTTGATGGTGGTGGAAAGCACTGTCTCAGGCGCTGCTCCAGAAACTCCCATAAGTATTCAGTTGGGTTGAAATGTGGTGACTGAGACAACCATGGCATATGGTTTACATAATTTTCATGTTCATAAAAACATTCAGTGACCACTCATGCCCTGTTGATGGGGCATTGTCATCCTGGAAGAGACCACTCCCATCAGGATAGAAATGCTTCACCATAGGATGAAGGTGATCATTCAGAATGGCTTTGTATTTATTGGTGTTTACCTTGCCCTCTAAGGGGTTGAGTGGACCTAAACCATGCCAGGAAAACCACACTGTAACAAAGCCGCCAGTATCCCTCATTAACTCAAGTCTTTCCTTTATTTTGGCAGTTAACTGTATATCCTTTCAGCACTTCAAACATGAGTCTGTACCCTGACACACATGCCCTCGAATAGTTCCTGGTCCTGGACTAGATACACAGTAAATTGACTGGATCAGGACATTGAAACAGTTGTAGAACAACTGAACTACACAGAAAACAGGACTGAGACTTGAAACTCTAGGACTGATACCGAGAGGCGGGGCCACTGGGGGAGAATGTGACAACACCGCCATATTTTATTTTCGGACAAAGTTAGTGGGTGAAAATGTATGGGTGCGAGAGAAAAATCAGTGGAGAGGAAAGAGAAGAGGAAGTGGAAGACACCCAACCTCCGGGACACAGAACCCAATCAGTCCAATGAGAAACCTCCTAATTACTGAGGTGAAGAAGCTGCCTGTCTCCTTCCAGAACAAGGCAGAGTTTGATATTGACATGATACGCCACAGAATTCTGTGCAGGTAATCACGATCCCGTCTAATTATGGGTGCTGGTGTAAACAAACAGAGCCCTGGACTTGATCAAAGTCTTCACAAACAAAAGCGCTAATCAATCAACAATCCAAACCCTCTCAAGTTGATCTGGCATCATATTAGCGACAAAGTGCCTTTTTCCTTTAACTTAGCTTGGTGGTGTTAATATAAATAAGGGGCCATGGGATATAGGTTTTGCTTACTGAATTCCTCCTCCTTTAACTCAACGTGCCAAATCTGATTCACAGTCAAATGCGAAACCTGATGTTTTTGTATTTTGTCTTTCACAAACAGTCCAGTGAGTTCAACAATTAATAATAATAATAATAAACTTTATTTATACAGCAAATTTCATACAACAATTTGTAGCCCAAAGTGCATACAGAGAAAACTGATAAAACACAATAACAGAGGTAACTTTGACATAATAAAACAATAAAAATTACAAAGAAATTAAGCAACAAGCATTTGACAAGCATTTGAAAATTAAGTACAATTGTCAAAATGATTACAATAGTATAATTTGTCATTTGTATAAAGTAACCTGCCAGTATTTGTGAGTCAACAAACAAGACGAGCAGATTAGGAGAATGCTCTATGAGTTTGCTTGTACAAATGAGGTCCCGGAATGGGCACAACAACATCACGCTAAATGAAAGGAGACAGCTTAAATACTCCACTGAACGGTGCTGTAACAGCAGTGATAAAACACTCCGCAAGCTCCATCTAGTGGCAATAGTCAGTATTTTGGTCTGAACAAGGGACAGATGCAGTAACCACATCCATCATGAATGGATTCCTACAGCTGTGTCCGTTTCATCTTGAAGGTTTTATCAACAGTGCTCTGATAAACTTCCCCATTTCGGTAGAACGTCAAGAACCGGAATTTTAATCTGAATAGTGGACGAATAAACCAACCCCAGTCCATCATGAATAGATTTCGATCAGTGTGTCAGTTTTTTATTAGGTTAAACAAAAGCAATGCAGTACTTTCATCATTTCAGCTGCGCATCAGGATTTTAAATCCAAAGGATGTGACATGCGTACATGCTACTGAACCAACCAACCCCCCACAAAAAAACAACAACCAAAAACAGATTGTTTGTTATCATGTGCGACATCTTACAATCTAAACAAATAGGTAGCAATATGAAAAAGTATTAACAAGTGTATGGACACCTGGGACGATTCTAATAAGGAAAAGTAAAATAGGAAAAAGGGAAGAATTTGTAGCAAGCATTCATAACTCTGCCTTAAAGGGTCATTCAGCCACCGCACGTCTAACTACAGTATCAGGGACTCATTTTTACAAAATGCATAGACTTCTTGCAGCTAACTTTCAAGCTCCAACTATAACTGAAAGTAAGATGATAATCGTATGGTAAACTGAAGCTTGTTTTTCAGAGGTTGACATTGAACCCCAGTATTTTGGTTGTGGGTGAGGGGGGTCAGGGGGGGTGGGAGTTGGGGACGGGGTGAAGGGGAGGTTGTTGTGGAGGACCAGATGCGGATATTGGAGGCCTCTTGGACTGGTCTGATTTCAGTGACCCCCTAAGGCCTGTAATCACAGCGGACCTGTCGCTTCTGATCGATGTCTGCGATCCCACAAAGGCCGGAGCGCGGGGGATTATACCGTCACCGACGGCCGGGAGACGGGACATGACAGCGGTCACGACTCCGCGAACAATTAGCGAGAGGAGCGAGAGGAGCGGGAGCGCGGCGGGAGGTCGAAGCCGGGCCTCCCCAGAGATTAAGACGCGTTGAGACAGAATTGCTTTCCAAAGCATTTTGATCGAGTCAGATCGCTTTATGAATTGGGTTTGGATCATTTAAAACATATTTCTAGGGGTGATTTATCGAGACACAGATGCAGCCCAGCTTTCCAGCTCCCAGAGGTCTCCTCATTCACACATATTTCATTAACCACACTCTGCTGAATCCCATTCCCATGTCATCTGACTCATCTGCCACCACACCAAGTTTCCCGAGGTGCAACGAACACAACTAACGCTTCAACACAAGAGCTAGAGGGACTTTAGTTTCCTTTAGCGCTCGATGACGATTGCGTTATAAGCACGCTTTCCGACTGTTGCGAAACACTTTGCTGCCAAAATATTTACTAACCCAAGTGAGTTTGCACCACAGGGCTAGTTGTGTAACTTTAAATACCTCAGCAGATGCTGTGCACTCCTTAGTTTCTTAATATTCTTTTTCTTTTTTCTTAAATTACAACTTTAATTTTCATAATCTAAAATTGTCTTGGATAAAATGGAATTGCTTTTGTGTCTTTGTGAGGTGCTGTGACACAGCAGACAGTGCAGGGCAGAGGCGTGGCCGGCCCTTCATCACGTTCGCTCATCAGGCCTCAACTGTAACCTCAAGGCTTTTAATCGCACCTGCTTTGGACGCACAAGTCAAGTTTAAGCACACGATGGGACTTTGAACTTTGAATTGAAAGCTGTACACCATCAAAGCATCAAAAAATATTTCCCTCCAGCTGCATTGCTCCATTATTAAAATTAAACCGCTGTGCCTCCTGCGTGGTCTAGCGATGAGAGCGTTTGACGCTAGCCACGGCAACTGGGGTTCGATTCCACCGGTCGCTCTGGCCGGCAGTGCCACTAGGGGGGCGGCAATTGGCTGTCCGCCCCTGGGGGGAGGGATAAAAACCCAAAGGAAAGACTCGCTGCATATTGGTGTGTCGGTGACAGGCCTCGGTTATAGGCGGGCACTGGCTGGCAGGAGGCAGTGCAGCACTTGCTACAGGCCGGGCTACGGCAGCGAGTTTCTCATATGAGGGAGGGGATAATTGGCACACAAAAAGAGAGAGGGAATTGGATACTAAAATAAAGCGAGGGAAAAATGTTTTAAAAACAGCAAAAAAATGTTTTAAAAACAAATTAAGCCACTGTGATGCTTGCTTTGCATGTCATACATTTTAAGGTAACAGACATATTTTTTCCCATATTCTAAGCAATAACCACAAATCTTAAAGGTAGATGATAACCTTGAGATAATTTATCCCTGGTCTAATTTACAAAGGACATGACCATTTAAGCATAAAGGCTATGGAATAATGGTCATAATACTGATAGGATGGGTTGAGCGGCTGTATAACACTTCTCACATGGTGCAGCTACTTTTTCCACAAAAGAGGGACATTGCTCGTGAGTGTAGGCCAGGCCCAATAGCCTGGATATGGCAGGTCGAGCTACGGCTGTCATCATTGTAGTTTTATGTCAGCCATGGTTTATTGGCTGACTGTGGCAATAGCTCCCCCTAGGGACATACCAGGTACCCACATGCTACCAGTCACCATCGGTGAGAGATAAGCTTCCCTTCCACTGGCGCTGTCGCTCCTGTAGTACTCTGCGGCCTGTATTGTGTAAAACAGTCACTGGCTCACAGGCATGAGGCATTAAGGAGTGCATCCTCGTGCCAGTGGGGGCAGCACATTGAGAGTTCAAGTGACAGTGAGGAAAAAAAGAAAATTTGTTTTGTAAAAAGATAGATGTTGTTTATTTGCATTGTGAGCTTTATTATTTATTTGATAATTTATGCAGGGGGAATACAGTGTGCCTTACACAAGGGTTTTGATAGGATCTGTGCCATGATCCATTGTTTTACCGAATGATATCAAACTGAATGAGTCAGATAGAGAGAGAGATAGAGGCAAATCCTTCAGGAGAAAGTGTAAGAATTCAGGAAGGAGATGGCGGATCTGGAGGAGTGCGACTGGGGGAGGAGTGCCAATCCCACATTCAGAGTAGAGGACGGTCCAGTACCGCTCCAGATCGACCCTGATCTGGGAAAAAACCTGCAGAACTGTGTTCCGGAAAGAGGCGTGACCCCATCTGCTGCTCCTGTCACCACTTATTTATCTGGCAGGTTTTAGCGCCATTGTGGGGAACGGTGAGGAAAATACTTTATCAGCAATTTTCAGACTCCAGCGCATTGAAATCAAACATTTCCCAACCGCATAACAGTTGATTTACAGTGTAAAAATATAGATGATAATATGAATGTGTAAAGTGTCAAATCAAACACTGTGTTTCTGTGTTGAACTTTTAAGGAACAGCCAGCAAGGAAATCGTGCTGTGACAAAATCACTATGTAAAGTTAAATATTGCACCAACCTTCGTTACTTTTCCAAAAGACTAAGGACCAATCAAGGCTTCAGCCGACAAATCGACACAGCTAACAGATTAAACACCAATCAAAGCTTCGGCCGATGAGTTGACCCTCTGAAGTGCTCCAGCCCCTGGTCTGTCATTTCTCATACACCAGCGTTAGAATGTAAAAAAAAAAAAAAAAAAACTCTAATTATGTAGCTGCATTTTTGCACTCCAGGGCGCAACCTCAATGCTAGGGCCAAAACTCAAGCCATATGACAGTTTGAGCTAGATTTATGCTCACTTTGAAAACGCTGCAGTAATCCATCAGTCAGCAGGAAAGAGAACACTCCCTCACTCCTCTCAGGAAGGCATTCCATCGCTTTCAGGAGGCTTACAGAAAACCCGCACTGACAAAAATGCACCATCTGACATATTAAACCCCAACGCCTGGCGCGGGACATCAGAAAGGCCACCAGCAAATTCAGCGGCAACAGTTGAGCTCTCTGAAGATACCTGTTGGCCTTTCCAACGGTTTTAAACAATCATACCGTTCAGAAAATTCAAAAAAGACAAAAAAAAAAAAAAATACTGAAGGGGCCGGCCCAAATCCTGTACAATCCTACACTGGCTCGCCTCTCCTCACGACCACACAACTTCAAACGTCACAGCACGTTTGGAAAAGAGAAAATCGGCACACAAGTACCGTATTCATTCGGAATGCAGTCATATGTCTTATTGAGTGTATATGATGCAGGTGGGGGGAGGCTTCAACTGAGGCAGCTGACCACATTTCTTTGAGTGGGGCAAGAGAGGCATGGTGAAAAGGGCTCCCGGGCTGTTCTCTGAATAACCATCAGTAGTTTACAGTTTACCATTTATCCGGTATGTCTAATTAGATATTATAATGAATTTTAAGTTGATGAGAAGATGTTGACTGATGTCAACGTCGAAGGCATGGGAAAAGCACCCCCAGGGAAGGTGATTTGGACATACCCAGAACATGCAAAGTTAATGGGCCTTGCAAGTCAAGGGGTTTATTTTCTCATTCAGTAGGTGCACCCCTGGTGGCTGGGAGCCGGCGCGGACATCGAGCACGTGCAGGCACCACGCGCTCTGCTGCAGGCAGGCATGCACGTTACGGTACATTCACAACCACTCACATGCACACAGGCGCGTGCACTCGCATACATAAACACGCAGACACGCACGCGTGGAAGTTACAGTACATTCACAGGCGCTCAAACGCACATGCGCATGCACTCACACGCACAATAAACACAGGCATACACACACACAGAGACATGCGTACCGGAGCACACATGCATGCATGCACTCACATATACAAACACACACAGAGAGACATACACACAGACACACACGTGCACACAAACACACTCGAACACACACAAACACACACAGCATCTGGGTGTTGCTGAGAAACAGACACTGCCCCACTGTTCGCTGCCCTGAGACAGACAATTGTCCCATTGCACATTTCTGCCTCTGGTACACTGTGTAGGAGCTGACTTTTCCATCACTCTAAATGAAGCCTCTGTCTAACGTGTGTTTTCTTTGCTCTGACCTCTTTTTTTTCTAACGTATTTTCAGGTGGGTGCAGCTTTTTTTTTTTTTTTTTGGAAGGGGGGGTACGTTCATAGCAGGAAATGTTCAACCTTATATATTTACTGTGACCTCTCTGTCCCTCGACTCGGGATGTCTTTAAATCACTCAGCTATTTGTGAGCTATTTTTGTATTTATTGGACAAAAGAGACTTGGGAATCGGACAATAAACCAAGTGACATCAGCATGCAGATGAAACCCACAGTAATGCTCCACGAGAGAGCCATACCGACACAAAGGGGGGGCTTTACATCAACCACGGAAAAGAAGAGGGACAGGGCCACACATTTTTTTACTGACCTGTTATAGGCGTCTTGCTTTCAATACCACATGTTCACCTGGAGGACACCTGGAGTTGTTAACATGTGAACAATGGGTCTTTGTAATCTCTAGCTCTTAGAATTGTTTGTGTTGTATAATATGGCATGTAACTTGGCTATTAGGACTAAATAAATACCCATGTGACTATATTCTTATTGCCACCGCATAGCTTATATTTTAATGATGCTCAGTGTTTTACTTCTTAAATATGGCCTTATTTATCATGTACCTTTGTCTTGCTAGACCCGCAAGTCCTCCACATTACTATTAATAGTAATGCAGAGGTGGAAACTACATTCAAGCAGTCTGTAATATTTAACTTTGCTAAAAGTGCCCTCTTCCTCCCAGGCCTTTCCACCATTTCTGCAGTATTGAAAGGTTTGTATAACTCACAGACCTCTTTCTGCAGTGTACTGTATACAGACAGTCAGTGCATACACACACACACACACACACACACACACACACATCCCGGGCCACTGCTCCTCCACTGTGATCTTGGAGGGCCACAGCGTCCGCAGGATTTTATTCCAGCCAGGCCATTCGCCGGCATAATGCCATGAATCATTCTACTTGACTGACTGAAGCGAGACAAAATAGAATTGGAGTTTAATAAGCCTGACGATCTGCCAGGATTCACTTGCAAAGTACAGCAGGCCCTGTTCGAAAAGACAAGAGCAATTAGGAAACCCTTCTATAAGGAACCAACCCGCCAGAGTTCACCAATTCACTCACAATAAACTCACATCACATGGGCACTTAAAGGCAACAAGGAGTCTTCTGCTGAATTTTGTGCTTTTTTTAGAACAGATAGCTTCCACAGCTGGCTAATCAAGACCTAATGAGTGGATTAATTAGTACAACAGTGGGCTGCCCTCAAAATGGTAACTAAGCACAGCTTTTTACAATTACACATTTGCTGTAATTGTTAGGCAAAAATATGAGCAAACAATTTGCCTGGGCCTGAACCAAGGCCTAAGTTTATAGGGGATGTCTTGCAAACGCAATCATTTCACAAACAATCCTTTCACAAACACCTTACTATAGTTCGGTCAGACCTGCAAAACTTTATATAACCTGGATGCGTTCAGTGGACAGCGACTCATTGGCTTTCAACAAACGTTTGCACTGTGTCTCCTTTTGCAGAGGCCTGAAAGGTGGTACCATTTACCCGTTTGTGTGCTGTATTTGATATGTATAGAATAGGCTTAGCGATAATGGCTTGTAGAGTCAAAGTCCCCCACCAGCCCGGAGCGAGGAGGGAGGGGGGGTCACAGAGTGTCTGGCATTTAAAAATGGCTTGAATGACAACCCCCCCCCCATAGTTGCTTAGCAAGCCCTGACAACCTGTTTTATCTGCTGTTTTGGGCCAGAGTTCTCTTTATTGTATCATGTGATCATGAGATCGATAACAGTCAATAGTCCAGACGAAAGACAGAAACAACAGGCTCAGGGGCCATGCTCAGGGAGGGGATAGAGAAGAAAGAAAGAAGGACTAGGCCGGAGAGAGAAACAGGTCAGAGGGTTCATTTCACCGCAAGGCCGCACTGATTAGGCTCACAATATCGCCAAAATGTCAAGCTCACAGAGATAATTTACAGATTATATTTTTACTTATGTTACATGCACCATAGGTTTCTGACACAACCATGGCTGTTATCTGAAAATGTGAATAAAGGCTCAAATAAAGGCAACACTTTGGTAACCTGGAGGGTGCGGGGGGCACTCAAATGGCTCTATCCTCCGGCACCGGCCATGGCATGGCCAGTGGACCCTTGCAGTACTGCACCCATTTAAAGTTAAAGGATCCCTCATTTACTCAAGTGTTGCCTTTATTTTGGCAGTTACCTGTAGGTCTCATTCCAAATCAAAATTATTTCTTTATGTGGAAGGAAAAGCAGGTATGGTCTGACATACCCAGCGGACACCACATCAATGGTCCTTTCAAGACCTAATGCTTGGTACATTGAGCCAAATGACCTTATTTTCTCATAAAACCTGGCATAAAGACAGCATGTTGAATTCCTTACAGGACAATGAGGGATGAAATGTAAGGCATGCTACAGCAAATACAACTGCTCTGTCGCTAACAGTACTAACAGCACTGTCTGCAGAAGTTGAACAATTCTGCACCATAAGCTTCACAGAGAGGATCTGTGTGTGTGTGTGTGTGTGTGTGTGTGTGTGTGTGTGTGTGTGTGTGTGTGTGTGTTTATCTGTTTGTGGGTGTGGAAGTGTGTGTTTGTCTGGTTATCGGGCCACATAGCAGTCCGCCTCCTCAAAAAATCACCCGGACCTACCAATTCTCCCTCCACAACATCCAAGAGGAGGCTCTTCCAACCGTCCTCCTCCTCACCCAAGATGCCACACAACTCACCTGGTCCAGGCCCTGGTCTTGAGTGACCCTCGACCAGCTGTGTCTGGCCACATAGCAGCGATCACCCGGACTGCAACATCCCTCCAACCGTTCCTCACCCAAGATGCTGGCAGGTCTACTGGCCTGCTGGCAGGTCACTGGCCTCAAGTCATTGCAACTAGTCCAGAATGCTGCTGCAAGTCTGGTGTTCAATCTACCCAAGTCCACCCACGTCACCCCTCTACTGGCTCCCCATCACAATCACTGGTGCTTGCCTTTCAGGTGGCTAGAGGAACTGCTCCCCCTTACCTCCAGACACTCATCACACCCTACACCCCAGCCAGACCCCTCTGCTCAGCCTCCTCTGGCAAACTGACTGTCCCATCCCTCCAAGCGCCCGGCAGCCACTCCTGGCGGTCTCGCTCTTCTCTGTCCTGACCCCTCGGTGGTGGAACGACCTTCCACAATCGGTCAGGACCACGGAATCACTTGCGATCTTCTGCAATCTTCTGCAAAAAACCCACCTTTTCAGACTCCACTACCACTGAATTCTGTACATCTAGCCAATTGTCATCACCACTGCCGACCTGCTCAACACTTCTTGTATATGTATCCCTGCCTTCTCATTTAATTAAAAAATAATAATAATAATTATCCTTCCCACTGTTACAGGTATGGTATGCAGCTGCCTACAACAATGTCTATCGCTGCATTACGATCGCTGCACTGATCTTGTGCGCAAACTATGATTGTTCCTACCATGTATTAATGCACATCTTGTAAGTCGCTCTGGATAAGAGCATCTGCTAAATGCTAAAAATGTAAATGTAAATGTGTATACATGTGTCTATTTGTGCGTGTCTGTGTGTGGGCATTCTTATCTGCAAGTGTGTGTGTGTACGTCTGTGTCTGTGTTTGTGTGTGTGTGTGTGTGTGCGTGTGTGTGTGCATTTGGGTGTGTTTGTTTATGTGTGTGTGTGTGTGCATGTGTGTGTGTATGAGTGTGTGTGTGTTTGTTTGTGTGTGTGTGTGTGTGTGTGTGTGTGTGTGTGTGTGTGTGAGTGGTCAGCCAATGCCAACTTGAGTGTCATAATCATCTCTCTCTTCCTCTCTCTCCCTCCCTACAACAATGACAGACGGTGAACAATGCCAATAGTTTTGAACTGTGAAAGAGACATCTCACACACTTCAGCTGTCTGGCAATCCATTCATACTCTCTCAGAAAAATGTACCATGTTGTACCTACTAAAGTACAAATGCTTTCCACTGCTTGTACCTGGGTACATAACTTTACCTCTCCTCAATTTGTACCCTTTTCACTGGGAAAACTGTACCATGAAGGATCTTATGTGTACCTTTGAAAGTACATTGAACACATTTTTACCTTGGGGAACAAAAGTGTACCCTAATTGTGCCTTTATTTTTGAGAGTGTAGACTAGGTTTGTAATGTATCAGCCCCATGCCCACAGCCCATATTACGTTCTTTCATAGATTTTCTCCTCATGTGTGGATTACGTTGGGCTGACATTTAACAACACCCTCCACCACGTACAACACGGTCGGCATTTACAATGTGAAAAAATATGAAATGAACGAAATACGATCAAAATAAACCTGGAGAGAGGGGCCTTCCCCATAGAACAGTGCAGCACATTGATTCCCTTCAGGCAATGGGATCAATTACCCTTTGTAACTCCCGTACGTCGGGACGGAAAGGAGCCGTTTCCACCGCTTGGATTGTCCCGGGAGGGGGATCTGGGATCAACACGTGTGCCCACCCCCACATAACCCCTTCCCCATAAACAAAGCAGACCCTCAGGAGAACAGAAGTCCGAGTGGTACCATTTGCGACGTGGACTTTCCAGTCTGCAATGCGTGCGGGAGATAATTGGAGGGGCTGAATGGCGTAGTGTTGTAGGCCCTCTTGCTACAGACGGTTCAGCTCATGGTTGATCTCTCTCTTACAAGCCCGCCTGTCTGATTCTTCCTTTTGTCTGTTGTAATTGCCGGTCCTGGCTGAGAGAGGAGCCATCAGTTGTAATGAGGGGATAATATCTCTTTGGTTTCGGAGTGAGGTTTCACCGATCCCTTCCCTTCCTCCTCTTCTCCAGGACGCTCCGAAGATTTAAAATTTTAAGAGCTTAGCATTTCAGAGTCTGCCGTAAGCTGGAACATTAAGTTCTGTAATACTGGAAAGAGTTCAAGAATGCCTCGTTCAGTGGGGCTGCTGAGTGGTGAAGCCGGGTAAGGCACTGTAACATAGTACGGGGATTCGCCCTACAACCTCTGACCATGCCAGAGTTGGCTATTAGGAAATAGTCCCACAAGGGCGATGCATAATTGGCCACAGCGTTGACCAGTGAGGGTTTCGGGCATTTTTTAAATTTATAGAACAGTGTATTACTTCAAAATATGCATGCCATTCTCAACAACACTTTGAATGTGGAGATACAGTAGTCCCAGTGGTCTGAGCACTAGGATCAGGGTGATGAGAGTATTCCCCGCCTTGCACAATGGAACCCTCCTGGTTCCAGTGAGCACCTGCATCAGCAGTGTGAGCCCTTTGGCAGCAGCAGTAGCTGTGGTGGCTTAGGCCTTGCCCTTTTTGACAGGGGATGTTTCAGTGATGGGATGGGCAAAATGTTCTTGTGTTTAGGTAACTGCCAATATAAAGGCAACACTAAATGAGGGATCCTCAGACAGATGCAGTATCATGAGTGTCCATCAAGGGGCGCCAGCACTGGTACTGGCAGATAGCCCTGATCCTCCCTTTTCCAACAAGCTCCCCCCACCCCCACACCCAGCTGGGCCTAGCCAGAGCCAGGGCCATTTAAGTGTCCCCCCCGGGTTACCAAAGTGTTGCCTTTATTTTGGCAATTACCTGTACATGGCCTAGATATGCCCGTCAAACAAGCCTGGCGGGTCTGGCACTGTGTAGTTCCTTGAGCATCGCACCCGTTTGCATTCTTCATATGGAACAGAAATAAAGTAACGCTTTAGGTGGATGCCCTCAATGATAAGGATGTGAACCCCCTCATCTTAATGCTCAGACCCCACGTTCTCCACATTCAAAGTGTTGTTGAAAATGGCATGCTTATTTTCAAATAACACACTCTCCTATCAACTAAACCTATGGCAACAGTTGGTCCATATGGTCATGAAGCTTTGTGTTCTGGGGTCTGAGGATGTGGTCTTAATGACATGTGGCCTCTGTGTTTGACCAGCTGTGGGCCTCCAAACTGGTAACTCCAAGTGTCCAGTAAATAGTAACACAGCTCAGATTGCTGGATTTAATTGCAGTTTGCTTCTAAAACTTGACCTCTTTCAAAGGCATGTGCGAGACCTCCATTCACTCCATATCAGAAGAGGCCTAGAGACATTGACTTAAATTGTTTGGAAAGCTGACATGGAAACTCTCCATGTTGGTATTCACCTTCAGACCAATCTTAGCCCATATTCACCAACCTACAGGATATTCCGCAGACTGCGCAAATGCTACAGTCGCTGTCCTGTGGAAAATCCTGTATCAGAAATTCAATGAAATTCAAATGCGTGTTGAAGTGCAACGTCCAAATATTATATCAGTATATAACAAACATATGGGGGGTGTAGACTTTGCTGACAAAACAATTGCCTGTTATAAGAGACAAATGAAGTTACTAAAGTTGTACTATAAAATAATTAGGTACATGCTTGACATTGCTATCCTAAGTGCTTGCATTGTTTACAATAAAGCAAATAATACAAAGATGAAATTGCGTGACTTCAGAGAGTCTCTATCAACAAACTTCATAGGTATAAGCTACAGGAAAGCAGTAGGAACTCAACAGGATCCCAACAGACACAACAAACAAAAGGCACACAAAAAATTTAAACTAATAAAAATGAAGAATGAGATGAACTTGTGACATTACAGAGACTGATACAAACTCAATTAATTGAAATATAACTCTTCACATCAAATAAAAAAATGGTTACATGTAAATATAGATGTGACAAATAAATGTAAGATTGTAAAAATGTATCTGTATTGTATAATTGTATAATTTACACACATATTTTATATATAATAACACAAATTTGTTAAAACGTTTAATTGATATGACATACCATATATCTCCACAAATTATGCATTATAAATTATGTACAAATACATATTTTACATAATACATCAGTTTATACATCAAAATAAAGATAATTTAATGCTCTTTCCAATGATACATAATTTGTACAGAATAATGCATTAGGCGGATATGGGTTAATAGGCAAGAATTGAGAGGGGAATCCATTTTTACTGTACTTCACTGCAGCATATTCTAACCACAAAAAGGCCAATCTGAGGTTGCCTAGTTTGAGAACATGTCAGAAATGTTTAACACCGTGGCTGAAAGACAACTAGCTTTCACACAGGCACCATCAACCAGTCTAGGCCGTGCTGCTTCTCTGCTCACCAGTGTGAAAGGGATCTGAGACTGCTATCTACGCACCCCTATGTAGCGTTTTTATTAACTGATTCATGAGTTGTGTCATGTTGAAGCTCACAAGCGGTACCATCTGTGTTGACATTACAGTGGGGCATTTGTTTAGGTCACTGCGCAGCAGGGGGGACCCCCTGTTTGCACCTCGTTGGGTTTATGTGCTGTCACAAGAGCGCCGAGGGACCTTTGCAGCCCGGTGCTACCTGAATATTCCTCTGCCTCGTTGCTAAAACCATGGGTGAAAAGCCTGATGCCCTCACCGACTGGATTCGGGAGAGCTCATTGGTACAAGCGCTGAGATCTCAGGGGAAAGCTCTCCGGAAAGATCTACCTAACAGAGGCTTAAAGCTACTGCCTAATGTGTTCCTCACGCAGCTCTCTGTAGACTCTGGCTGGTACGGTGGATGTTCTGATAAAGAGCAGCACTTCACATCAAAATATCAACCAGAGGGTTAATTATCCTGTCTTGCCATGCTCTGCGTGAGTGCCTCCCAGTACATTGCCTGTGTTGCCAGCACTGCCCGCAAGGGCATCATCCAACAAGGCCTGTAAGGGGGCACTGGTTTTGAGAGAAAACATAACCCAGGGAAAGAGTTTGGTTGGACGTCCAAAGGATTTTTAACCCAACCTTGTGAGGACTAATGACTCCAAAACACTTTCTGTTGGGATCATTTTCAAAAACAAATAAACTTTTTCCTGACCTTTTCCAATTATTTTCAAATTCCAATTAGTTAGATAAGCATGTTATACGGTAGCTGTAAGATAAATTACCAATGTTTATTTTCAGAGAACATGCCAGGGTGGGATTATTTAAGGAAAATATTCCTAGTGTTTGCAGCCAGTGTAATTATTTGTTTTTGGTTATTGTTTTTGAAATAAGAAACATGAACATAGTAAATATTCATACCTTAAGGGCTCCTGTTTATAGATTTACCTCATTTATCATAGGCAGATTAAAGGGGTTTAGGTCATTATTTTAACTTTTATCTGCAGTTTGAAACAGGAAAACCGTTTTGTTTTCCAATATTTGGTTCACTTTTTCTAAACTTCAGGAAGGTCAAAGTGTGTGTTGAAAAAAAGCCATTCCAGTACATTCCCAGCGACATGCAACATTTTAAGTTTTGGCAACAATCTGAATGAACCAAAAAAATGCTCTGATTCAATTCGGTACGCAGCGTTAAGCACATTGTGGTTAGATTGAATAGACGCCTCTGTGCTAAAATACACAGAGGACCGCAAACTGGCTACGGAACCTTTCATTCTATAACCGCCCCACTGACACCAGCAGCAAAGTCAGAACAAACAAAAGAAAGGGAGAGAGAAAACTGCATTTGTCTTCATCTGTGAAAGAGAATGAAAAAACGGTTTGCTTATACTTGCGTATTTCGTTAAAGAATCAAACTTTCTGATTCAAACTAAGACTTGTTTTTAGCAGCTGCTCCTTCCCAGGTTGACTCACATTTTGACATACTGCCCATTTAAACAGGTTTACACCTGATCAGTTTATACAATGAACAGCTGATGCAGTATTTCAAGTTAAGCACAATGTTCAATGCTATAACGGCAGCGCTTTACCTGGTAACTGAATCCGCTACTCTCTAATTCCAAGCTCTTTATGCACAGCACCATACAATAAGTAATGGGTATAGAAGCGAATCAGTAAAAGAACAAGGTCTACATTGTAGACAGCACCCCTGGGACAAGATTATCTCATGGGGTGACCAGCTGGGGTGGCCTGTGTAATCTGCTCCTAACACCTATCTGCCGGGGGGGCAGGGAGGAAGGGTTGGTCCAAAGTCTGTCATGGGTGTCAGGGAGACACAGTGTGGGTAGAGTAGCATGGTTGTAATAAATATCCAAAAAAGGCACAACACCTCGCTCTCACTCAGAAGAAAGTAGCACAAAGGCCACAGATCTTTCTCAATCCAGTTTATAAAAATCCTTTCATTGCCCATTATCAGAGGCCCACAGACTGCAACCACTCTGGGTCAGTGTACGGTGCGCATTGTGGGAAAGCTCTGCGTGAGGAATGAGGAACATTTGTGCAAACCATTTCCAATGCCGGGTATAAAGAGTAACTAGTATTAAGCAGGGGTCTTGATTGGTTTATAGTTTACTATTTGGAAAAGATACTTGGTGCAGTTCTATTAGTGGCTGAAGCCTCATCCACACACAAATATGTCACCACCTACTGAACCAGCTTTCTGCCATCCTCATGAGTCTTTCACACCAAAAAAAACACGATAGTTTTCAATGCAAAGGGTACAAGCTAAACGTATAGACATGCGATGCGCCAAAATTCAAATTATTTGACTTTTTCAATGGAGGGAAAACCATCCATCCATCCAAGGGTATTCCTGGTCAAGCCTATAAAGGCGAATACACCCTGACAGCCAATCCATCACAGGGCACACACCATTCACTCACACACTCATACCTACGGGCAAAGACTCTCCAATTAGCCAAATTATTTGGACTTACCCGGAGGAAACCCACGCGGACACGGGAGAACATTAGAAAGGCCCCCGCTTCGAACCCGAGATAACAGGCTATCCACTGATGCGACCAACCAATCACTGCCAAATTCAGAAGCATATCTGATGGCGGACAGTCTACCGATAGAAAAGTCTGAAAGCTAAGTCCATATTCTTTTAATAATATCAACTTTTAGGTTTATGCAAAAAATATAGTACTTATCTTTGACTTATCCTAAGATTAGCTAGCTCAACCATGTGCTCATAACGGGTCAGAATTGTCAAATAGCAGTTCGATAGAAAGTCATCTGTGGACGTGGCTTTCTGTGTGACAGTAAAACCTGCCCACCTTCTCTTGAGTGACAACGTTCTCTGAGCTTGTCCTCACGGAAAGTTCAACAGCCTTTTGCGCGTTTGTGCAGTCGGCCTGAAACAGGCTTCAGTCATAAGGAGGTGGGTGGGTGGGGGGTCAGTCATGTAAACTCCACTGTAAGGTCAAATTCACATTCCATCAGTGGACTCCAGCAGTCTGGTTGACTTCTACTGTATCCCTGCCAGCCCCATCTGCACTGGCCCTTCAAACATTTTTAACGACACACTTACTCTATTGTGTCTACTCTAGTTTACAGTATGAATGCTCACCCTGCCATAACTCACTGGGTAAATTTACAATTATTGCTAATAATTTAAGGTAGGTTCAACACCATATTCAGGTATTGACTGCACATAAACATTTAGACGGGTCAATCAATCAAAATATTGTGATGCCCTGTTCTTAACCTTGAAAAACAAATGTAACAATTGTCGTATTGCTTTATCATTTGTTGTACATCATCAGCAGTTATTTTACATTATTGGTCACAGAAACAAGCAAAATATATTGAAATAATCAATAAAATGTAATATTCTCTAAAATCTATCACTCAAAGATAAAGACAAAGTATCATAATAGCCAGAAAGCACCACCACCAGATCAGCAAGTCTACACATTCACACAAACACACACAAACAGTTCAAATGACTGCCAGGAATGTAACTCCATTCATCTCTCATATGTTTAAAAAAGCCACCAGATTTACATTTGGCCATTTGGTGTCAGAATCCTGGCTAGCATTGACTGTGTATAAAGAGGAGATGGCGGTTGTCATCTTGCCTTTGGCAAATCTTCAGCCATCTGCTGCTCATTGCAGAGATATCCTAATAAGCCTTTGATCGTGAACCAATGTTCACTGTTTGTGCCCCATTTCACTCCACTGGCATAAACTGAGCTGACACTCAGTGTAACAAAATGTAGCTTATAGAAACAGCTGGATGACAGGTTGACCACATTTAAAGCCACTGAAGGATTTACTGCATGTCACTTGGTAAAGGAATGACATAATTCAAGAAGAAGGGTGACCTACAGCCTTATGAATGTAGAGGGCAGAAAATGAGTCAAGAGGACCTAATTACTTAAATGGTTCAATGACAAATCAATCCCCAAAGGAAACAAAGTAGAGTGTTTGGTTGGACGTACCAAGAATTTATTATCTGGCCTATTAGAGGAGTTATTGATGTGTGCAACTCTTTCCCTTGGAGTTAATGTTAAATATTTCTTGAGTTTTTACCCCCCAAAATCTTCAAAAAATTAACTTAAATGTCTGCCTTGTTATATACATGTTAAATGACAGGCTAATTTATATATAAAGTAATAAGTATAGCCATGCTCAATGCCAAACAGCCTGGGAGAGTCACTGCTTGGCTCGGGGTCATAGGTCACGCAGTGGATGAAAGGAAGAGGCCAAACACAGGAAGGAACAACATTCTCTCAACATCTCACCTCACAAAAGGCATTCTTCCCTTTCATCACTCTTTCAATCTTCCATATTTTTCCCGCCATATTTCCTTGTTTGCCCTCCATGATGTTATAGCTACGATCCTTTTTGATGGGCTTACACGCTTTTCCCAGCCTTGCTGGTTGAGACAGCATTCCCTCCCTTTTTATTTCACTGTTAAGTCATGGAAATGTACTCATGTAGAGGAAAAATAAACATAATATCAGGACCTATTATCATGCCAATAAAAAATAATATCTAGTTTTCAATATGTGTCTCCAGGGAAATTTGTTGGGATTAATTTGAATTCAAAATCAAACTTCATGTAACAACTATAACACATACTCGTATCAATAATGAAAACAAATAACATGCCATTTTAGCATTACTGTATAAATAAGCCTGCAGAACCATAAATTGTAAGATGTACTCTCAATGCCTATTTTATTTGTATTTATTTATTAGTTTAGTTTAGTTTAGTATTTATAAGGGACAAGCACAGAGAACATTGACAGCCGCAGAAGCAGTGCCTGATGCACTGTGTATATGTGTATATGTGTATATGTGTATATAGGCGAAGCTAATTTCCAACACCAGTCCCTTGATGAGCATTGATAATTCAATCAATCAATAAAATAATAAAATTACATTGTTACAGTTTAAAATCAATGCATATAATGACCGATAATTTCATTGTATAGTTTTAGTCAGTGTAATATGTCTCTGAAATGATTGCATCCAGACTGATCCAGGTTTACTACAAAGACTTCCCAGTTGGTCGCACAAAGTGTGGAAGGGCACAGCACTGTTGGGACCTGCCAATCTTAATGTGACTTTAGACCAACCCATGGGGTACACTTCCTCCCTCTCAATTTTTCCAGTTAAAGGGTTCTGACTCTTCTTATTGTGCTTCTGGGCCTAGTCCAGTCAGTCACCAGTTAAAACTGCTCTCAAACCCGACTGGCCCATGTGACAGACACACTGCTGTTCTCCCCAGATATCTTAATATCAGACTTTATATTGCCTTGGGCGTGCAGTGGATAGCGCTGTCGCCTCACAGCAAGAAGGTCTCGGGTTCGAATCCAGGCCGGGGGCCTTTCTGTGCGGAGTTTGCATGTTCTCCCCGTGTCCGCGTGGGTTTCCTCCGGGAACTCCGGTTTCCTCCCACAGTCCAAAGACATGCACGTTAGGCTAATTGGAGAGTCTAAATTGCCCGTAGGTATGAGTGTGTGAGTGAATGGTGTGTGTGCCCTGCGATGGATTGGCGACCTGTCCAGGGTGTATTCCTGCCTCTCGCCCGGAACGCATGCTGGGATAGGCTCCAGCACCCCCCCGCGACCCTGACCAGGAATAAGCGGCTTAGATAATGGATGGATATTGCCTTGGTCACCTCTGTAAGTGTCTATGTAAATATGCAATCCAAGCTATAAGGAGATTTTCATGCACATCAAAATATACAGCGTGTATGATGAAACATAACAATTACCGAAACCCGATGCTCAGGGCTCCCTCTCCAAGCAGATTTATATTTTCCATGACCTTTCAATGACATTTTAAGGATAAATGTATGATTTTCAAGTATCATTTTGGGCACAATAGTCAAGAGTTATTTTGGTGTGGAGGACAGACACTTTGAGGCCTGTTATTTAAAAATATATACAGTCTAAAAAGTCTACAGTGACCAATGACTTTTGGTAGTGTAATCAATGCACAAACCAGTAGACTGGCTAATTAGTTACCGCTAGCACCACACTGATATTGCGAGATTTGATATTAAGTGACATCAAGCTTCTAGCAAGAAAGACAGATTTATTCCACTTGCAGGTTTTTTTTTGGGGGAATTGTCCCTGACTTTTCACAAACAGTGGGATATTTGACCACTTTCCATTACTTTTCCATGACTTACCAGGATGCAAATATTTTCAAGGATTTTCAAGGACTATGGGAACCCTGATACTGTATACTACTATAAATTCTAAAATATATTCATAGGACTGCACATATGAAAGTGGAACCATTGACTTACTATTAATACATTTGTATATATTTCTTAAAATAGGTATTTCATTTTGGATTAGTATAATTGCTGTGCCACGGTTTGAAAAAACTACTAATGCTACACACAACTAAGGAATTTCAATAACTCAAAATCAGATCACATGAAAGCCATTTTTCCAGAGACACCACAGTGGGGGGTGTCTCTGGAACGGCCCCACTCCCTTTAGCGAAACAAGCCTCCGAGCCCCAACCGCACTTTAATTTCATTACTCCCCATTAATATCCTTTGGAAGCCTGGCTGCTGCTGACACTTCTGCTTTGGGAGGGCAAACATGCAGAAAGCACTGAACGCTCCCATAAAGGGAAGAGGTGACGGTGATGGCTTGGCCCGCGCACTGGTGAATGTGATGCATTGCAGGCAGCGCACGGGTTCTTCAGAAAACACCCCAATGAAGTACCTTTGAATGCATAGCACTGTACTGAACATACATGAATCTTGAAGTGACTGATTTACAGGATGTAATATCAGTTACATCAATGTGGAAAGCAGAAAAGTAGACCGTGGAGAATAAAATCAGCACATTTCGCAGCCAAAAGAAAAGAAATATACCCTAAATGACATTCACTTATGTTTTGATACGCATTTGTTTCATTAAATTTTTCTGAGGTGACAAAATAATGACACATAATAAATGTGCCCTTTTAATTGGCTCGCATAAGTCTTTAATTTTTGTCAGGTAACACCACCATTAGAACACACCCATAGGATCAGCCAGTGTATTTAATGTGCTGGTTACAGAGCAGCCAGCAGTTTTTCAAGACTGCATTCCCTTACTGTAGGTTTGTGGTACTGAGGCTAGACTGATGCCCACACTGGCTCTGAGGGACCTGCTCACACAGATGAGCAGACGAGGAAACCAGTGTGGGTGCAAGTGAACGAGAGAGTGATGAGAGCGTTTTATAGGGCTACTTTCATCAGTCATGGCCAAAAATAGATTCACTTTCTCAGTGTCTCCCCCTCCACCTCTCATCCTCATGTCCTTCCCCACGTGTCTCATTCTCTCAGTCTCTCTCTCATTATCTCTTTCCCTCTCCATCACTCTCTAACTGCATTTCCATATATACTCCCCCTACCCCCTCCAGACCCCACCTTCCCTTTTATCAAAATTCTTCAGCTGATATACGTATCACTTTCACCTCACACATAACTCACGCATTCCAAACGTTTTGATATCCTGACACAGTAAGTCTTTCAGCACTGCTCAAAACACGCAAAACACAAGAGAGCTGTTCTATGTCTCTTTCTTACATTTCCCTGCTAATCTGATATACTGTTGCTGAGTGACTTATTCATTCAGATGTTTCCACTGAACAGGCGAGTTGAGATTAGAGTGGAACTCTGTATCGCTAAATGTTTTCAGCAGAAATCTTGCACAAACGTGCCAGAACTAAACTGAGCCTTTCCCATGACTGGTAGGGAATGGATGTACATCCGTTATGTAAAAAAACAGTTTGTAAAAAAATGATATGGGCTGGCAAGTGCTGGGACCTACTAAAGCATTGGTTATCAGTTTAGTGACACGCCCAGTCTGCTATTGAGTCCTGACTGTGCCAGTGCTGATGGTGGGCGGTGTATGAAGGGCCGTAATGTAGCATGGGGAAGGAGGTTCCCAGTTGGCAGGGTTATGCCTGTTTCACTGCGCGACTCAAGAGACACTAACTTGGGTACCTGCAGTCTCCCTGCAATTGCACAACACAACGGCTGCACAGTTCAGCTGGTGGAATGAAAATAAGATGTGGCTGGCAAAACCTTCTCCAGAGGAGAATGCCTGCTCTGAGGACATGGAGGTGGTGAGACAGGCCTACGAATGCACATTTTGATATAAGGGATATCAAAAAAAGTTATTTACTCAGAAAACTGAGGGTCAAAACACTTTTTGATTGGTCACATTAAATGAGGACAGGCTCTGATTGGCCAGTTATTTTCATGCAATGCTATCGACGCTCAACTCTGTGAAGCCCTTTGGCTAGCCATACACGGTTCCCCTTCCCAGCCATGTTATTCCACCCTGCCCTTCCTAAATCTGCTGCCCAACACTTTCTCCCATACAATTTGTCTCCATCTCTCTCTATCATTCAACTTGATATAACTTAATTTATATATATTTTTAAATGGGATCAAAATACACCTTCTATTGCAACCATTGGGTGAGGAACACGACACAGCGTAGAAGCAGCGCTTCTTCCATCTGTGTCACAGGAATTCAGATTGTGGTTTGGGTGACATCACATTTGGAACTGTCTGCCATGCTGTACACATTTGGAAGCCATGCTGGCACAATGCATCTTGGCTCGATACCACAGTACACACAATACGGAGAGCAGGGCATTAAGGCTATGCTTCAGTAATTGAATTTATTTAACAGCACCCTGGGTGATTCTATGAGAAAATAAAACTGGGAAAGTGTCCAAGCATTTACAAATCAGCAGCGCACAGCGAGCGCCGCTGACACACACTGGTGTGTTTTTTGAATGTCTAACGAAATGCTTTAATATAAGTGCTTATTTTCCAAATCACGATTTAACACACGTTATTGAAGGTGAGCTCCAAGACCATGGGCGTTCATCAGGTCTGAGACTGTCAGAAGCACTATAGAGTTATCTCAGCACAGAGGACCGCTATATCATTATGGCCTGTTGCTGTATTTATCACAGTTACTATGGAGGAAGAAGCTCATTGCTGCATACAGCAAATCAGTCAATTTCATACTACATTTACAAATGACAAACATGGGAAAGAAGAGTGCATCAGGGCACAATTTATCCATTAAAACATCCTACACACACGTGTGATAATGGCAGCCACTTGAATAGTGCATGTTTTACAGTAATGAAATGTACTCAAAACACCACACTCTATAATATGACATGTAACATGTAAATATATGTTACATTGGAAAATTACTTCCAGGTTATCTTATGAAAAAGCGAATGTGAATAGCTGGTAAAATATGTAATCCAAAATGTAATAAATCTCAAATTATTTATACATACCATGCAAAACACATTTATAGCAGATTTAATTTTGCACATATACTACAATACATTCTATATATAATTAGATATTTAAAAGTAGTACTCAATAATTATTTTCTACAATACACAATATATTTTTACATGTATTTGAAATGATTTTGGTAGATTTGTCGTGATGCATTCCTTTTTTGAAAGGACACGTATTTTTTCAACAATCTCTCGGATCTCTCCGTTTCGACATCCACAAAATCGTTTTTGAGAACCACTTATATTTAGGTGCTTGGCACTTTTTGCAGCCTCCCAGGAAGTGACTTAAGAAGTGCTGTTTTCCCCCCCCCTCCTGCCGCTAGCAACACAGCTGGACAGGCTGGTGCAGAGACGGTTTTCCACTCTTTCATTTAATACATAACTTCAAATGGCAAAAGTGATCAAAAGACATCAAGGGATATCAAAACAGTCAGCTGGTTATAACCCCTTGGGCATGCATTCCTCAGTCCACAATCAGTCTCCCGTAAAATTAATCATAATAGGAGAGAAAGCTGTTTGAGGAACCATTTCCTCGTCAACCAACTTTCATTCATTGATGTTTTCCACAATGTCACAGATACGACTGTAAGCAGTGCTTTGTTTCACTAGTTTGGCTGCTTGCCTATGTGAGTGTACGGTAGAGGTGACATAATTGAATTTGTGTCATAGTGGTAATTAGTGATAACAACAGTGATCATTGCAGTCCTGGAGTGCCCTTTTCCAGGCGGAGTAGGCTGTGTACACATTGTTCATAGCCACCTTTCGTCTTGATGGGGATTGTGTTTTACGAGGAACTGCAGCCCATCGCTGAAAAGAAGCAAGCGTTGAGAGAACGCTCTGACTTATGCACTACAGCGCAACTGCTAATGGACAAAGTCCTGAGTTAGCACTCCTGACATCAGCTCACATAAAGGCCGTGGTCTACTCTGGCCTTTATGTGAGCCAATGCTCAACCAGTGCTCACCTGCTGTACATTTCAGCACCTACAGTGAGGATAGATGCAAGCCATAGCCTGACCCAGCCTTTCCTCTCTGACGCCAATCCTATTCAGCCACAAAACTAACATTAAAAGGCCTCCTTTAAAAGGTCTAGTCTACTCTTTTCTAGAGAATGGAAATAAAAAAATGCTTTTGTCACATAAGAAGCTTGGCATATTTTCTTATGCAGAGCAAGCTTCAATTTGACATATGCAGGTAACTGCCAAAATAAAGGCAGCACTTTAGTAACCTGGGGGGACCCTCAAATGACCCTGGCCCTGTTCCAACTTAGGGAGGGCTGTGCCTATCTGTCTGTGGCATCCCCCTATTGACACTTGCGGTACTGCATCCTTTTAAGGGACCCCCATTTACTCAATTGTTGCATTTTTTCCCCGTTACTTGTATTTACTGTATTTACCATCCTGAATATTAAAACAAACACAATGCCTTGGATTCAAACCTGCAGCCTTTTGGCTAAAAACCACCAATGTTTTTTCAGACAGGCTTGGGCCAGCTATTCAAACAGTAGGGCAGAGGTGAGTAAAGACTTGCACCACAGCATCACTTCCCACAGAGGTGCTGTGTTTAGCCCATTTCCATTTCCATAGCCATTGTGTGTGCGCACCACACAGAAGGAGACGAGTCATGAAGCTCACCACATACAGGTTGAGCTTCCTGCAGCCATGCATGCAGGCAAAGGAGAGGCACCAAAGGAGGCAACAGACTTGAGGGCAACTCAATCTACATTATTGATAGTCCAAAGGCCTATTGTCACCACATGCCAACACTGTCTGCAGCAGAATCTGCACTGGCAGCATCACTCTGACATTTAGCTTTACATCTGTAATTACATTGTAACTACCAGGTAACTATCATATAGTATTACTATCACACATTGTGTGCATTGTGCTACAAAGTAGTGTGGTGCAAGAGTTTTTAATTACACAAGTTATCAGAATAGTCCATTCCCTCCCCCAAATCATGGCCTTAACTCCAACCTCAGCTCTGCACCTCACTCTTTGACAAACTGTTACATTTTGTCCCAAGCCTAAACTCTAACCCACAAATCTAACCCTAAACCTTAATGTAATTGCACAAGTGTGCAACAATGCCTAACAACTGTGTAGTGGGTATATATCACTTGATTACAGTTACATAGTAAAAAAATGACAGCTGAGAACTAATACATTTTCATCTTTTATGTTTTTATGTGGAGGGGAACATCAAATTTTTTTGACAATCGAAGTGTTGTTTGCTTTAATGACAAGTGTCTTTTTTAACTGTTAAAAAGTATTGAGTCAGTCAGTATTTGTCTCTTACAGCTTATCTGAAGTGCATCCAATATTGTGGGTCTGTATATTTTTAACTGCAGAACCACAAGGAATCAGTCACACAGTGGTCGCCCACGGCAGCAGTAAGCCAGTGCATCAATACAAGAAGGGCAAAATCAATAGCTCATATTGATCACATGGGGATTTTTAAAAAGTGTTTTTTAAAACTAACTTTAAAAAAAGAAAAGTACTGCAGGCACTTGATAACATGGGCGCCAGTAGCTTGTGCTTATGTTTAGATCTTGCATTCTTTTAGGTTGGCAAAAAAAGTGCGTAGGACCAGAATAACCAAAGCCACTCATCTCACTGACAAAACAACAGTAATAACAAACATTGCGCGTGAGACTATGTTTTTTATAATGCTTATTCATTTTTGCATGAGTTTATCTTGTGCTTGTTTCATTGGCAATCCTTTATTCATTCAGTTTCAGTATATAGATCACAGACCCAAATATTTAATTTTATTCTAGAATACTACAGCAGATCATTTATCCCAAAAAAAACGGAGACCGAGATTAGCGATGTTTTTTCCAGTCCTTTTAATTGTAATGCCGAATTACACTTTATTTTTTGAATGCGTAAACCAGATTTTTGGCAAATACTTGGTAAATACTTAGGATACTTCATATGCGGAATACTGGAAATTGGAGACTACCCTTACAATCTCAGTCCATTTAAGCGAAATGATCATCCCTTCATGCACATAACTAGCTGTTTCGGTTAACGTCGAGGCGTATTCATATTTATTATTTGCATTTCATTGACATTTAATAATGATTGTATTTCCATCCCTTGCACTGAAAGGGATGGAAACTTTTACAGAGACGATATCATAAGATTCAACGTGCAAACGCAAAAGTACGATTTAAGTGAACGCGTACAAAATCAGCGTGACATAGCCTACCTTCCATCACCTGCGCAGAAATAGTAAGATGGCACAACCACAGCAGGACAAGGTGTATAGCGTTACTCGGAGGCCACCGGGAGAGGCTGAAGATGAAAGGATAGAATTTAGAATTTAGTACGTTTTCTGAAAGTTTACCACAATAGGAGACACGCTGAAATTATTCGAACTTAAACGAATTTACTTACCGATAATTCATTTTCGCTTACTGATGGTAATAATTCCTCACGAATAGATCAACTCCCCTCGTGCATATGCGCTCGGTCTTAGAGATGGAGCTCTCTCTCTCCCTCTCTCACTCTCTCTCTTTCGCTTTTTCAGTTACAAATTGAACAAAGGCGGCTTTAGTCCTTCAGTGATTCAACTGACTCCCCGACGCTGAAACCCAACTCCCCTAAATCCTTCACTAAATCGTTGCAGCAAATTTCTTAGCCTCTGCTCACCTTATGCCACAACCCCTCAAATCTGACTTCCGTCTCCTTATGCTCTCTCATTATATTATAGTTTTTAAAATTATTATTAAATGAAAAACTACAATACTGCTTAGAAAAATAATATTTCAATATGGACTTAAATTAGGTATATTTTTGTATGGCAGAGGCTTTGTGCTACGTGTCTAGGCTGAGCTGTGCACTGGACTAGAAGGATTAAGGGAGATGAGTTTAAAACTATGGACACCACAGTGCTGTTGGCCCCTCCACAGCGGTAAGAATGTAGAAGTCATGTCAACTAGGCATTTAACGAGCGTCACAATGTCATTCCCTAAAATAGAGAAACATGAGTAAAAGAAGGGTGTGAAAACATGCTGACTCTTCCCCGTAGCTGGGAAGGATATTCCCTAAAATTGAAGACTAGTTAAAGCTGAACTGATTGACAGGAGTTGTCAGCGGTCAAAATTATGCCAATTCCATTCTGACCTTATATGTTAACCATGCTTAAGGTCTTATTTTTCCATATGCGGGTATGTGTTTTTTTGTTTTTCCTATATTTTAGTTTCTCCTCCATTTTGGAGCTGCCGCTTACTTTCATGCTGCAATCCACTAGCTGAGCTGTACAGTTACAGAGCTACACCAGAGGATTTAGCTGGTCCAGCTGGTGCAGGCAGATCGAGGAGTTGATATTGCACAATGAGGTGGAGAATGTCCTGCCAGCTGAAACCCTTCCTCCTTGGGCCAATTATGTAGGAGTCCCGTCAGGGCAACCAGGTTTTGATACAGACCGTAGGGTGCGCTACTCCACTCAGGAACCCCTCATGGGTGGTCGTGGTTCATTAGGTCCATAGCTGGGTATTGTCCAGGATAAGAAATTAGTGTTAGTCAATTAATCAACAAAATTTGACTGCATAATTAATATTAATACTGCATAATTAACAAAAGTATTACCACATATTGCATTGAAGAGCAGATGACAGAAAAGCAGTGACTAATTTTAACAGATAAACAAACAACGACACACACAAACAACAGACAAATATGGTTAATTTTTCATTGAATGCCTTTTACATCTGGAAGTGTGTATTTAAAGCCCAGGCCCTTGATCCAGTTGACCATGCAAAAACACTGAGTGGCACATCCCGAACATAGGAGATAAGGAGCTGTGTGTGTGGAGTTCAGGTTTGACTAATCAACAGTGGGTCAGGGCTGCCTGGACAAGGTTTAGCTGTAATCAAGATGCATATCAGTGTCAGAGGCGTTTTGTGGTGGGGGTGCACTTTGCGCCCATGAGACAGCTTAGCCAAGTTCTCCAGGATTTTTCACTCCATTGTATGGTTTTGGTTTCAAATAATGCCAGATAACAACAGTTGGGCTATCAATCAATCTACCATGTAAATGAACATGTGAAAGATTTATTAATGCACAATGAATTGAACCAATCGCTGTGTCTTTTTCGATAGGCCTACTTACACATCAGTGTGAGTTCACCTGTTTCCTGAAAGAGCCAAAAAATTATATTATGCAAAATTAAGGGTGAAGCATATTGCGGTTAGATTTAATCTGGACCTAATTCAGATTTTGTTCTCTAAAGTCATAGCAATGACTGATAGCATGTAATACTCAGTAAAACAAATCATTATCTTGTTGGGGGAAGATCCCTGTGGTCCAATGCTTTATTCAGTAATATAATGGGCTGTGATGTAGTTGGGAAGGAAATGGGCATGCCCTCAGGGAGTTGCAGGTTCAATTCCCTTCCGTGTCTCTGGCGTAGTATTTAACCAATAGCTGACTAAACCAACAACTGAATGAATAATACGTACAAAGGTAGCCAATGTCCCTCTGGATGTGCAAGATAGTCCCACATTTTAACTTGTTGTCCCTCGTCCCACAATGATGGACGTTGACCCACATTTTAATAAAATAACATAACAGATATTAACTCCCTCCCCCCAACTAAAGAATATCATCACCAACACCCTCCCCCCACCTTGTTATTTTGCTATTTTGATTACTCCTTTCCTGTCTCACAATTTCCTACAAATTCATCCTGCCTATCCTGCATTTAGATTGTTTTAATCTTCCATTGTTCCACAGCATCTACTTCTAAAAGTGATTCCATTTAAGACTGAGGACACCTTGTAAAAATAAATAAATAAATAGGCTCATAATTTTTGTTGAAGAAATTAGTTCTAGGGTTCTGTACACCGGCAGTGGATGATGTAGTGATTTAAAAATGATAAATTGCTCTTAACTTGACCTTACAGGCGCTCAGTCACAGCACGACAGACAGCTAATTCTGAAAGTAATGTACCACCACCAGATAAATCACCATTGAACAAAGTCGCAGACATGCAGACACGGAGGCGTGCGAACAGCTGGCTCTCACAGTCAAGTTGAGTTTTGCCTGCTAAGCAAGATTATTCTTTTGTGTTTTTGAAGTCTGATTAAACATTACAAAAGTTTTAGCCTTCAAACAAGAGGAGGAGATTGAGTCTTTGATGGCTGCTTCCTCTTCCCGCCCTGTCAACATGACTAGCTTTTGGAAAGTTCTGATGATGTCACAGTGCCGTGAGGACAAACAGGGGGCAAACATGGATGGGCAGTGTTAGAAGACAGGAGGGAAAATCGTCCCACCCTGACCAATCGGGGGCTCATTCAGACCTGTTCTTCTACAATTGCGCAAACAAAATCTTACAGCTATGGTAGAAAGAGGAGACGAAGAAGGTGGTAGATGGGTAATCTCAAACATAGTTTTTATGAATCACATTAAATCTTAAAATGGAAGCATTTATTTATTCTCTTTAAGCATGGCTGCGTAAAATCACTTGATTGATTATTGCTGTTTTAGCAAAGTGAGATGTATCCTCTTTTAGATGTCAGTACTGTTGCTTACAGAAGTTTAAAGGTCAGATTAACTAACAGGCCTAACAGGGACCACAGCTGTAAAAATGAAAGCTGTGTCAAGACAATGAGAGGCTCGCGGGGATTCATAGTCCCCAGCGGTCACTGATGTTTTAAACACTGTGGTGCTGGAACCTGTCTAATATAAGATGGAGTCAAAGCTGGCTGACCCCAGTACAGCACTATTGCTTTTCCATTGCAATACAGGCAACCAGAGCTGTAGCGCATGATGTCACGTCAAATACTAACCCAAACCAAGACTTCATCTGCAGGGAATACAATCCATATCACTTCTATCAATCTCTGGTGTCTGGTCACTGTGTTCAGTCATGGCAGGGGGCTCCTATCTCTCTTCTGTGTTTAACTCCTCAGACTTTAGCACTAACGCTGATGAAAGAAATGAAGTTACAGAGCCTGCTACCTACAATTACCCACAGGCCACTGCTTCACTGGTGGGACGAGCAGACATGGGTCAGAACGATACAAATGAGAATGGAAAACATCCTAGAACCTGAGCCAGCCAGCCGTGTTCCGGCTCTACAACATAAAATAGAGTGCAGCAGACACCGAGATGTGTCCATTTCCCAAAAAAGTAGCTTGCTGCTCCAGTATTACTGAATGAAAAAAGTTAACTTAAACTCACGCGAGCATTTTGACAACCACACATTATACTTCCAGGGAGAACCACACACTCATAATTTGGAGCCATTTAAAGTCAAAGACCACATTCCAACATTAAAGTCGTTACTCTAATTGTACAATGAGGTACTATTCAGCCCCTGGCACGAGCTGAATGTTCTGCGTGAGCACAGTTGGGCCTTCTAAATTTAGCATGAGAGGAAAAATGCATTTCACTTTGAACAAATTCCTTCAATGGCAATGCAATTGAGAGTAGTGCATGCCCCATACAGGGCTATGAAACCTTGCTGTTGTGCAGGTGACTTTCCCGGGCAGCAACACTCTTGCGGGCTGGGAGCATGAAGCCCAGATGGGCCAGAAGGTCCATGTGCTCCAACACGAGCCCCCTTTCGTCCCTCTCTCAGGCTCAAATCTGGAAACAAACAGAGGCGGTGCCAACGGTTCGGTCTCAGGAGGATTTCTGATGCAATGGAATTATACGTCCGGGCAGCAAAGTGCAATTTATTTTCACTGCACATTTACAGTCTTTCTGAAGTGCCAATGCCAACGTGCACACCGTGAAACATTTTTCCCTTTCATGGATGTGAAATAAAACAGTTGTGGCAAACAACATGCATTAATCCAGTTTTGCCACCATTGTGAAACCCCCTACTACACATTGTGTGTGTACTCTATTTTAACCTGTTGGGTATGCTTTATTAAACATTTCCTGTAGAATAAAATGGAATAAACTTACAAAACTTAGAATTCTTACATAGAATGCTAGATTAATATTATTGTTAAAGGCACAGTAACCATTAAATAAAAACTGTGGAATGAGTTCAAAGTTGATAAATTGATTAAGCAGAGGCATGGATTATTCCACAATTCCAAACTTTTTGAAGTTTTTTCTGGGAAAGAAAAATATATTTTCCTCACTATATAAGGAATCGCTCACGGACATAAATGAAGTCGGAAACAGTAAAAATTAAAATTGTAGGGTCTGTCGGCCTGGGTCGGTAACCGACTAGTCACCACCTGTCTTCTTCGGGTATGAGTTACGCTTTCATGAGATGAAACAAAGAGTGAAAGGACTGCCTGAGGCCCCTGGTGAATTCCTGCCAGGTAATGATTGACGTGAACCACAGTGAGGATGGAAGACCCCTGGAACAGCAGATCTGTATTTAAACATAAACACGATGGAACCTCTACGGTTAACAATAACAAGTCAAACTCTGACCCAATCCCCCTGGAAGCAGGTGGAGCTGTTTTTCAAATGCTGGGACCACCATTTGGACCCTGGTTTATAAGTCTGGAGTAGGCTGGTGGTCCTGGACAGGTGGAGCAATATTTTAGGCAGGTTTTTATCGTTATGGGTGCTCTTATGTCCAGACGGAGGTTGTGTCAGCTCACACTATAAATCAACACTGACTGCGGCCGTTTGGAACATTTATACATTTTCTATATTTTAGCAATTTAGCAGATGCTCTTATCCAGACTTTACACAGGTAACTGAATTATTTTATTTTTTTAATTTTTTACAATCAATTAATTTATTTTATTTTTTTCATCTGAAGCAATTCAGGTTAAATACCTTGCTTAAGAGTACAATGGCAGTGCCCCACCAGGAAATTGAACCTGCAACCTCTCAGTTACAAGCCCAGTTCCCTAACCTAATGGTTTTTATTCCATGACTATCCAAAGACTTCATCTTTTTACAGGATGGCACACCGATGTCAATAAAATGATATTCAATGTGTAGACTGGTTTTAAGAGTATCATAACATTTAGATAAGCGTTTGGCATACTCAAGCAGTGATTTCTGCTGCAAATCATGCAGTATGACAGGTTTTGCTTGATGGGGATAACTGTGCACAATGACGTTCCCTAATAAACAACAGACATCACAGTGCTGTGGATAAGTCACTTTAGGGGCTATAGAGGATGATTTTAAACTGACAAAATGAGAGATATGCAGAGGTATGCAGATGACATTTTTATTTTGTTTTTGATATAGTATTTATATGGATGGAATAAATAAAAACCAAACAGTTGGAACTCGTTCGGCTGTGGTACCCCCCCACAGACACTCGCGGTATTGCACCCATTTAAAGGATCCCTCATTCACTCAAGTGTAACTGCCTTTATTTTGGCAATTACTTGTATATTTACATGAACTATCATTTTATGAGCATTTATGATTCACTTGCCAGGCTCATAACCTTACAGTACTTCCGGGAGTGTGCTTTGCTAATAAACCACTGGTCAGTTAGTTCTTCTGACAAAGCATGTTCTCATGTGGATGGTGCTCCAATTGGAGGTGCCAATACAAGCCAATTCAACCAGAGAGCGAGAGAGCGAGAGAGCGAGAGAGAGAGAGAGAGAGAGAGAGAGAGAGAGAGAGAGAGAGAGAGAGAGAGAGAGAGAGAGAGAGAGAGAGAGCCCCCCCGTGCCACTTAGCCACTTCCACGGGCCCTACGAAGTAATGGAAAAAGTGGGAGAGGTAAACTACCACATCCGCCAGCCCGGACGAAGACCACCAGAAAAGGTATACCACATTAACTTATTAAAAAAGTGGGTCGCTAGAGAGGTGTTGCTGTGTTCTACTTCCCCACCCCAAGGCCCTGCCAAGATGGAGAAGGTGGGGGTGCCCATGGGCGAACAACTGACAACCCGCCAACGACAAGACATAATGGAACTGGTGGACCGCCACAGAGATGTGTTCTCAACAGAGACCAGCCACACTGACCTCATTCAACACCACATCGTCACCAAACCAGGGAAGAAGGTGAAACTCCGCCCATACAGGATACCAGAGGCCCGAAGAGAAGCAGTGCAAGAAGAAGTAAAGACCATGTTAAAGAATGGAGTAATAGAAGAATCCTACAGTGAGTGGTGTAGCCCAATTGTGTTGGTCCCCAAACCTGACGGCTCAATCCGATTTTGTAATGATTTCAGGAAACTTAACGAGATCTCCAAGTTTGATGCCTACCCTATGCCCAGGGTGGATGAACTCATTGAGCGACTGAGGAGGGCCCGATTCATCTCCACCCTGGACCTGAGGAAGGGGTATTGGCAGGTGCCCCTAGCCAAGGAAGCCAGGGAGAAGATGGCCTTCGCCACCCCCGATGGGCTCTTCCAATATAAGATGCTCCCGTTCGGCCTCCACGGAGCCCCGCCCACTTTCCAGAGATTAATGGACCGGGTCCTCCGGCCCCACCGAGAGTATGCGGCCGCATACCTGGATGACATCGTTATCCATGGGGAGGAATGGGGGACCCATCTCCAACAGCTCACCGCCATGCTGCGAGCCCTAAGCGGGGCGGGGCTCACAGCCAATCCCAAAAAGTGTTGCCTCGGCCTCCTGGATGCCGACTACCTGGGGTACACCATAGGACGAGGGTGCATCAAGCACCGATACAGGTACGCACCTTTTTAGGGCTAGCCAGCTATTACCGCCGTTTTGTCCCCCATTTCTCCTCTCTCGCCACACCCTTGACGGACCTGACCCAGAGCCGGCTGCCCAATCGGATCAGGTGGACAGAAGAAACAGAGAAAGTGTTTCAGAGGTTGATGGACGCCCTGTGCTCAGGACCAGTGTTGGTGACCCCTGACTTCTCCAAGCCCCTAGTAGTCCAGACTGATGCATCAGAAACAGGGGTGGGTGCTGTCCTATCACAGCTACAAGGAGGTGAGGAACATCCGATCACATACATCAGCAGGAAGTTACTACCCAGAGAACAAAAATATTCCACGATCGAAAAAGAATGTCTGGCGATAAAATGGGCCCTTGAAGAACTGAAGTATTATCTGTTAGGACGACCCTTCTCCCTTGTGACAGAAAAACAGGTACACACGCACGCACGCACACACACACACACACACACACACACACAAATTGTTGAATTACATTTATTTGGTTGTGGACAGTGACTTTATCGTTTTCAGTCAAGTGAACACTCTATCCACCCTCGAGTGTGTCACAATATATTCATATACATATATTCATAATTGACCTTTATTTGAAGTTGCCTCCCAAGAAATGCAGGAAATCCCAAGTACAGTACATTAGCACAGCTGAGAGAGCAGGCTGCACTTTGAAGCATAACAGAAGCATAACAAAGATGAACACATGTATTTTTCATCCTTCCCTGTCCCGGGTCTTGACTTGACTGAGGGAGACAGATGAAGTGCCCTCCTTGGCAGACCGGAGAAATGCAGGCGCCTTATTCACGGAGGAGTCTCGTTGCATGACTAAAATGTAGAAAGAACAGCTGTTGACATCAGGGAGGCACTGGAGGAGGGGTGAAGCAGTGATCTGCCCCTGACACCTGTACACTGGCAGAGCAGGTGCTGCTTTGACTTCACTGATGGAGTAGTACCTCCAGAACTTCCTTCTAAAGACTATAGACATAAAGCCATGCGGTGAATTTTTTTATTTTACATTTTTAAAATTAGCTTTGGAGCAGATGATAAAATAAATGCTAAGATGTCTCTTACTCCGTTTAGACAAAGCAAAGTATAAAAAAACGACAAAGAGGGATCCCCACTCTGTTATCCATTCAGTGAGAGTGGGGCAATAATGTATCTTCCAGTCCCAACAAATGATTTCACATTTCAACTGCATTTTTATTCAAACTTTCCTACCTGAATAGATTGCATTTTTTTGATAAATGTTGAACAATAAAAAAACATTTTTTCCCCACATTTAGATAAATGGAGTAAGAACAAAATATTTCAATACTTATAATTTTTTAGGCCACCCAGTTACCACAGAAACATAGTTTTGCCTGCTCTGGATTCCCTTCGATTAAAAGAAGGAGGATTCTTCAGTCTGACCAAACGTTACACAGTGAAATAAAGTTGAAAATTAAAACGTGATAAAAAGCTGCACACATCTTTGCCTTCACCTTTGCATCTGCAGTGGTATGTGAGCCTTTTTCACAGTGTCACTGCATCGGAAAGAGTATGCTTTTATCATCGTTGTGAGAGCAAATCCTCGCAAGTACAGGATATCCCAGAAGGTGGCCTATGCTTAATGGGCATGTGATTTGCTCGCTGCGCAATGAAAGGAAGGAATACCCAACACCTTACACTGTACTCCACTGTACGCAGCTGTTGTAAAGATCTTTCCTGTTCCAGTTTCACCTCGCATGTCATAACCCTTCCATAAATTACTGTGCCTCGAATGAGCAACCTTGAGCAAAGCACATTTGAGAATGATGGCATGAGCCGGCCCTGTATAACATTCACCTCCTTGTATTGTCATTACGCAGGAGGACAAAATCAGCTTGACCCCATAACTCTTCTCACTGTGGGCATAAGTTATGCCCACTAAGGTAAAGGTCTGAACCTTTTTCTGAGCAACAGTTGAGTCCATGCTGAAGGAGATGGGAGGCTGAAGGAACTCTAGGTTTTGAAAGGTAAGGGTCCTTGGATCCGTATCCCAACAACCATTGAGCCCAGGGTTCCAATTTAATCCAACATTACATAACACTGTGTGGTATAACTTTTCTTTTTCCAACCAATCATTTTTCATGATTTTTAACCAAAATTTATGCCCTATTCTTTTTTTCCCAATTTGGAATGGCCAATCATATTCATAGGCCCATCTCGTCGCTGCAACATCCTCCGTCAGGTCAGGAGAGCACTCCTGCAAGAGGCGGGCTGCCATGGCACCACTTCTTTTCAATCCGCAGTCCACCAGCAGAGCTGCGCAGTCATGGTGTCAGGGTAGTACACTTCACGCGCAGCTGGCGCAGACTGACTGCGGGGAAGCTTCAGGGGCCTGATAGACCAGAGGAGTCAGTACCATGCCACCCGACAGCCCTACTAGGCTCTTGCCCTGTGATATTACTGTAATTTAATGACTAACATCATGCCGTGTTTTCCCTGTACCTTGATCTAGATAAGAACATCTGCCAACTAAATAAACAAAGATAGCAATTAATTTCAGTGACTGCCAATCTCATCGTGCTGTGTGATAAGGAATCTTAAAAGTGACTCTAGCTTCGATTCCTCCTTAACCCATTTAGACCTAAAATGCCTGCTAAAAACGCCTATTAAAACCTAAGCAATTATTCTCCACAACCTCTTAAAACCTGAGGGTTTTCTGGAAAAAATTTCAAAAAAAAAAGCCGACACCAACGTGCACTTCATTTCCCCCACGTCTATTTCAGCGAATCACAGCGCATTTCATTAATCGCAAAATCGATGCGACCTAAACGTCACTCCAGGTCTTAATGGGTTAAAGTGAAAGGTAAAATGCATTGTGGTTAGATTAAATATGGCTCTCTATCAGGCTGTTCTTTTGGCAACTTAGATAATGGCTCACGTATGCGTTTGTGATGTTTCCTGTAAATAGGCCCGGCATTGATACCACTGGGTGCTTGGCAGCATGACTTCAACAATGCTGATCCGTGGGACGGGACAACATCAGCTCAGCGGTAGGCTAATCTTAATAACAAGGCCATCCGACTTCCCAGACCATGCGATGCAAATTATCACAATTAATTCACTTAGATTTAGCCATGTGTTGACCCGCATTAGTGTTGAGGGGCCTTGTTTTACTTCTGAAAAAGGTACCTTTTTTTTATCCCTGCCTATGTCTCAGTTTGGCATAGTCAGGGATAAAAAAAAGTACCTTTTTCAAGCTAAAGGAGCTGGGAAGCTCTCTTAATTTCACATCTTTTTCACAAAAAGAAGAAAACTAACCTTGTCTCTCCATCTCAGTCCCAAGATGAGGAAATTACATTTTAGGACCATTTTAGCTGATTTAACAGTTAAAGTTACATTCACCTTAATTGGTTACATGGTACATGGCCATACAATTAAGTGTTACATGCAAACTCTTACACTAAATGGATGCACAAGAGCTTGTGTGCTTTTTTCCATCTTTAACCCAGACTTTCTTTTTCACCCCCCTGGGCCACATTACAGCCAATTATGCACCACCCTGCAGGGCTGACAGCCACAGTCAGCACAGGTATGGTCAGGATGCAATACTGGACAATAATGTTACACAAGGATACAGCTAGCAATGTAAATTGAATAATCCAATAATCCAAGACATCCATATATGCCCCTGCCCCACACCCATATTCATGCATGAATAGTTCTGTAACTGTACACTGCTGGTACATGTACATGCTGTACAAAATGGTCTCATTCATCATATTATCCCCATTTTCCAGCGCTATGGCAGCATAGGGGTGAGAGATGAAACAGGACACAGCTGGAGCCATGAGAAACAAGGAAGGGAGTATAAGGGCTATGTTGCCATGGCAACAGAGATACACAACTCTCTGTTGCCCTAATGGCTACAGCTTACAGGGCTTACGTATAGTGTAGCAACCACACACTTGGGAAAATAAATGTGAAAGGCATCTCACGCACATACATACACACACACACACACACACACACACACACACACACACAAACATCACCCCTACAAATACTATAGGAACCTTAAATTCTTCAGATTCCTAATGGTTCTCGGAGTGAAGGGTAATTGACGTTGGTTTAACTGAGGCAGCAATTTGTTGGTCAGGGATATGGGCATGGTTATTGCATTGATTTATATAGAGTTTTAAAAAGTCTCCTCTTCCAATTTAACAGTGGCCAAACAGAGATGACTAGGTTTGCTGTTATTTGACATAGGCCACATATGCTATGAATTAGTATAGATGTAATTACAATAGCATGAAACAGCATAACAGGCTGGTTGAAATGTACAGTACAAAAGAACATAATGCACCAGAATGACTTCCACAGTCAGGAAGCCTAGCTTAGATTTTTGTGTCTACACTAATTTGAGTTACAATCCTCAGTTTGTCTATGAAAGGGGGAGTTTTCCTCAAGTGGAAAGTATGGGGAGGGCTTCTATTTTCAGTTAATTCTCCAAAGTGTAGAATACAGGCACAATCCAGGATACATACGCCAATCCTTGCGTCAGTTCACTGAAGGCTCTGGGGGTGAAAGGTGTATTTTTACCAGCATGTTTCAGGGTTGTAGCTTCTTTTCCGATTAGCTTCAGTGGCACCAATTTAGGCCTTGAAAACAAGGTGTGTGGACTCTTTAGCCAATCAAAAATGGAAGAAAAAAAAAAGTTTTTTTAATTAATTTTTTTAATTAAATTAAGTACTTGAGTACTGAAACACACGAAAAAACATCAGACACTCCAGATCCCTGCTGTATAGGGACAAGGTGTACTTTGGCTATGGACAAGGATACATTTCACAGTAATGTTACAGTACCACTGTCATCAGCAGGGACAAACCACCCAGGTCCTCCAGTGCAGTAATGTTATTGTTCCACATGGAGAAAGATCCAAAGACAGCAGTGGACTGCATTACGCCAGGTCAGTCCAGCGATTCTTCAAGTGCTGTGGACTCACACTAAATATAGGCAGTGAATAGGCTCCACATTGCTACGGCAGCCAGTGCTCTCCCAGAACAAGAGGGCGGAATGTGTGGGTAACGTCTGCGACATTTCCTCACCCAACCCTCCCAGTTAAACAGCTCATTCCAATCAAACGCATCACAGGATGCCTGTGATTGGCCTGTTAATTACTTCATTTCAGTGCTGTTCAACATGTTATTGATTGACTGAAGGAGCATGTTTTCAACTTGACAAATCTGATTCCCAAAGGAAGCGAGTCTGAACAATTCCACAGTTAGATTGTCTCACTCTCTTACATTTTACATTTTGCTGAATTTGATTTATTATAAACTTGCTAAACTAACTGATGCTGTTATCTCCCAGTGCTCTCTCTGTAGCTTGATCTTGTTTTCAGGATGAGTTAAAAGCAGACCTGGGCCTCGGTCATTGTACTCTCTATCTTAAAGACAGATGTGGCTTGAGGCAGGTATCGGCCATGGGGACGAGGCTCTAAATTAATGTTTTATAAAACAGGAAAACGGCAGGTGGAGATGGAGGAACAATACGTACAAATGATAATTAATTTAACATTACATTGACAGACATCATGCACGAGACTCACACAATCTTACGTTCACACGCCCGGCTTGTACAGTCTCTTGCATTTCAAATCAATTCCTCCCCCCCGGCCCCTCAACAATATCATTACCCCCCCCAACAATATCAAACCCCCCATGCTGCTTCGTCCCGTGGCTGTCTCATGGCTTTCTCGCACTAAAATGTGTCTTGAATCTTATGAATTAGGCTTTCAGAAACTTCAATCTTGAGATGATTGATTCTTCTTTACCTCTGATGCTAGCTGCGCAGCCCTGTGGGATGCTCTTGAGCGGGGCCTGTAAGGCATTAGTGTGGTAGAGCTTCTCACACAGGTTCACAAGTTCTCATGCAGAAAACCAGTGATGGGCAGTAGCGTCACTACAAGTAATGAAGCTACTAGCTTAACTACATTTCCCAGTAGCGTCACAGTTTCCAGTAGCGTCACTATTTCCTAAATAAAATAGCGGGATAGCTTTTCATAGCTTTCAATGGGGGATAGCTTTCATGTAGCGGAGCTATTTGTAGAGTAACTGGTAGCTTAGCTTGCTATATTTTCCAAGTAGCTTGCCCAACACTGCAGGAAACTACGTCTTGTGGGTTTCCAGGGTAATGCTTATGTAGCGTGGTTACAATTTGATTCCAGAGTTTCTTGATGGGATTTGAGTCAGGTGTTTGTAATAAGTCATAACCCTAATTTCCTCCTCAATGGCAGGCCTTTGTACTGACAGCACAGAAAGCTAATCTCTCGATCGAAAAAGGGTAGGTCTCTGTGCAATTTAATTAAAAAAAACATTGTGCAGTGTAGGTCTGAATATCTATGTGTAATCCTTGCTTGACTACTTCAGGGGAACACTTCTCCCAGGAGTCTTCACTGAATGAGAGATACAGTAGTAATTCATACAGTAATTCAGGCAGACACAGGTACTGCACTGTATGGTACATACTGTATGTGCACAGAGACAAAGCAGCACAGCTCACTCTCAGGTGAAGAACCAGCATGAGCCAAAATTATTACATCATTCTCAGTCTCATCAATATACCAGCTAAACCCTCCACCTAGATTGTTGATGATTATTGATTATTGGTCTTACTCAACGCCACGTGTATATCACAACAGGACTGTAAGTACTGACTAAAGGAAGGATAACTATTTTTTTTACTATGTGTGACTAATTGGTGTAATTCTGTTCAAATTAGATGAGTGCAGATAATTGAAATGTGTCCTTACAAATCTTAAAGTCAATAACACAGCAGTGCTGTCTACTCTACATGCATGAGAAGTACAGTTAGATATCGAATTACATTGTTGAACTTGAGTAACCCGTTCAGCTGCGAGTGTGTACAGCACGCATCCGTTCAGTCCAAGAGTCTCATTCCATCCTCTTATAAGGATTTCGTAATTTAGGATCCCTCAAAATGTGAAGCAGCCAGCAGTAAAGGTGTCTGTTCTTCTGAGAGTAGCTAGAGTCTGAAATAGTGGAAACTCTGGAGCAACGAAATATGGCAGTGCAATTTTAACAACGTTGGCATTGTCTCGCAACACTCTGAATTTGCTGAATGGCTCTCTTGTCTCGTATATTTAAAACCTTTTTTGCCACCTTGTAAATCTTTCACCCTGGGTACAAATCAAAAACACCAATCAAACCATCCATTAATGTGTAATATCACTCTTTAACCTTGTCCTGCCCGCTGACATTGAAATTACCTCAGCATGACCTTTGAACAGAGAGTACTCGGGGTCATTTTAAAATCGAGACGGGCAAGTGACGAGAGCTTAGGCTGGCTGAATCAGTGCGCTAAGAGACAATCTAGAGTATGCAAGTCCTGTATGCAGTGGGGCCTGGGGGTGGTTGTTCCCTCCTAAGACAATGGACTTGAAAATACTAAATGAATGACCTGACATGATGATCCTTCACCAATTCATAACTCTTGTTATTCTAAAACATTGAAAGGACCTCTTTTAAAAAGTACAGACGGCAGTGCCAAGTCCATTTTGATGAGAGTTCCCACTCTGAAACCCCACTTCTTGTGTCATTAGGCACAATTCCAATTGCTGAAGCAAGTGAGGCAATGTTTTTAAATCCAAGGTAATACAACATACATTTTCACAAAAGGTTAGACTATTATATGAGGAAAGGAATATATGGGCTTTTTTACAGACATTTAACTGTTCTACTCTGTAAATGTAAAGTTCCAGTGCTGACACTCTAGTGTATATCTGTGGATTCCAGCTGTCGTTCCTCTGACCCGATTCCCACTGAGTGCGGTTTCCTTCCTGAGGCCTGGTAGTGAGAGCTGAGGACAGACCTCACATTTATAATGTGTAGCAGTGACGTGTTCCTCTCTCTCTCTCTCTCTCTCTCTGGAAAAGGTTTACTCAACGAAGCAGTAGCACAGTGCCATATCACCCCCCCTACAGTAATACAGACGAGCTCTGCCTCACAAATGGCTCTGTTTGCATAATTTAAGGTGTTGGCATGCTGAGCATGATGCAGCCCACATTATTGGGGTATGAAAATCATATTTTTGAAAGAATTATCCATAAAGGAGAAGGGACATTAATTTCATATTTTGCATGTGGTGTAAATAAAAACCATATGAGCAACTGATCTTCTGAATGAGGTTCCGCGTGAAAGAGCAAGAATCAATAATCATCATATACGTCGTTTCAGTAAACCTGTAACAATGTGGACATTCATCACTATGGGCAAATGGAGAAAAATGCTTATAGTTATTCAGGATATTGTTACTTGAGTCCAACAACAACAAAACAATCTGAAGCATCTGAATTGTCCTTGGGCTAATTCCATGGGTGGAATGTGTTGTTCTTTTATTTTATCATGTTCTATTTAGATTTTCCTTTGTTTTTCATATTGCTTTTTGTCAGATTTAATGTTCATGAGCATCCATGATAAGCTATGCCTAGCCATGGGTTCAAGCTGCAAACATTTTTCTCTGTACAGGTTTCATTTAATAAACTGTCCTGTCACAGAAATATATGATACTATCAAACACCAGTGCCCTGTTCAGAGAGCTAGTGCAGCTCCCTGTGTGCTGTGACCTTAGTCATATTTCTAATCATGTAATATGCCCCTAAGAAGGAGTTCAAACATGGGAGAAATTATCCCTTTGGTGGAATTCAATGGCGGTTTTTCGTAGGAAATGTGTATATTGGTCTATTGGTCTTTCATCAATAGCAAAAGAAAACAAAAATGTTTTGATGATGTAATGTAAAACAGATTTAGATACAGGTTTTGCTTTTGATATTTTAGATATTTTAAATGCTGGCCTATTGTTGTCTGTTCTGTGTGTTCAAAAGATGAATTGCAAGTTGTGAACTCCAAATGATATCCATTGGTGTGCAGTGAACCAGGTGGATATTGTTGCACTCTCTCTCTCTCTCTCTTTTGTTGTAGTTGGTGTGTCCATGTCTCAATTTGTTGACACTTCCCTGTAACTGATTCATAATATTGACTAATGCTGACAATCTTTTTATAATCAGTCCTGGAAAGTATAATTGGTAACTCACCTGTTCTGTTCATCTAATACTTTCTGAGATCAAGATTGAGGGCCTATAGTGACGCCTTGAGCATTTGAGTGGAAACACCACTCTAGCAAACCGTACCTCTCAGGTCACATTTTATTGAGCTGCTGTAAAACTAAACATGCTGAAACTGAAACTGTTCTTTAAATGCAAAAATTCTGTAACTTTATACACATTCTGCGTTCTTACAAGTGGACTTGAAACTGTTAATACATTTTTATTAGATTCTTCTCTCCCTCCTATTTATAATTTGTCTCCATTTTGAAGCTTCAGTTCTCCATGAAGGCTCTGATATGATCATCAGATTGGTTGTTGTTCACTGAATTTCTTAATTTAGATTTCACCCTATCCTGAGTGCTGAAACCACACTCTCAAGACAAACTTGCTACGGGGATAACCATAGCATCTAAATGAGCTTTTCCATCTCTTGGAAGACTCCAGACATCACTGGAACATGGCGCAAGCGTATGTGCTGTGCAGTATATTCCTAGGAGATCTGGATTGTGTTCCTGTCTTAGTTTGTGAATAACCCTCCACTGAGACCCTGTCATGACTGCTGCCCCATCCATACAAACAGTCAACTAGTCTTCCCTTTTCAATACCTTGGTAAAGAAGTGACGGGCAGACATTCTGAAAAATTGTCTCTGCCTTCCCATCCGTTACTGCAGAGCTCCTGTAGAATTTTGTCTTTGAGGTGTTGTTCTCTATGTACCTCACATACGTGATTAGATGTTTGGGATTGTTTATAGCTATATAAGAGAGCCACCATCACCACCTGCACCTCAGCACTGTAGCACCTCTGATGCCAGCAGCAGAAGCAGCCCTAGAGTGAGAGGTAGCTAGCGAGAAGACAGACAGACCCTAACAGAGAGAGAGAGAGAGAGCCTGACAGCCACAGACATATGTAGCACTTCAATTAACATTTCTAACAGTAGCCCTATTATGTGAAGTCGGGAGTAATGGATTCAATGAACTATTGTTTTGAGCTATTGTAAATGATTTTGTACAATGTTCAGAAGCTTGAGCATCAAATGTAGGCAGAGGCACTGGAAGATGTTTTGACTTAAGAGTGCTGAAATCCGAAACGAAAAAATATAGGCTAACGTTATAATAACGCAACGGGGATTGAATAGTATTGATTTGAATAGTAGCCTGCTTGCACTGACCAGTTTTTTCTCCACTGCTTTTACACAGATATAGCTATGAACGCGGTCGGTTTCTTTGACATAATGCAACCACTTCCACTTATCAAACCAACCTGGTTTAAAGGAATGTGTTTTGGTGCCGATGTACGTTACATTAAAAGGCATCACCAAAAAAATGCTTCTACTTTCGTATAGAATTCGTTTTATGAGTAAAGCAAAAAAATGAAAACCCGTAAGTTACATCACCGTTTGGTATTATGATTTTTAACAGACAAAAATAGTGCTCACCTATTTCAAAGGCAATTTCGACACTAACTCCCACAACGACTCATTGACGAATGGATCGGAATCACCATTGAAAGGCCTCAGAACCCTCTGTGTGCTGCGTTGGGTACCACAGAGGACCATATGAATGGGGTGATTAAGACAAAAAAGTGCTCAATTTAATTTGAGTGATTGTGGTCATATCGGGTGCTGTTGAGGATAGAGGTAGCGGCGACGAGGACGTGATGGCGCTGCAGTCGGTGATGCTTTGTTTTTTGTTACAGGCTTTTTAAAGAATCCGCTAATACGTTTTTGAGACATTTTGAATAAAAATGTAAAAACACAACAGATCAAACAATGAATTACACGACATTGTGGAAAATGTGGTACTTCTTCTCGTTACTTCTTGATAGCTAGCTAGCTAACTCGCTTGCTTGAGTTGCTAGCTACGTTGATACATATTTTCTTTCGCGTGCCTATCAGATGATTGGTTGATTTTTTTCTCATTAACTTTTTGTTACCTTCTGTTCAGCACCTCCCGAAGCTCAATGCAGCACCTTCCGCAGTTTCACGCCGATTATGACACAGACACAGACGCACACTAATTGTGTATTTATTTTAAATATGATACTTAAGACTTAAGACTATAGGCTATAAGAATCCGTGCTGGAGCACCCACAGCACCCCATTTCCCACACGTATGAATGTAGCTGCATAAGTCTGTTTGAATTTCTATTGATTGTTATTTTTTATGTTGGCTTGCACAATGAAGAAAAAAAACATTTGGTAACGCCTTACAGTAACTCTATCTACATAACAATTGGTACATTAAAATTACATAGGGCCAGGGGTGCAAATTTGGTCTGATAGGTGGGACCAACGTAGGCAATGACCAGTGCTTCTCAGAAAAATCTACCAAAGAAAGCCTTTAATTCAAATTCTCTTTTAGTTACACCATACTATCATGATGTCTAATGGCGCGTATAGGAATATCAAAAAACAAAACAAATAACATTATTAACAGGAAAATAACTAATTTATTAATACAAAGTGCATAAGGGTAAGGCTCAGTGCATATACTTCTAATGAGCTCTGATGTGATGTTCTTTTCTTACAGCATCTGACCTCATCCGCCTTCTGTGTGTGTGATCCCGGTTGGCAATGAGCAGTCGTTAACAGTTATATTTGAGCTACATAAGAGGTGTTTGTGGGGCTGAGTGGAGTGTCTGGAAAGCATGCACAAAAATGATCAGATGTTTTAAATTGAATACCTGAGTAACGTTATTCATTAATTAAATAGGGTTATGGATTATTTCTAATGCATGCAATTCCCAGTACCCTTTTGTTTGCCAATGAGGATTTAAAATGCAGATGCTTGACTTTGAATGAAAAACCTGACAGCATTTCTTCAGCCATGTGGAACCCACCATTGCAACAAACATGGGTGTTTTAAACACTGTAGGCACCAAATGCACTTTTGTTTTGTTTTTTAATCTTTGGCCTCATAAGTTTGTTTTAGTGGTATAAGTTCATCAATGTTTTATCATTTTAGTGGTATAAGTTCATTAATGGCCACATAACTGCTTTATCATTTTAGTGGTATAAGTTCATCAATGTTTTATAAGAATTTTGAAATGTTCATGAAAAAATCATTAATTTATTAGAGTATACATTTATTAGAGTATAAATACTCTGTACTTGTTAACCCTCTATGGGACATATTATGAAATAGTGCTTCAAAAAAATCAATGACTGGTTATTTTTGTTCCATTTGACCTTAGAATCAATTCCATTAATTAATTTTTCATGTTTGACCTTTGACCTTTATTTTGGGTGATTGTATAAATGAATTCGTCCCATAAGGGGTAATTTTTTTCTCCAAAAAATGTCAATACTTATGTATGTAAAATGCTTTTTATTGCCTAAAAAGTAATCAAAAAACATCATATGTATTAAAAATGTTTATTTTTTGTAAACAAAATATTTTGTTTCAATAAGTTCTTTGTCAACTTCAAACATAGTAGAAAAAAGTATTATTTATCACAAACGAATGTAAAAAAACAAACAAACAAACAAAAAACATAGTAGAACAATTGATTATTTAAAAACAAGGTAAGTTTGTAATTTCATCAACATTTTTCCAACACAGTAACCTATTGATATTCTCTTTAAACTGAACAGTTCATTAATATCTGGATAAGAAAGTAATTTCAAAGTTTAAACACTCCTCTTCTCAATACTAGTCATCTTCACATTAATTTTTATTTGTTGCTTCTTTTATGTGAAAGTCAGTGTCAGGTTCTCTGTTTTCTTCGTTGTTTCTTTTTGCTTATGTGTGAAAGTCACGGAGGCAGTTCTTCTTTGGGGTGAAACACAGGTGTATTCCACATTTTTCACACATCACTCTGGTTTGAGCAGTGCAACCCTCATTTTTGCAGCGTCCTTGCTTCTCTGCATAGGAAGCCCAGTGGGCGATGTCATCTTTCCTGATCTCTGGATGCGGCCTTGCTGCTCTCTTTTGTTGCCTTTTCCTCTCAGGTTGAGCTTGAAACTCTCCAGAGCCTGGTCGTCCACGTTTCCCTTGGCTGGTTGTCCCTTGCTTGCAGAGCACCTCAGCCACCGATGTCTTGAACTGTCGGAGACTTAATTCTCTCTTGGGTTCAATCCCTTCATTTTCTTCATCACTGCAGTCAGCCTGCTCTTGTGTCATCGCTACGTTTACTACAACCTCATCATCTGCGCTGCTCTCATTATCATCACTGTCTTCACTACCCTCAGGGATAGGAACAGAATGACCTTTCTTGGGAGTAAAACTTATTGACATCCACCTAAAATAAAAAAAATGCTTACTTCAACTGTGTTATCATTAGCCATAACATTGCCACTATTAGCCCTCTATGGCATGATTTTTTATTATTTGGGGAAAAAAATATTAAATATTATTTTTGGGAGATTGGGGGTCCCTGATAATATATTCATCATAAAATGTGTCTGTGTCACCCCCCCCCCAACCAGATATTGGTTTGTTGCCTCAGGGCAACACTGTGCGACAAGGGTAGTAAAACGCCAAGGTTTTTTATAGTACATTTGATAAGTGTAATTATTTGATAAGCAGTATTATCAAAAACGTAAATCATATTCTTGTATTTTATTGCACACAGCCAACACACAATGTGTACCAAGACTTTTGATTTCTGTTTCTGTCACACCAAGGTATGAGGAAATTATTTTTTAAAACGCGATGCAACTTTCGAATTGATTTTACGAGGATGAATGACAAAGTCTGCCTAGAAACAGGAAAAAACGCCTTTGAATGGGTACTTCTTATCTACACTATCAATTTTACGATTGGTTTTACGACTATGAATGACAGATTTACAGACCAAAGAATGGAAGGAGAATGGTTAGTCCCGCCTCACTTTGAATGCGGAAATCTCCGCTTTGTTTACCCGAGAAATCGAAAACGCGAACACCACACGGCGAGAATCTTGGCTTTTAAATGCATTTTTCGGATTAAAGATAGGTTTAAAAACCTTTTATAAGCGTTTGAAGAAGAGGAGTGCTTTTCGCTCTGTTGCGTCGGCGCATTTTATTGCCTAACAAAATTTGGGCTTACTGCACAGTGTTGCCCTGAGGCAACGAACCAAAAAAACGTTTTTATCGTATATAAATAAAAACAAAATAAGTCTTTAAACAATCAAACATACTTCCTTACATACTCATGAACATGCACATTTTTTTGTATGCAGTTATTTCAATTTAAACATGTTAAAAAGTGAAATCTATCTTACTAATTGGCAACACCATGCGGTAGAGGGTTAAGTAAATATTTATCCCCTTATGGGACTTTGTCATTTATACATGACACACAGTTTTGGGGTGTCTTTATTTTTTACAAACTACATGTTAAATACATACATTCTTTAGAAAACATCTTAAGGAAGAACAACATATTTTCTTCAACAGGATTTGTGTAAATTATCCACTACCAAAATTAACTTACCATGATGTCCTTTTACCATGTGGCTCAAAGAATGCTGCTGTCTCTGTTACTTCCCTTGGATACCAAAAGGTTTGATCACATGACCAAACACCATCATTTTATTGGTTAAAGGAGAAGTCATGTGATACATCTAAAGATAAATTTGATTGGTGTGATGTTTCTAACTTTTATAAAGTACTGTTTTTGCTTGCGTCATTTATAAATGACAAAATAGATACTGTAAATACAAACACAGCTTTGCTCATTGAGATTGTAGCCGGATCTGTTAATACAGTAAATGCAATATTAGACTAGTCTATTCCACACCCTGCATCTAAGAATACATGCATTAAATGGAAATAAATTCCCCATGCCAAATAAATAAGTAGCCTACACATTTTTTAATGATCTATCATCATATAGCCTAGTATGCCAAACAGCTCATGGTGCTGACAAAAAATACTTAAACTATAACCTTTAACAATGTTAAGCTTGAACATGTAAATTCATTTGCATACATACATATAAAATATATGGAAATACAGTTCTTCACAGTGCATTTCATTGGATCCGTTTATCATTTTTAATGTTTGTTAAACAAAAATGATGCAGTTGTTCTGTTGGTGTGGCAACGGAGGGCTGTAATGTGGACGGTTTTTATTCATTTTATTAGTGCAGTTACGTGATGGATTTCAAATACACACCTCACAAAGGGGAAACAATAGAATTGATAAAAAAACATTCAAAGGTCGAGGATAATTCTAAATAAATCCCTGATTATGTTTAGGGGGAGTTTGTGGTGTTTAAGGCGGGGAGTGGTTTATGTCTTTATGGCCATATGGATACTGCTTCCGTTCCCAAACACACACTACTTATACAGAGACTTCTACTCTCCATAACCTGCCTGAAATCAACACTGCAATACATTAAAAATACATTCATGATTACGTACAAAAATAAGGACTTTTCACCGGAACCGTTTCAACTGTGATCAGGGACTGCCATGGGTCTCTATTTGCTTATCCTGTGTACACTCCAATGGATCCCGCTGGTGTTTGGAAGTAAGTTTAATTTTTTAAGGCCAAAATATGATACCGACATCGAGGTGTACCCTATAATAGCCTACTGTCTAGCCTAGCTGTTTATGGCAACGCTGCTTATGACAAAGCAACAGATGCTTTTCTCCTTTTTTTAAATAACTAGAATAACTTTAATAGTGTGCGCAAAGGGTGGCTAATCAATAACTGCACCGTGCATAAACTGAGAAAGGAGTGTTGCGAATTTAACCATGTGCACGTGTAACTAATTGCAAGTCGTTAAACACGTGATAATAATACTAATAATGCAGAAGTAAGCTACCGTAGCTGTGATATGAACTGGAAACTAATCATGTGCCCCATTGACATACCTGACCTCTCTTCCAGACTCTCCTGAAATGTATCTGGTCCAGAAGGAATCTTCTTCTCCAGTTATCTGTCATGTTACGGGCGTGTTCCCCCACGGTGTCAGTGTGTTCTGGGAGAAGGACGGAGAGGTGTTGCGCGACGGCGTGCAGCTGGGTGAGCCTGTCGGAATCGGAACAAATCAGACCCAAGCCACACTTAAAGTCTCACTGGCGGACCGAGTGAAGCACAACTACACCTGTGTTGTCCAGCATGCCAAGCTAAGGACTACTGTAGAACTCAGCGAGAACAAGATAACATTAACTCACGGTAATAATAGACTTGCGCAGGTCATTGATTGTTTGTGTCTAAGTTTTTAGAATGCATCTGAATATTCACCCATTGTCTCTGTTTAAGCTTTTTTTTTCTTGCAGGGGATGTCATTTACTTCAGTATTTTCCTAATCTGCACGGTTGTAGCCAATTGCATCATTGTCGGTATCCTGGGAGCCCTGAGGAACAGTGAGTGAGAGATTATTGTTTTAAAAATTAAGGTAGCCTATACCATTTTTACTGTTGATTTTCTCAATAAAGCTAGAGGTATAAAGGATACGTGCGAAACACCAGCGTTCAACTAGTAAAAACTAGATTTTATTAACCGAGCACGCTGTGGGAAACTATAATGAGCTCAGCCCAGTAGTACCAATAAAACCAAATGCAAGGGTTACCAGGGATACAGCTCAAAATAAGTATCTTATTCGGTATAAGTATAAGTTATTCGGCAATCCACTCCTTGTCTTTGTTGTTGCACTATTCGGGTGATTTCGACTATACGGGTTTTCTGCCTTATTTCCTATCTCGTTTACTTCCTTCTTTCTTTCTTTCTGTCTGTACATATTAGTTATGTGTATATAGTACTAACCAACTAATCTACTAACGTTAGGGATTTTGATTACGTTACTAACATTTACTAATTACTAATGATCTTGTGTTTCTCTCCTATCCTTTGTCTGCACACATTTTCTGTCTATGCGCTCCTCCCCTTCGAACTGTGCACGTGTCTACCTGCTCTTCCAGGTCGTTTATTTTCATTGTGTCTATGTGCATTCCAGTCCGTGTCTTTTGTCTCTCCTTGTTATTGTATTAGTGATCCTAATCGTTCTCACCTGTGTTCTTGCCATTTTATTTGGTTTTGATCTTTGGACTGCCTTTTGACTACTCTTTTTGGATTCCGTTTTTGTACTTTATCTAACTCTGACTACCGGCTTTGAATTTTGCTTGATCATTAAACGTTCCTTCCCTGCCTTATCCTGGTCTGCATCTGGGTCCTTGTTCAGTTCCTCACACTTAGTAGTTGATGTAAATGGAGAAGATCAATATATAATCTACATATGATATAATATATGATCCATGTTAATTTGTCTGTTAATCATTACCCTGAATTATCAGTGACGCTCAAAATTTGCATTTTCCCGCTTCTTTTGAATTGTAGACTCTAGTTCAAGTAGAAATTACAACACATTGGAATCCCCGTAAACAAGAGCGCAAGAGCACAGTAAGGATGTTTCATTTTTACCTCCTTTACTACATTAAAATATTAGGTGTGGAATCCCAAATCTTATATCTACACACACACAAAATACATTTCTAAATCGACAGAGTTTTTGAAAATATATGCAAACTATAATGCACAAAATCATGTGGTTTTATGCATTTGCTGTACAACATATTGGGCAGTTATATACATAAAATATATGTAAAACATATTCTACAATCTATGCATATACGTGTGTGAAAGTGGCAACAATAAAACACCTTGCCGGGTACACTGTGTAATACTCTTACTTCATTGCTTCCTGCATTGTATTGACTGTCTCTCCCAATGTTCTCAGCAAGAAGAGGACAGAGGATATCTCTCCGTGTCGTATATGCCACTGTGCTCTGACACTGTGCTCACATTACTCACAGGATGTTCCTTTGTATTGTAAGTCACTCTGGATAAGAGTGTGCAAAATTAATGCAATGTGATATAATGTAAATACACATCCCTGAACTGCCCTGTTCCATGTACATTATGACAAATATGCAATGTAAATACAGTATGTTAATTTATTTGTACAATTTTCAACATGGCTCAGTTAGAACCATTAAAATGATACTATGCACATAACTTAGTTTGTGTAGTTATAAATATGTAAATCTGGACAAAATCAAATAAATATATACTGTATCAGTATTAGATATAAAATAGGCAGGTAAAAATTTTTTACATTCTGTAATCAGAGTTGATTTGCCTTTAAGCACTTAAGATTATTTGCAATGCTGTTTATGGTACTGCATTTATGTCAGCAGGAAGTTAAGTCCAGAAATTCACCGCTCTAACAGAAAGAAAATTGATCCAAATTTAATGGATCTCCGAGTTACTATTGTAGTGGCATTTCTGGTCACTCTGTGTCACATGGATTTTTTATTTAAGCTGACCTGCTTCTGTTGGGCTGGGGATAGTTTTAGTCCACATATGTATATACTAATGTAATTTAACATTTTGTATTTTAGTTTGTGATTACTGGTCTGTGTTATGTATACATGTAAAATATTAAAGTTGGAACACTTTTTCAACACAAAGCCCACTTTCCTTTCCCCTGACTGTTTTCTTTAATAAACATGTCCTCACCAAGCCTACACTGAGGTACCGTACTGGCACACTGAAACATCTAATCACAGCACAATATTCATAATGACTGGTGATATCATCTAACCTCTGCAATGGCTTTGATTCTACAACAAATTCCACGAACAAGTGTAATAGCAGGCAAGTTCAGTGTGGCCTCAAAATGATATATTGTATACACTGTCTTGATAGTAGTTTTCTTGCTTGATGTTCTATGGGCTTGGTTCAGTTCACTTGATAGAGAAATTCTGTGTTTAAAAGTGTTTCTGAATAACTTCACATGTTTTGACTAAATCTGTTTGCAGTGAGCTAGCTAAACCGCCACAGTCTCAGGGTCAGAGCGGGCCTGCCAAAAAAGATTACGAGGTTCTCTCAGAGATGGGGAAAATAACTGTCTTGTGACTCTTATATGGGCGAGGCTAATGCATCTGACATGGAAGTATTGTGTATAAGAGAGAAATCTGCCGGAAATGAGTTATTCATTGCCTGACAGGGAGGCTTTGAACCCCGAATGCATTTGGTTAAATAAACTCTGCTTGATTTTGGTTGAATGTTCTGTTTTCTCATTTGGTGCAAGTATTCTCTATCCTCTTTGAAGGTCTTCTGAATTCGTGAACCTAACACACTCTAGTATAAAACTTGATATCTGTATGTGCACGACCTAACCTGCTCTTCCCAAAAGCTGCTTGTGTGGGAATTCCCACACGAGTGGCCTTTGGCTAGCGATCAAAGCTCTTCTGGTGGATCCCTAGTGTTATAGGAGATTCTGGAGCTGCACCTGAGACAGCATCTACAACCATTGAAACCTTGAAAAAGTCTGCATGGAGGAATGGTCCAACTTCTCTAACCTCCAAATGCATTCTCCAACCTTATTAAACATGATAGAATTGGGCTCAGTGCTGTTATCCCTGACGGGAGGTTGTACAAAGTACTAAAAATAGCGATGCCAATAATTGTGAAACCTTTTTAAAAAAAAAAAAAAGTTTTAAATTTGAAAATGTTATTTTGGACGATTACATTGAATAATAAAGTAAAATATTTTCCACATGTCCAAATGAAAATATATCTGGTATAGTAATGGTATTATTCGTTTTCTACAGGGTTTGTTTTACTCATTTTCATCAATAATAATAATGCCAATAATTCTGGATCTGACTGTATACTGTAACAAGACCAGGGGTGTGGCCCGTCAGTGTAAAGTCAGAGGCAAGAGGCAGAGTAAGGAAAAAACAGCTTTGGCTGTGGGTTTATTATTAAGAAAAGCTTAAGTGCACACAGCATCACTGTTGAGTTTGTTTCAGGTGGGTGAGGAGGCTAGGTGTCATCCATTACTGCTCATTAGTGAGTCCCGGCAGGAATCTAGAGTCCACCAGATGGAGCCATTTCCCTGGCCTATATAGTTCCATCCACCACTCTGCCTTTCACAACACCTGTCACATCACAACAATATATACTTTTTTGATGTACAATATTAAGATGGCAGGTATGCCATCTGCAAAATTACAGGTTGGTGGGGCATGCCCCATATCTATACAGCACCACTTTTCAGGGTTTTCCCACAAAAATGGCCACAGACTCGCATTAAATTCTACACCCTCATATAAACACACAGAATTCAGATACAACTTCACACAGCCACACAGTAAAGCCCCAAACTTGGGTTATTTTGTGTTTCTTCCTTATCTTCTTCTTCTTCTTCTGCTTCATCTTCTACTTCTCCTTTTCAATTTCCCTGTCTATTACATCATCAAAAATGCTCCATGCCCCATTGGCCAATATCTACTTCAACCAATAACATAGTGTGAGACTACAAGGTAGGCCATATGGCCCCACACTAAATTCATACTCTTTTCTCTTAAACCAAAAAGGGTGTAGCCAGGTAGAATGCACCATTTGCCCTGTTTCAGTTATACAGATGGCTAGTGACTTAGCTACACAGTGTTTGATTTAAAACCTTGCTACCCTACTTGCTAGCTTCCATCAGTTCACTTCAAACAAAACTTACAGAAGTGTAGCTAGCTCACCAGTGCCATCATTAACCTTCACTTGATGGCTACAGCTGCCAGGTTAACTAACTAGCTGTGCTTCCTCCCCACCCACTGCAGTTAGCTAGGTCGTGATATGCATTCTTTGTGTAGCTAGTAGACTTAGCAATAGTAGGAAGGACGGCTTCCTACTACAGTTGAAAAAATAATTCTCACTTTAAACTGCATGTTTATTTGATCTACTGTTATACAGAATTGTAATGTGGTTATAATTGGTGGCTATATCCTCTAAAGTAAAGCTCACCTTCTGTAACATTACCATAAGCAATACATTCAAGTTGAATGATTTGTGCCAATATATGACTGTATACCATCTTTCATACATCTTCAGACAAACATTAGCAGCACACAACAAATCTTCTGTGTCCTCCAGGGTCGGCTCTACACATTTTGGTGCCCTAGGCGAGATTGGCATTTGGGTGCCCCCAACAAATATCAATCAGACATCACCATGGATTCAAGACAAAAATGTTTTTTTAAATTTTCTTTTTCAAATAAAATCACTTCTCAAACAAATCACTTACCAAAGTCTCATTTAAACAGGGAGGATAAGAGAAAATGGTAAGAAAACTCACTTTTAACACAAAAGTCTGGGGGCTTTTGCTAAAATTTGCTGAGTGTATCTGTACAGACAGGTACAGTTATTAGCCTATTACAAGCAAAAGCAGCTGTAGGACAAACAACTTAAATCGATTTTTTATGGATAGCTAGCCATATTATTATCACTGATATAATGTTGTAGCCTACTACTAATTTTGGTAGCCTAATAATAAAGCTTGAGACTCAAGGCAAGCATGAGGGTTTGCAACTCTGCAATTCAGGTGTAGTAGCCTAGTTTTGGTAATAACTACAGGTGGGTACTAATAAGCTTCAAGCCAAAACATGAGGGTAACTCAGCATCAGCATGCATTCATCCTTCAATCAGAATCAGAATCAGAATCAGAATCAGAAAAACTTTTATTGCCAAGTACACAAGTATACAAGGAATTTGCCTTGGTGAGGTTGGTGCATAAAAACACTGAACAAGACAATAAAGAACACCAACAAGACATTCACAGGATAAAAACACTACAAGGCACAGCAATAATAAATAAATATTTAAAGTATACATGGTAGTACACAATTAAAAACATGTGTTGGGTAAGAGCTATATGTGTGCATGTATGTATGAATGAATGTGTCCAGCATGCCGAGGGGGGTAGTGAGTGCAATGAATGAATGAGTGCCTCCAGCATGATGAGGGAAAGGCCGAGGGGGGGATGAGTGATAGTCCCTGAGTCAGTGAGAGGCAGGGGGCATGTTTGTGAGCCCCACTGCCTTAGGAAAAAACTGTTCAGATGGCGCGAGGTTTTGGTTTTGATAGACCGTAGCCTTCTGCCGGATGGAAGACTTTGGAAGAGGTGGTGACCGGGATGAGAAGGATCAGCGATGATCTTTCCTGCTCTCTTCCTGGTCCTGGAGTGGTACAGGTCCAGGAGAGATGGCAGGTTGCAGCCGATGACCTTCTCGGCTGACCGGATGATCCGCTGCAGTCTGCCTCTGTCCTTGACAGTAGAAGCAGCGAACCAGACGGTGATTGATGAGGTGAGAATGGACTCGATGATGGACCTGTAGAACAGCACCATGGTTTTCTGCGGCATGTTGAGTTTCTTCAGCTGCCGCAGGAAGAACAGCCTCTGCTGGGCCTTCTTGGTGATGGCAGTGATGTTCTCTGCCCACTTGAGGTCCTGAGCGATTATTGTCCCCAAGAATCTGAATGACTCCACGATGTTAACTGGAGAGTCACTCATGATAAGGGGGGCAGTTGGGGCTGGGCTCCTCCTAAAATCTACAACCATCTCCACAGTTTTTAGAGCGTTCAACTCTAAGTTGTTCTGGCTGCACCAGGAAGCCAGGTGGTCCACTTCCCTCCTGTAGGCGGACTCATCCCCCTTGGTGATTAGGCCAATGAGGGTTGTGTCATCTGCAAACTTCAGGAGTTTGACAGAAGGGTGGCTGGAGGTGCAGCTGTTGGTGTAGAGGGAGAAGAGTAGAGGAGAGAGCACACAGCCTTGTGGGGCTCCAATACTGATGGTCCGGGGCTCCGAAACTAGCTTTCCCAGCCTCACATACTGCTTCCTGTCTGTCAGGAAGTCAGTGATCCATCTGCATGTGGGCTCAGGCACGCTCAGCTGGGTCAGTTTGTCCTGGAGAAGCTCTGGAACGATGGTATTGAATGCAGAGCTAAAGTCCACAAACAGGATCCTAGCGTAGGTGCCGGGGGAGTCTAGATGTTGAAGGATGAAGTTGAGTCCCATGTTGACTGCATCGTCTACAGACCTGTTGGCTCTGTAGGCAAACTGCAGTGGGTCTAGGATGGGGTTGGTGATAGCCTTGAGGTGGGCCAGCACGAGGCGCTCAAAGGTCTTCATGACCACAGAAGTCAGGGCTACTGGTCTGTAGTCGTTCAGACCCGTGATCCTCGGCTTCTTTGGGATAGGGATGATGGTTGATGTTTTGAAGCAGGCAGGTACCTTGCATTCATCCAGTGAGATGTTAAAGATGTTTGTGAACACTGGGGCCAGCTCGTCCGCACAGTGCCTCAGTGTAGAGGATGAGACACCATCTGGTCCAGCTGCCTTGCGGGGATTCTGCCTCCTGAATAGCAGGTTGACTTCACTCTCCAAAATGGAGAGAGGTGTGATGGGGGGGCGGGGCTGTCTGGAGGTGTCAGGGTCTAGAATAGAAAGGGGGTGTCGCTGTTCTGGCTGGATGAAAGAGATGAAAGAGATGTGATAGCTGTTGGGGGGCTGGGTGTGAGAGTCAGAGTCAGGGTCGAGTCAGGACTGTTCCACTGTCTGTCGAATCTGCAGTAGAATTCATTCAGGTCGTTTGTGAGTCTGAGGTCGTTCATAGAGTGGGGGATTTGGTTTTATAGTTTGTTATCTCTCGTAGTCCCCTCCAGACTGACGCAGAGTCATTGGCAGAGACTTGTTGTTCCAGCCTCTCAGAATACTGTCGTTTGGCCTCCTTAATAGCCTTGGTAAACGTGTACCTAGCCAGTCTCAACCTATCCTTGTCTCCACTCTTAAAAGCCCTCTCCTTCTCCAAACGAAGCTGTCTGAGTCTTGCTGTGAACCAGGGTTTGTCATTGTTGTAACTCACCCTGGTGCGTGTTGGAATACAGATGTCTACGCAAAAGCTGATGTATGACGTCACAGCCTCTGTGTATTCGTCCAGGTTGTTGGAAGCAGTCCTGAAAGTATCCCAGTCTGTGCTTCCCAGGCAGTCACGCAGTTCCTCCACTGCTTCTCTGTTGCTCCAATTCATAGTCCTCCGCACAACAGGTTTAGAAAGTTTTAACTTCTGCCTATAAGCTGGGATCAAATGAATAACAGCATGGTCAGATAGTCCCAGAGCCGCACGGGGGACTGCGCGATAAGCCCCACGGATGGTACTGTAACAATGATCCAAAGTCTTCTCCTGCCTGGTCGGGCATTTGATTAACTGTTTATATTTAGGAAGCTCGCGGGTTAGATTGCCCTTGTTAAAGTCCCCCAGGACGATAACTGGAGAGCATGGGCTCCCTTTCTCCACTTCCATTATTTGTTCGGCAAGTTGGCGTTGAGCCTCATGCACGTCAGCTTGCGGCGGGATGTAAACGCCAGCCAGTGTAAAGGAAGTGAATTCACGGGGAGAATAAAATGGTCTACAAGTGATAAAAAAGGATTCCAGGTCAGGAGAACACGTTTGTAAAATCACCTTCACGTCGTTGCACCAGCCTTGATTTATGTAAAAACAAATCCCTCCACCTGTCGTCTTGTGTGAAAGAACCGGGTCGCGGTCCGCACGTAAGAGCTGGAAGCCGGGCAGTTGGATGGCGGAGTCCGGTATAGATTCACCTAGCCACGATTCCGTAAAACACAAGACAGAAGAGAGAGAAAAGTCTCTGTTTGTCCTTAGAAGAAGATGCAGTTCGTCAATTTTGTTGCAGAGTGAGCGGACATTTGAGAGGAGTATTCCCGGGAGAGGCGTGCGTAATCCTCTCTCCCTAAAGCGTGCCAGAGCCCGGCGCGCTTGCCTCTCCGTCTCCGCCTCACTACCTGTCTAGGAGCAGAGCACCCTTGACCAAAACGCCAAGTAAATCCACGGGTGAGGCAAGGAAATTGGGACAAAAGTCGGGTGACTCGTCCCTGATGTTTAGCAACTCGTCTTTTGTGAAGATAATCCGAGTAGGGTCACAATAAACAGAATTAAAGACGAAAAACAAACAAACAAATGCACGCCAACGCACCGTGGCAGCCGGTCGCGGCGCCATCGTAATCGAACAATCTGTATGAGTCCAGCAGTAGCTCTTAGCATCGCATTATCTAGCTAGCATTAGCTTGTTTATTACTTAGCTAGTTAGCTCCCTAGCCTCCTACAATAACACAGAAACACAACAAAATTGCATTTTGATGACATAGCCTACCTCTTAATTGGGCTCTCTTTTCCTCCTCCTCCTTCCTCCGTTTTCTCCCCTGCGTACTTGAAGGCTTGTGCCTTTTCAAAGTCATTGTGCAAATATAAAATCTGTCATCGATCTGATATCTATCTTGCGTCGTGCTGATGTTGGCTCTCTGCCTGACTGCATCAGAAGTGCGTGCCTCTCTGACCCTGTCACCTGCGCTTGACCCTACAGGCGACAGCACGTCTCTTAACCCCCACTTTCAGCAAGCAGCCAGGCATCGTATCCCCCACCTCAGTAACAGCATCTCTGTCAAAGTGCAGGCCAGATGAAACATTGTGTGAGGAACAGAACAGGGGTGCAAAGTGTATTTATTTTTGTTTATTTGTTCATTGGGAGGAAAGGAGAGGGCACACCACCAGCCACCAGCGAATTCTCTTTTTTTTTTTTTTTTTTTGTGAGGGCGACCTAGCGCCCCTAGCCGACATGGCGCCCCAGGCAGCTGCCTGTATGGCCTGTGTCTTGAGCTGGCCCTGGTGCATGAACAATCCTGTAAAATAACTTCAATGGCATTACTCCATTATGTAGCATTGCGGCCCATTAACCCCACTACAATTCTATTCTGTTCTTTAGCGATATGGAACCATACGATTGTAACACAGAGTAACCCTACTCAAGGTTCAAAGATTCCTTTTTATCAATTTTATCAGTTCAGTTCCATAGTAAATGATTGAACTGACAGTTTTATCCATTTTTTCCAAAAAGGCCAATTTCTTCACATCAATATACTTTACAATGCCTTGGCCTTTAGTGTCTTGGTTGACTTTGACCAGTGTAGTCACACTTAATATGTGAAAGTGTGTTCCCATAAATATTCCACTTTGAAATTACGTCTAGACTTGTCAACTAGAGTATCTTTGTTTAAAACCGAATTTAACATTAATAACAGGACTCTTCAACAAAAAATAATGCAGCAGATTTTAAGACACACTTGATTACCTAATCAAACGTGTTTTACAGTAGTGGAGTTTTACAGTCACACTGATTTTTAGGGACTTGTGAACAGTCTACGTACAGAAGGAAACATACTGCAAACATGGAATTGAGTTTAATTTTACAGAGAGCCATCTTATTCTGGATTCCACTGGTTTCAGGGGGTAAGTTAAACTAGAGAAGCAAAATTTGTAAAGAAATGTTAGTCTGTAGCATATTTCTAGTAGCATATCAATACCAACAGCGCATGGACAATCCAGTAAAATCCTGAAATTATGATTCCAGTTTGGTTCTTTATTTTTGTCATCATCTCAACAGCAAGATGTCTGCAGGTTAGGCTAATAAATAGTCCCTTTTTCTTTTTTGGATATATAATCATATTGCAAGTAGGTACTGTTGTAAGTAAATTGATACTATACTTTAATGTGATATGCTTTTTTATTGATGATTTCATCAAATTCAAATGAAGTATCAAATTAATAATGTTGCAGAATGTTTCCCATGCAGTATGTATTAAATGCCTGCCCTGTGTAAGTTTAATTGTGTATGGTATCTCAGACCCAAGATGATTTTGTACTACCCGTATACTGGAGCATTTGTTTCTGAACTCCTTTTTTAATTATGTGAGAATTTCAGATTCTATTAATATGTAACCATTGTCCAGGAAACATTGACATTTGACATTCAGGCTAATTGCATTATATGGTGTTTCCTATATTGCCATATATCGTGATCATGGTCCGGGTAATGGATAGGTGATGAGGAACCATAGATGTCTTTAATTAAAGGTAATTGCCATGTATGGCATCATTTAGATAAATATTTATATGATTATGTTATACTGTATGCATAAATTTGGGTAGGCAGCAAGAGCTAGCTAAATGGCATTAATGTGTAAGAAAGCTAACTAATGATGCATTACCTTAATTATTACCACCTGCACTGGGCTATTCTTAAGTCATACTCATGAAAACATGGAACAAGTCTGCTATAATCATATTTTCACTCACAGTTTTTTGGGACACCCACTCCTTGTACTGCATTGCTTTTGAGAGTTCAGGGGATGCGTCAATGAATCAGCCACAGACAGTCTCTCTAGAAATCCTTGACAATGAGCAAGTCGTTCTTTATGAATTGGCAACGGATGAAGCCATTTTCCACAAAGAGTGGATGAAAAAAGTTAAATTGAAAGACTTACAACAAAAATCAAATCCCTCGAGGACCTGCAAGACCCTCCAGTCCTTCAAAGCAAATACAGGATACATGCACAAGGGCACCCAGGTGCATGGTAAGTAGATTTCATAAAAATCCTGTTTTGGCATGGCAGCATAGGGCTCCACTGTATTACTCACAGGGCTTGAAAGCCATGAAGGTACCTCTGTCCAGATCATTACTGTCTGGAACCCTAACCTCCTAAATCCATGTATTGTCTCTTGCCTGTTGTAAAATATCACAAAGGTATGAAATAAAATTCATTTATTCATAATGAAGAGTTCCTTTGTTCTAGCTCTATTAATTGCTAGTCAAAAAGATGAATTTGCAGTCATGAAATGTATCATTAACAGCCAAATCTATCATTTAACTCTTTAAGTGTAGCCTAGGGGCTTAGACCCTTTACGTGGAGCCTGTTCTGTGAAATGAATCAATTAGATTTTACTGAATTGAACACATTGAATTTATTTGCATAGTCTTACTTGACGAGAAGATAACACTACAGTGTGAGAATTAAAATAAAACTTTGGGATTACGTGACAATGGATTATTTGGACAATTGACCCATTTTTAAATCAAGCAAAATAAATGACAATACTTATTTTATTGTTAAGAGGCCATTCATAGACAATCCTTTCACTGTGTTGCATTTGTGTAGGGGAAATTATGTCACGTGTTGAAATGGGTGTGAAATGGTTGAAGTGGAATGTATGTGAAAGTTTGGTCTAGACTGTTAAATCATTATTTTTGTTCCCACACATTCCAACACATGTATGGCTGTGAGATGAAGGATAACGAGCAAACAGGACGGATGTGGAAGTTGGGGTTAAACTGGGAGGATTATGTCGCTGTAAACACAAAGACCTGGACCTGGAATATAGTGAATGACACAGTAGTCAAAGACGTTCAGTGGATACCAGACAGTGATTACGTGATAATGACATGTCCAGTGCAGCTGAGCAGGTACATTAAGTTTGGGAGGATGGCTCTGGAGAGAAACCATTATAATACTAAAATCTTTATTTTTTTCACATGACTTTCTTTTAATTCCATTTCCTCCAACTTCCCATGACTATTCACCTTTTCTAAAATGACATGGACATATCCATATCTATAATTACTTTCACCTGCACAGAACCTGAATAATTCTCTCTCTCTCTCTCTCTCTCTCTCTCTCTCTCTCTCTCTCTCTCTCTCTCTCTCTCTCTCTCTCTCTCTCTCTCTCTCTCTCTCTCTCTCTCTCTCTCTCTCTCTCTCTCTCTCTCTCTCTCTCTCTCTCTCTCTCTCTTTGTTCCAGAAGAACTCCTCCTCTCCTCTCGTCTGTCATGTAACAGGCTTCTTCCCCAAACAAGTCACGGTGTTTTGGGAGAGAGATGGGCATATGCTGCTCAGTGGGGTCACTAGAGAGGAGACTCTGCCCAATGGAGATGGAACATTCCAGTAGTTCTCCTTCTCATCTACTTCACACAGCACTCCAGACACTTAGTTTTGCAACAAATGGGAAATAAAAAGCTCCATTGAATCTATAGAAAGCAAACTCCAAATAATCATTATTCTAAGGATTTCTGCACAATCTTGAGCTTACTGCTCTAGCTCAGCTTTATGGGACTTATGGGCAGATTTGCCTTACCAAAAGTAAAATTACTTAAATTACAACACTGTTTATTTTCTTTTTTGAGTACTTTGAATACCCCAAACACAAAACATGTTTTGAGAAAGCTAGTGAGATCTTTCCCTACCCACAATGCCCAGTTTGTCACCCAAACAGTTTAAGTAAGGTTTAAAGTGTGTCTTTATAGTTTCAGATCCTGAAGATAGCTCCTTTCCTATTGGCACCATCATTGGTGGTGTGGTGATCGCTGTGCTGGGATCCATCACTTGTGTTGTTGGCTGTATGGTGAGGAGAAAGAAGAGGAGCGGTTAAGTGAGAACTGAATTAATTCAAACACACAAAGACAAATGAATGCACGTACAGCAAACTAGGCCCCTACTACTGATGCTGTTTTTATCACATTTACTTCATTTTTCTATCCCATACATACTATACAACCTATATACTATTAGAATTGTAAATAATATTCTGTACATGGAAACTGTACCATTTCTTGCCTTTTCCATCTAAGCATCTCTGACAATCAAGGAGAATTAAGTTCAACAGGATTGTTGAAATAATTGATCTTTGCTTTTCTTTTAATCAAGTGGATGAAAAGCCTTCTGGCTCATTGAGTTCTCTTTCCACCGATGGAGTAAGTATTCATGACAGCTCAATTAATGATGAATAAAATATGATGAAAAATATACATTTCCATTTTTTATTTCAATCACAAAGTGTGATAAAAGGTGAAAACACCAATGACTTTATTTATATTACTTTTGTTTAACATGTTCAATACTACAAATGCAATAGAATGACAAAAAGTGCTTTAAACCCGACTGTACCAGACCGGCCCTGGTGGGGAGCTCCGATTGGGGGCAGCGTTTTGCTGTCCATCCCAGGGGGAGGGGGAAGGGTGAGCCGGCACAAATACGCTGAGAAGCGTGTAAGGGTGACTCCAGGTGGGCGAATTTTGTTTCGAAGGAAGTGGAGTTCACTGCCCTCTGAGAATTAGCTTGTCTCGTAGAGACGAGCAGTGAATTTGTGTGGGGAGGGCAATTCGAAATAACTAGATGGTATAATTGGCCACTAAATTGGGAGAAAAACATTTTTGAGACAAGGTTAATGCAATAATAAGTATAATTTTACAGTGCAATCTACAGATCCTTTTTGGCAATCTTTCCTTTTTCAGTGTACCACAAGGTAATAACATAGTAAGTTATGAATAATTTGTTAAAAACCAACAGTTCTAATTATTTATGAAATTATTTATTTATGAAATTCAACATTTAGTTTCAGGTATCAGGCAACTATACTCAATACATACAATGACAATATATTAGTCATGCAATTCGTAGTTTGACTTTCCATACCCGAGGGCCTGAACTTGTGATCAGATAGTCAGAACTGTTCTTTATGAATCATACAAATGTTATATAATTGACCTATCCATGGTAATCAACCAATCCGTCACTCAACCAATTAGAGCACATTTGAGTGTTGATTGTCTGTTTTTTTTTTTTTCACAGACAATAGACTCCCCATTGGAATCCATTAAGCCAGTGTTCAATTTTCAACATTTCCATTGATTTATAACTTATAATTCATAAAATGGTACAAACATTTAGCTAGAAGATCTGCAACTCAGATAGCAGATATTCTGGAGGGGTTCAAGCTCTGTTTTGACACACAGTCAACTTAATGTCCAAAGATGAGAAGGGTGACTAGAGCCTGTATGCTGTTTTGTGTATACACAGACACAACGCTAGCTACAGTAGCAAACAATGTGTTACTACCTAGCTAGCTAGATAGCTAGTGTTCATGTTTCTCGTTTATTTTGCTTTAGCAAGATACCTTAGTTTGATACTGATTAATATTACTCAGTTTTCAAGGTGGGCTTGGTGTGTTCTAATGCTTGCATTTGTTGATGGGGTTTTTCTGCAGTTGATATTCTATTCTTGTATTTTTTCTTACAGTACTCCGATGAAGAGCTGAGACAAAAAAGACGAAAAATAGATCCTGGCAGCTGTACGGGTAAGATAATCTTACCTATTCATAAAACCTTCTGGGATATCACAAGTGTGAATCTTGCTTACGTCCTGTGACAACTATGACAAGGAGTCCTCACAGGGACACAATTGGCTATAAGCAAACTAGTGTCACCACTATCAATGAATAACTTTAAAGCTAATATGCCATCTATAAAACCACAAGAGGGGGTAACTGCACTTAACTACCTCTACTTAGGCCCAGATAAATCAATGGAAAAATATCACTGTTTTGTATATGTTGTGTATATATTTAAATATTTTCAAATATAATTCAATTGTAACAGAACAAATGTTCTGGTTGGGTGTGGCAATGACATATAATGGTTAGGGAACTGGGCTTGTAACTCAAAGGTTGTAGGTCAGGTTTGTTTCCCTTTTTTACTGTATGTAACTTTTAATTCTAATACTGTTTGTAATTTGTCTTTTGTAATTGTGAGGTCTGTTTCATGTTTTTATGAGTACCTGCCTTGGGACTATGGATGAAATGTAGCAATTGTGCTAATTCTGGCACATTTACATTGATGTGTAAAGCTGATATGTTGATTCATGTGCATTGTCCCAATTCAATAAAATTCTATTCAATTCAATTAAATTCAGGTGGTATCCTGTCACAAGTAATTAACCTGAATTGCTTAAATAAATGTACAAAATGTGTACTTACTGTGTAAGTCATTCTGCATAAGAGTTTCTGCGAACTATTCTGCTGTATAAATTGTATTGTATGGATGGTATATGTTCACGTTCAAGTTCAACTTTATTGTCATATGCATTAAATACAATGAAATGCTTGTGCTCTGACTCTCTCTGCCTTGAACACACAAAGTACACACCATCCAAAAAACAATAGACACTACAGGCCTACATATACTATGTACACAATTTACGCATATGTATACATACACAGCATACAGTACACAATACACAATATATACATGAAGAAGAATGTAAAACTCAAAGTTTACCTGGAAAATAGTGTCAAAATGTAAATATTCAATAAATCTTTATGTATAATGTCTGCTCTCCTCATACACTTTTACACAACCATCTCTCATAGTGTAATTTAAAATAAAATAAATTCAACAAAAATCAAACCATCTCATCACAGCACATTGGCCGTAATGTCGCCATCTAAATCAAATAACCGAGATGCATATGATAACTTACCTGCAGCATATACCAGGATTGTGTGGTTTAGTGTATGTGATGTGCTTAATTATCACACCATGCAATTATCACACTACACATACATTGTCATACTTAATTAGCTCCAGGTGCACACACGATGTCACTACTATCACGTGTCAATGCGTATCCGTACGCTTTCCTTCTCCAGCTCACAGTGTTCAAATAATGTAGGGAATGCATGCTGCTGTTGACAGCTGGGGACTCACTACTGTGGAAGCACACTTGATTCATCTGCAGTGGTAATATGGTTTAGAAATCAGTCCTATATTCTCAGGCTTCCAAGCATCGGTGATGTTATGAGGGACTCACTGCTATGCATTTCTTGTTCCTTCTCAATGAGAAATACATCAATTACCCTTTTCCCTTTGTCTCAATCGAATAATCTATAATTATTCATGAACTTCTTCAATATTAAATAGCCCACGGTGCTTTGAAGTTTTAACACACTATTTTACAGTGTGGAAGGATGTGCTGTGATATGTGAAAAATCCCTGTTATCTTTCAGTGGGAAAAACATAACTTTGGTGCTCAAAGTTCCTGGCTTTTGCTTAACTTTAAAGGGTGTCTTATAATGATCTTAGACAATAACACTCAGGGCATTCAAGTTCAGAGAGTTATAATGTCTATGGAGACAAAAGTCAATTTAGAGTCACAAGCATTTAGATAGTGATCATAAAACATGATGATAGAATCATCATAAAACATGCCATTGGACTAGAGTCAGCCATTACTTTACATAAAAAGCAATACAGAAATTCCACCTCAGTTAATAATTAAAGGGCTACATAATTAAACATAACTCTAAATGAACTAAAATAAAAAAACATTTCATTGGTGCATTGAATGCTTCAATATGATAGTCAGTATCAACAAACCTTTCATAAAATTAAAAAATGTAATGGAATCTACAATTTCTACAATACCTTTCTGATGTGTTTTCACTAACGTATTAGCTATTGGTGGAAATTTGAAATTGAGCTCCCTCTAGTGGACAAGTTTGGAACGAATTTATGTTCTTACCAAGCTGAGGGCTTTCAAAATTCAAACAGGAAAATGACTGGCAAATTAATTCAAAGTAATCTCTATTGTGTCAGCTTGCTATTTGAGCCACATTAATGTCCAGGACAGACCTTTTAGGCCTCAAAAACAGCAGTCATGCTGGAAAATGTGCATGGGTGAAACCTATGAATACAGTTGATAATATGGATGATAATCAAACACACACACTTGCCAAGGGCTGCGTATCTATAATATATGCAAATGCTGCCATTTTGTGGAGGTTGAGGCAGTTGATGATGTAACCTTAAAGCTTGGCCTCCACCATAATCACAGGCACTGCTCAACAACTTCACTAAGATGCTTCTTGTTGTCTCTCTGGTTGATTTTGCTGGTCAGTACATTGTGGTCAGCAATATTTTCACATGTTTAACTAAAAAATATATTTCAAATTCAATGCAACAAATGCTCCAAAAGAAGAGGGTTAGGGTTAGGGCTGTTTCCTGCTCCCTACACCCTGTGTGTAATATTATCATGAAAAGCATACTGCAAGAGCAATACATATTTATAATATATTTAGAAAATATGTTAAGCCACATTTCTGTTTTCCATTCCATTTTAATGAAGTGTATGCATTTTGATAAATGCTAATATATTTACTGAAATATATTTACTGAATGTATTGTACTTGAAAAAGGAAAATATGTGTGTGATAAATATATACATAAACATAAACATTTATTGATGTGTACACATTTGATATCATGTAAAAAAAAAATACTGAACTCTCCATTTCAAGCAATAATAACTTATATTCTTTAGAAAAAATCCCTTTCAATCTTTAAGTTGATTGCAGTTCCAATTTGGCCTTTTGTCAAGGGTGACCAAATTAAAACAATCCACAAGAGCAGGATGGTTTTACAGGACATTGTGGGATGGGAAAGGAATATTCAAAATAATATTCCATTGTCATTCCATGATTAAGGCTCTGCCAGATAAGGCACAACTGTCACAGATACCATGACTTTTTTGTTTGTTGCTATAACAATATATTGCTATATTTATGGTGTTTTTTGATGATCACTGTAATTTCAACCACCTCGAAGTGCTATTTGCTTTGAGTGTTTTAACAAACAACTTTAAACCACCTCTAAATGCATTTTTAATATAAGAATAGTGAATTCTGACCTTGACCTGACCTCAAATTTATGATTTATCAGAAGTTCAAGCAATACGTTTAAACAAGTGTTTACAGTGAAAGGTTGGGTAGCACAAGCATGTCCCATTAATGACTTTATAAATGACTATACATTCTACTACTCACAGCAAAATATATTTCATGTAATTATGTTCAGTGTGTGATATACCAGTGGGCTACACTCGAAAAGCAAGCTGTGACCAGAATTTGAATGACCTTGATAACTATGGGGAGGATATTATACTATTTATTTTATACTACAGTATGAATGCCATTTTTGTATATGTGGCCCAGATTTACAACCTATTGTGTGCACCAACTGAGCCACCAAACCACATAGGTTAAGATATTATACTGTATAAGCTCTTGTCATGCCAGATTTACAAATTGTGTGTAGTTTGGTCATTAAGGAAATAATTTGGTTCTTGAAAAGTACAAAGAAGTAATTTGGTAATTTGGAAATAATTTGGTTCCTGGTATGAAAGGTCAAAGTTACGAGGAAAGACTTTTAAAAGACAATTAATCTATTCAATCTTAGTTAAAGGAAACTAAGGGGGATTTGATTGAGGTTTTTAAATTAAGCAAACAGAATAACAAAGTGAACTACAAAAGATTTTCAGTATGCAAGGGTGGAAATGAGTTCAAGGTAATTTCTGCCCTGATATCAAGAAGTATTTTTTTACACATCAGAGTTGTCAATGTGTGAAACAGCTTGCCTAGTCATATAATTGAACCAGGCAAACTTCGAGCCTAGATGGGTTGATTGGTCTTGTCATTAAATATTCTTATGCTCTTATTTAGAGACAAATGTCCATAAAAGTAAAAGTTATGAAGCCTATAAAGAGGCTATTCTGTCCAAGCAGACGTGCGCTTATTTGTTAAAGCTCTGAGTGTGACTCATAAGCTGAGTTATGTTAATAGAAAAAGGGAAAATTCCAGGCAAGCAGGCACAACAAACAAAACAGGCAACCACTTGTTACAATGTTTAAAGCCTTTTTTTGGCCCACCACTACCCCACTTTTTTGGGGGACAACTTCTTTATTTCATTATGTACAGTACCAGTCAAAAGTTTGAGTACACCTTCCATCTGGATTATGGCTAATAGGGCACTCTTTCATTCTTCAGCAAGATAACGACCCAAAAAACACCTTGAAATTTTGCAAGAACTATCTGGTGAAGGAGGAATGTGAAGGAAAACTCAAATAAAATGACCTGGCCTGCTCAGTGTCCAGACCTCAATCCCATACAACTTGTATGGGACAAACTGGACAGAAGAGGCAAAGCAAAGTTTAGGTGTACTAAAACTTTTGACTGGTACTGTATGTATCTGTATTTTCTTGAAATTTTCTTTACTTTCTTATTATTGATGATTATTATATTATTATTATTATGCGGTGTGATGTACAGTGGGGAAAATAAGTATTTCACCCCCTGCTGATTTTGTGAGTTTGCCCCCTTACAAAGAAAGGAACGGTCTATTATTTTCATGGTAGGTTCATCTTAACAGTGAGAGACAGAATATTTTAAAAAAATCCCAGAAAATTACATTATATGAATTTTAAACATTTATTTGTGTTTTATTGAGGAAAATAAGTATTTCACCCCTAGCAAAACATGACTCAGTACTTGGTGGAGAAACCCTTGTTGGCAAGCACAGCGGTCAGATGTTTCTTGTAGTTGGTCACCAAGTTTGCGCAGATCCCAGGAGGGATTTTGGCCCACTCTCTCTTGCAGATCCTCTCCAAATCCTTAGAAATCCATTTTCAGTGTCCTGGCTGAGGGAAGGAGGTTCTCACCCAAGATTTCCTGGTACATGGCCCCATTCATCCTCCCCCTCGATCCGGTGAAGTCGTCCTGTGCCCTTAGCAGAGAAACAGCCCCAAAGCATAATGTTTCCACCGCCATGCTTGACGGTGGGGATGGTGTTCTTGGGGTCCAAGGCAGCTTTTTTCTTCCTCCAAACACGGCGAGTCGAGTTGATGCCAAAGAGCTCGATTTTAGTCTCATCTGACCACAGCACTTTCTCCCAAGCCTCCTCTGAATCATCCAGGTGCTCATTGGCAAACTTCAGACGGGCCTGTACATGTGCCTTCTTGAGCAGGGGGACCTTGCGGGCACTACAGGATTTAAATCCATTACCGCGTAGTGTGTTACCAATGGTCATCTTGGTGACTGTGGTCCCAGCTGCCTTGAGATCATCAACAAGCTCCAGCCGTGTAGTTCTGGGTTGTTCCCTCACCTTTCTCATGATCAGGTTCACTCCACAAGGTGAGATCTTGCGTGGAGCCCCAGACCGAGGGAGATTGATGGTCAATTGGTGTTTCTTCCATTTTCTAATTATCGCACCAACAGTTGACTCCTTCTCACCAAGCTGCTTGCCAATGGTCTTGTAGCCCATTCCAGTCTTGTGCAGGTCTACAATTTTGTCCCTGATGTCCTTAGACAATTCTTTGGTCTTGCCCATTGTGGAGAGGTTGGAATCTGATTCATTGATTGATTCTGTGGACAGTTGTCTTTTATACAGGTAACGAGTACTTAATTAGGAATACTAATTAAGTAAGAGGACTAATCTGTGTGCCTCCTGGTCACATAACCGGTCTGTGGGAGCCAGAATTCTTGCTGTTTGGCTAGGGGGTGAAATACTTATTTTCCTCAATAATACACAAATAAATGTTTAAAATTCATATAATGTGATTTTCTGGGATTTAAAAAAAATATTCTGTCTCTCACTGTTAAGATGAACCTACCATGAAATTTATAGACCGACCGTTCCGTTCCTTTCTTTGTAAGGGGGCAAACTCACAAAATCAGCAGGGGGTGAAATACTTATTTTCCCCACTGTATACGTTTAATTTGCTGTGACTGCTTGTTGATCGGGGGATTGTGGATGCGGGACAACTTCCGTCGGGACAATGAGTCAAAATGTGGGAAATCTGGTCACTGTACTCGTGTCGTCGTGTGGTTTCACCTGTAAAGGTCAAATCAATAACTGAGAACCAAAATCACTGACAAATATTCATTACAATAATTGCATACCACACCATCATTTTCCATGAGATACAAAATAATGGATGCCATACATTACCGGTCAAAAGTTTTAGAACACCCCCATTTTCCAGTTTTTACTGAAATTTAAGCAGTTCAAGTCTAGTGAATAACCTGAAATGGTACCAAGGTAAGCGATAAACTGCCAGTGGTTAAAAAAAAAGTTTAGGTTACCAAAAACTTAAAAATAATGTACATTTCAGGGAACAAGTAATGGGTTAATGTGGGTTAACAGTCACTCTGTGCAAGTCGCTGACTATGGATCCAGCAAAAGAGCCCCAGACCTTCACACTTCCTCCTCCATGTTTGACAGTTGGTGTCACACACTGAGGAACCATCCTTTCGGCTACTTGACGGCCTACAAAAACCTTTCAAAATTTAAAGATTTCAAATTTTGATTCGTCGGACCTTCTTCCAGTCTTCAGTAGTCCACTGGCGGTGCTTCATGGCCCAGGCAAGCCTCTTTTTCTTATTTTGCCATCTTAGCAATGGCTTTCTTACTGCCACTCAACCTGTCAAACCTGTAGCTTGAAGTCTTCTCTTCACAGTTGAAACTGAGACTTCCTTACTTAAATCAGTGTTAAGCTGTGCTTGAAGCTGTTGTCCTGTGAGCTGCCTATCATGCAAGCTGTTGACTCTCAGAAACTTGTCTTCTGATTTTGTTGTGGCTTTGGGTCTGCCAGACCTCTTCCTGTCAGAGTTTTATCCAGTTTCCAAGTGCCTTTTGATGGTGTAGGAAACTACTCACTGCCAAAAAATTTACATTATTTTTGGTAACCTAAACTTTTATTTATTTATTTTTTACCTCTGGCAGTTTACCGCTTACCTTTGTACCATTTCAGGTTATTCACTGGACTTTAACTGCTTAAATTTCAGTAAAGACTGGAAAATGGAGGTGTTCTAAAACCTTTGACCGGTAGTGTACATTTTTCATATGTATATTACATTACCTATAATATCAAGGTACAATAAACAGGTTTTGTCCGTAAATTAGGTTTGTTTCTCCCAGGTCTGGTGGCTCCGTAGATTCAGATGATGTCATGGCCACACAGATGCATCCCCATCAGAACTGCCTCTTCTGTTGCAATGCGGCTTCCCTCGGCCTCCTGGCTCCATCCGCCCAGATCCATTGTCCACACAAACAACAGGTCACACAAAATCTTCAGTCACAGCAGCAAAACAACATGACAGCATGTACACTGCCCTAGTCTCCACCCCAAACATTCTCTCTATCTGAATAGTTGGATTAGTCTCCTGCAATCTGGTTAGTTCTTCCAAATCAGCGTTGTTATAAGTCAATGGTTGAGCTGGCTTGAATCGCCATCTCCAATTGGTGCACCACCTTTGTGATTTGTCTGAAATAACTGACCATTCGTTCAAAGACACATACCCGGATTTATCTCACATTAGAGTGTCAATCTGGTCAGGCTCATAGTGCTTTAAAATTATGAGCCTGAGAAGTGTGGCAATCTCTCTCTCCCAAAAAACAATACCACAGCTGTTACTGTTGCTTAAACCCTTAGGAGGGTATATTGGCCAGGGCTCCTTGGGTTACCTCTTATGGGGGTTTGAAAAGGTCAAATTTCATCCTTTTGCAAAGCTAACTCCTGGCCACTGGATATGCTCCTAAACTACTGGATATGCTCACAACTTCCTCTCTCCTACCTTCCGTTCCTGTCCTCCACTCCTACCTTCCGTTCCCATCTTCCTGTCCTACCTTTCATTTCCATCTCCCTCTCCTATCTTCCTCTCCTACCTTCTGTTCCTATCTTCCTTTCCTACCTTCTGTTCCAATCTCCCTCTCCAATGTTCCTCCCCTACCTTCCATTCCGATCTTCTCTCCTCACTTCTGTTCCTATCTCCCTCTCCAATGTCCTCTCCAATGTCCCTGTCCTACCTTCCGTTCCTATCTCCCTCTTGCAATTTTCACCACCAGCTGCTGGACTGGCAACAGGAATTTGAATATGGTGAAGCAATGGTTCTATCAGAAGTAGAGACATTTGCAATACCTACTTCCATGCATTTATGTATAATCATAAATCCATGAAACAAAACTAAATTACTCAGTTAGATTACAGCCACATGATTCTAGGCTAAGGTACTAAATGTAGTACACTTAGGCCTACAAAAACAAACAGTGCATAAGTAAGCCTAGAACACAAAAGGAAAGTCACAGTTCCAGCTTATGTGCTTACATGGTTTGAATTATCTGCATGGCTGCAGTACCACAATGTCATTGAAGATATACCTTACTTAACCGGTGAGCAGTAAATTCAGTTTGAATATATTAGCTAGGTAGTGAGATAAATCAATTTAAGACACCTGTCGATGCTGCAATAAGTAGTGAAAATGCCTCAACTCCCAATATAAACATTGCTCCACCGTATTCAAATTCCCGGTGCCAGTCCAGCAGCTGGTAGCAAAAAAACATTGCAAGATTCTACACTGATAGAGTAGATTTTTGATAACTCTTGGACTCATATACTCAGTTAAAGTTAAATTAACACTGAACATTTTAATGTCAGGTTTGACACTTACTGCTCTTGTGTGGTTTGGCGCCTTCTGATGGTGACTGACATGCTCCCAAACCGTAACACGCAAAATTTTTTGTTTGCGGTTTTGGATCGAACGCTGTGCTGGGACACCTGTGGTATCTGTTGCCAACAACACAGAATATAGTGGCTCCAGTCTTCAGAGGAATCACTGTCATCAACAAAGCTGAATTATGTTTCAAAGAAAAGGTGAGATCTTTAGCGTGTATAAATATGCAGCTGAGATTATAATGGCATCAAGTTGCTAAAGTTGATTCTTTTCCCCATCACATTATTCAGTTATTGGACACAAGAATTAGCCTTTGTGAACAATATATATGATTATTGTACGCACTTCAAAGTAAAATTTTCAGTGTCAAATCAACTCTGCTAGAGTGCATTTGAAACTGAAAAGAGTACATTTTTGATAACTCTTGGACTCATATACTCAGTTCAAGTTAAATTATCACTGAACATTTTACTGTGTTGTTTGACACTTACTGCTCTTGTGTGGTCAGGTGCTTTCTTTCTAATGTTTTTTTTGCCTGAGTCGTCCTCTGAGCTGACGTTGGGCTGAGGTACTGGTGGTGCTTGCCTTTCAGGCGGCTAGAGGAACTGCTCCCCCTTACCCCCAGACACTCATCACAACCTACACCCACCTCTCGCCTCTACTCTGTCCTGACCCCTCGGTGGTGGAACGACCTACTGCAATCGTTCAGGACCGCGGAATCACTTGCGATCTTCAGCAAGAGACTAAAAACCCACCTTTTCCGACTCCACTAACACTGAATGCTGTACATCTAGCCTATTGTCATCACCACTGCCGACTTGGTCAACACTTCTTGTATATGTATCCCTGCCTTCTCATGTAATAAAAAGAAAATAATAATGAAAAAATAATAAATGTTTTCCTTCCCAGTGTTACAGGTATGGTATGCAGCTGCCTACAATGATGTCTATTGCTGTATTACTGCACTGCAAACTATGATTGTTCCTATCATGTATTACTGCACATGTTGTAAGTCGCTCTGGATAAGAGCATCTGCTAAATGCTTAAAATGAAATGTAAAAAATGTATCTAGTGTTTAGATTTGAGCAATTAACCATAAGTCTTTGCTATAAGAACTGTAACAGGTATTGGCCTAAGATTCCTGTGCCTGTTCCATCCTCTGGATACATACTGCTTCTTTGGGGTGTTCTCTTTCTTTGTCTGGTCCTGTGAGGCAGTGCCCTCCTCTACCACCGGATGTTTTTCCTCCAGCAGCTGCTTCAGGGTTTCCTTGAAATATGAAATGGCATTGATTATAAACTATTGCTCAGCAGAGAGCAGCTGACTGTTTTATTTTTGGATTTCATGCAATAGTCACAATTGCAGGTGCAATTCTTAAAATATATAAGGTGCATCATTAAAGATTTTGACAAATTTCCATTTCTGACCTTCAGCTCCTTATTTGCACTTTTGACTGTTCAAGCCAAAACGTCAAGCGCTTACAGAGAACATTTTCTTTCCATGGTCTAAAAGGGACAAGAGTATGACATATTAAGTATGTTCCCAAGTATGTTTGAACACAAAAATGATTTATCTTGACAAATATTTTTCTTGTGAGGGAAGAGGACTCACCTTGGCCTTGTAAGAGCGCTTGGTCTCCAGCAGCTCAATTTCCAGACACCTAATCTTGGCTCCACAGGCTCTGAGGTCCTGGTTGAGTTGAGCCTCTTTTGTGAAATGGTCCTTTTCTGATTTTGACTTTCATATCATCACCGCTGTGAATGATTCCTGTTTCACATATTAAGTGGTGTAACTATAAATTCTTGCAAGGACTGAATTGTTACATAGCTTGATATTTCAACCATGTATTGATTCCATGCCAGTCACAATTCATGATGGAATTCTGAAGCCAAGATGCATCTACACCAGAATATTTGTCTTTGTTTATGTTAATGAACTTCCCAAAATGTCCAAATCACCTTCTTACCTGAAGCTCCTCAACATGGTTTCTCAGAGAAAGCGCTGAAGTTTCGCAGGTGTGCAGCATCCTTTCACAGTTTGCAAGCTTAAATAAACAAGCAACACAGGAAACATGATGTAGTATTGACCCTTTTGACATGCATTGTTCAGCGTTGCATGTTATAATCATCAATGCCGGGACTGTTGGATTGAGGGGTTTTTTGCACACTCTTTAAAAAAAAGTTGTTCACCTGGGCCTTGTACATCTGCTTAATTTCATCTTGCTCATCCATAAGAGCTCCAAGGTTCTCCATGTAGTTGGCCTCTATTGCCAGGTGTTGCTGTTCTGTTTGGAAGCTCTGCGCCTTAAGAACCATGAATGATTCCCATTTAACATTAAGTCGTGTTAAAATTATTCATGATAATGATCTGGTCAAACTGCCCATTTTAACTTCTTACCATAAGCTCCTCATATAGATGTTGGACAGCTGTGGCTTTGGCTTCGGATGCTTTCATCTCCTGTTCACATTTTTTAATTTTCTAAAATAGATACAAGAAACAAAAGAAAGAAAAACGAAGATTATAAATATAAACAATTTCGTTTCATCCAAGCAAATTGGCACTGAGTGGCTCAAGTTTATTTCTATGGCAAAATATGAGGGGGGACTATGAGATACAGTTTACGATGATAATAATTAAAACATGACTTACGGCAATCACTGCTCCACCTGCAAAGGCAAGCAGAGTGGTTGTTCCCAAGGCCACTGGCATTGTCAAAAAAGCATTTCAAGCTGGTGATGAGCTGGACAAAATTCAACAAATACTATTTGTGTTAAAGCACCTGCTCCTTGGGGCTTATTTGAGACAATTTAAAAACGCATACATTTAAAAATGCAGAATGCATTTCATTCATGGTTTTACAGTGCAGTAAAAGTATAGTTTAAAAGTATATTTTATTGTGGAAAGAAGTCCAGTGTATCCAATGAACACATTCCATCAAGGTTGATAAGCTCACAAACTCCCATCAGGAAAAGTAATTGATGATGGGTGAAAACTCATTGGGTTACAGGAGACAAATCTAATTCAATGTACTAATCTAATAACCAATAAAACAGGAAATATCTGGATCTGTACCTACACTTTCTAGCCCTGCAGTCCAGCGCTGCAATATCTCTGTGGAAATGGGGAAAACATTACAATTGACTATATAACTCTCATTCTCATTCTCATTCACACACACTCTTCTATAGCACTTTGATAGAATAATATGGCTTGCAGGCTGAATCAATAAATGTGTATGTGTCTGAGGATAAGTATTTAACAAACCATAATATTCAACCAAACTGTCTAATTTAGAAGAAAAAGCAATAATCCGTTGTTCTTGAACTTGTTTCAGGGCATGCATTTTGATGATTGTCCAGCAGGTGTCTCTGTAGCCACTGCATTTGGCCGTTGAGACAAAAAATATAAAGGTCACACCATAGATATAAGAACGCAGATACCGCAAGTCTGCATCTCTCAAAACACGTGTTTGTTTAGACGCGGATCTTACCCGCGCCAATATGACGGCCACGCACACGGCTGCACATATCTGAACAGGGTGAATGAGGCATCTACGTTTTTATATCTATGCTGCCCTAGGTGCTTATGGTGTTACACGGTGATATGCCCAACAGCACAGTCATTGCCAATGAAAGAAGAAACATTTAACTATCGAAGTAGGCAAACGTTAGCTGGCTATGCTAGCTATCTACCGTACAGGGACTGCTAGTACGCAGAAAGCCGTTGCCTAGCTTTCTATCGCCATTCGCCTATCCCCATTGGAGATAATGGAATAGCAAACAAGCCGATACTTCTGATGCCTCTTTTTAATACCTAATATCAAGTAGATTGTTACTTGTTTAGCGCTCCACCATATAATTAGAGCACACATAACGAAATTGAAAATGATTATATTTACATCTTGCTTGGATACATTTGATACGGTTAATGCTAACTACATATGCCTAGCTAGCTGCCTGATGTTGGAGACAGGTTGTTTATAATTCAGAAGATAAGTTGCCTATAAGCACTTGTACAGGATCACTACCCAAATCCTGACCTTAACCTTAAGAAAAATGCTAAACTGACTTCAGACCAGTGCTCACAGGCAACTTGAAGTGGGCCGACGATCAGCTACTGTGCTGTGTGGTCAATGTGTTCTGAAGTTTGAAAATTATATGAGTGTGATGATAACAGCTCACAACCAAGAATTTGGTAGATCCATTGCAAAACAAATTTTAAAATAGGACACGTTTTTGTTGTCGTTGCTAACAACAATATATTACATTTTACATTTTACATTTTACATTTTAAGCATTTAGCCGACGCTCTTATCCAGAGCGACTTACAAGATGTGCATTAATACAAGGTAAGAACAATCATAGTTAGCGCATATTTATTCAGATGCATGAAATGATGACAGTATTGTGGGCCTGGGCCTTTGGGGAAATACAATAAGAGCATAAATTATGACATTAGTTAATATACAATAAGTGTGACAATAATAACTAGCAAGATTATTTGCAAAACCAGCGAGACCATTTATGAAACCGGCAAAATCATTTACAAAACTAACACAATTATTTCCGAAACAGGAATGAAAAGAAAACGTTGAGAATGCACACTGTGCTGGTCTGCCATGCTCAAGGTTACAGTGACATTTATTTACATATGTTCTCTAGTATTTTCAATTGGACCCACTCACACGGGTCAGGATTTTAATCTGCCAAATTTAGTTATGAGTTTTACCCAACTAAAAGTGTTCATCACTGAATTAGCAGTTTTAGGACTGTAAATGTATGCCACATGAAAAAGTGTTTTGGTATGTCAAGATTAAATTGAGTCTGCATAATATTATGAGTGATCATTTGGGGGGTTCCTGTTAGAATTGAATGTTGAATGTGAACCAATCCTGACCATTACAGTGCCAACTGTGGCTAGGAGTCTTACAGAGCAAGGTGCTTTAGTAGCGTGTGCTGGCTGAGCGATGGGGCACGTATAAAAATGTTCTTAAAAATGTTTAAAAACAACATCATGACGAGAGTTGCACCTGCACACCCGAGGAGTGTCTTCAGGTGCTAGCAAACCCTCCCCCAAAAAAACAACTAAAAAATAAGAAAATCACTGCAACACAGCCAACTTGCTAACGTGAGTTTTTACTGCCGATGTTTTGGTCTATGACCCTCGGGGGAGCAAAAACAAATCAATAAAATGGCTAAATGTTCTGTGGGTAATTACCAGTTCCCAGAGGTTCAGGTAATTCCTGAAGATCAAACCACTTCATCTCTCTAATAAGAAGGGTGACAGCCCCTCTGTGTAACCGCAGTGTGCTTTGTGCTTAAACTTCAGGGATGAGAATCGTAACGGAGGGACAAAGCACTGTGCAGTCGGACTGAAAGGTCCCTTCAAGTGAATTTGGCATCATTTGGTGTAGCTGGAAAATACGTCCTATTCATCATTCTTCCTTTACATTATAAATGTTACGCATCCCACAGAAGTAACGCCAATTGAAAAACAAAATTAAACCTAAACGCTGGGACGCCAAGATGCAAAAACCTTAAGAAAGGACACAGACGCCATCAACACTCTCAGAAATATCAGTTTATTTTGTTGACACTAAAACAAAAAACATAATTTTATTCACATTATACTGTACAGCAGAAATAAAAACAATGTCTGGGTTACTCATACAAAATACTGCACATACTAAGAAATGATCAATTAAACCGGGAATGTATATATATATTTATAAGTGTTGTGCATGTGCGAGAGAGACCATAGACCAGGGGTGGGCAATCTTACCCTGTGTGGGCCGGTGTGGGTGCAGGCTTTTGTTCCAGCCGAGCAGTAGCTCACCTGATTTGACTAATCAGCTAATCAAAGTCTTCAATCAGGGCTTTGATTAGTGGAATCAGGTGTGTCACTGTTCAGTTGGAACAAAAGCCTGCACCCACACCGGCCCACACAGGGTAAGATTGCCCACCCCTGCCATAGACCATACTCTATATCTATGCTAAATATCTAAGCTAGTTAAGAAAGGATCTTGTTTGCTAAACTATAATTCCATGTAAACTATACTCAATCACTGATGATATGCAGACAACTATACATTCAATATGTTTGCCATCAGGAATGAAGATAACCCAATAACTGCAGTGCGAGGTATACTTGTGGGATGCAGCTATGGTAAAAGCAGGGAAGTGTGTAATCAGGCCCATATTCAGTCCTTGCCCATTCAGAAACTAAATTGAATCAAGTGTGACATTTTTGCACTACGATTCTCTTTCATTACTGTGACCGCTAAACTCAGTGTAGTGGGAGAAACCAAAAAAGAGTGACACTCTTACATTTGTTAAATTCGCATGGGTGCTAGATTGAATGGGGCCATTAGTTTTTCTTTTGGCACATTTCTACCTATGCAAAAGTTACACAATTTATGAGGACGGTTAAACACTTAAAAACAAACAAATAAAAACTGTGCATTAGGGTACATTTAGAACAAAGACTTGTTTTCAGCAGTATACAGTATCAACAGTATCATTTATAGTAGAACAGCAGTGTAGAACACAGGTTCATACTTTCTACTGAGGCACACATACCCAAGACTGAGCCAGGTAAAAAGCAGCGCTCCATGAATAAATACATCATAAACTATGCTCATGAATGTATTACTCTATCAATACATTACAACTGGGATCAACTGCAGCTGATTAAATAGCGCGTCTGACCTTGTCCTGACCAAAGACTGCAAGAGGCAGCATCTACACAGAGGCATTGCCTGTGTGCCACGTTATGACTGACCCAATGGATTCTGGGAGTTGGAGTCACGTGATTTCTTGTGTAGTTCTTGTGAGCGACAGTTCCTGAATCTTCTTTTGCTTGGTCACGCAGGGTGCTTCCTAAAGCATAATTTTACCGCAAGACCAGGCCGGGTCAGACATCTATGAGTGCTGTAATATCCGTATAAATCTAAGGTGCCCTTGTGAAATTAAGTTTTGTTTACAAGAGCTAGATTTTATGTAGACAGAACTTGAACTTTGGAAAACAATGACAAGATCTGTTACAGCAGCCTTTCCGTCTATATAACTGACAATTAACACAACACCACTGACACCAGTGAATATTTGTGAGCCCCAAAAAAAAAAAAAAAAAAAAACAATTATCTGCAGCCGCGCATTCCCTGCAACGAACCATTCCAGGGTAACGCTGAACCATGTATTTACCGCATAGTTTCAGTCAAACACTTATGACAGCATTTTGCTTTTTGAGCTCTTTGCACTGTGCTGCTCACAAACACACCAAACCTTTCTGCTAGATACTTCCACTGCGTTTAAAAAGCTGGCCACACACACTCAGGCACACACAGGGATCTTTAATGAAAATGCTCCAGTTTTCCTCCCATTGCACTCCCGTATCTGAATAGAACTATAATAATATAACAGTGCTGCCATTACTCACAAGTTCCTGAGAACACAAAGTCAGTCTCGCTGTGGCCACCGCTGCCTATGGCTCAATTTCCTATTGCTTTGGCTTTCACCAATGCTTCGCCTTTACCGTGACTTCCTTGTGAGGGCCATCTGGGAAGAAATGTCTGTTTGAAAGGGCACAGAGCACAGAGCAGCCAGTATCGCAACTTCCACATCCTCGGGCCAACTCCATCACAACAAAATGAGAGCACATCCCTCCTCAACACTGCACTCCCCTGTACAAGAACGCACACATAGGCAGCACACCAGCTTGCGAATCTTTTAGGGGCAGGGTTTATCTCTGCATAGTAACTTGGATATGCAAAGGACAGCTGTGGTCACTCTGTCCCAAGGACAGGAAGGACGTTCCGAGTCCGAACCGACCGCCGCACAGCTGTGTTTACACTTACCTCTGCAAAGTCACGCCCGAGCAAAACAGATCTCTTTGGGTTATATTTAACAAAACTGTGACCCCCAAGTCCTTTCTCCCGCACCTGTCTCTCTAGGGATCCCCCTCGCAGATGACCCGGTCATCTTTCGGTCAACTTGCAGAGAGCAACAAACTCAAAACGGCAAGGCTGCTGCTCCTCCCTTTAGGCTTAGAACAGCCCTTTTCACCACGCTGCACTGCTGGCCAATAATCAATCCTTGCTTTGGTACGAGCTTCCACAAAGATACACACGTGTACATTATTTAACAGCAAAACACATTTTAACGTTAAATTAGCCCCTTTATAAGTGTTTTGCATACATTATACAGTATTCTGCAGTCGAGGGCGCTATTGGGGGGTTGTGCTGAAACAGCACAAGTCAGCCAATCGGAGACATTTGTTTCATGGTCAGTTTCCTGTTGCATTAAATTAAAAAAGAACAACACAAAAACAGGAACAAAAACAGATTTTCATATTTGCATGATGGCCCGCTCTATTTACATATCTAATAGTGACAAACAGTTTTCATAAAAACATAAGAGCTATGTAATATTCGATGAGATGGTGGTGGTGGTGGTGTCGGCCATGTTTCCCCCATCATGGTGACAGCTCACTCCTTTGTGGCATTGCTCCTGGCCTCTGAAGGGGAATACTATAGTCCTCCTCTGGCACTTAGACACCTGGGCACCCTGTGTCCCAGAACACTGTCCCCGCGACGCAAGGCTGGCTTTACGAGTAAATGGTGATGACCTCGCGGCCGCCCCCGCGGACCAGCAGCACGCGGTTCAGCCCCTCCATCAAAACCTCGAGGAACTCCATGTCTGAAGCGCCGCAGTCAAGGAGAGAACGCGTTGCAATGCTACGGAGGAAAATTACATCGCCTGACTGAAGTGCAGGATTACAACACCTATGCCACAAATTCATACTTTTCAGGTCCTTTCAAGGACCCATAAAAACTAACTGTAGTTTACATCATGAGTGTTGTACTAACGGGAGAATGAGATATCATCAAGACACCAAAAATGGGCGGAGCTACAATTATTATTTTATTTTTTAATCTGAGGACATTCAAGAATTTTTAAGGAGCATGGGAACCCTTGAAGTGGAACTCATGTCACATGAACAGAAGTCAGAGCCAGAAACACATCACGTGACCAGAGGGAAATGGGTATCAAGAACAGAGAGAAAATTACTAGAAACAAGTCAGAACATGACCAGATGCAGTCCCCCCACAGAGGTGAAACTGGAACCATAGTCCATTTTCACAGGTGCACAACTTTCACACTAAAACAAAAATAAAAGACCAGCGGAAGGATACAGTTCTCGTCTCCGTCTTTGCTTCTGGGCGGTCCCGGCATGTTGAGCAGGACCAACTGAGCGCCCTGGGACTTGCTGACCACAGCCTCGTTCAGCTTGACCGCCGTGTGCATCCTCCGCACGTTCGACTGGTTCCTACGATAGAGCAGGGGAGCGGCAGTTAGTGAGAGCGCTGACCCCCCCACCCCAGCACGCTGGGCCTGACTGAAACCGAATCAGTGCGGCGTCCAGCTGGACGCTGAGATGGTGAGAGCGGGCATGCCACTGGTCCCTAGTGAACCCCTAAATGCTACTGGATGTAACTCTTCCTGCCCCCATATGTTCTGTCAACCACCTCTTCACATGGGCAGTGAGCCATATACAATTTTGAACTCTAACAGAGTCTAAGACAACACAAGTCCCTGAGGCTCTCAACACACTCAGGTGGAATAAAAGGTAAGAAGAGACATGATAACGAATGTCAGCTATCACAAAGTAGGCTAGCTTGAAAACTGTGGCACTGCCTAATCGTGAAGAGCCAACAGATTATCCAATGAAATGTGATAATGAGGGTCATGTGTTGCCTTTAAGCTTCTCCATAACTCTTGTCCATGGTGAGGTGATGTTTCTTAATGTTGCCGTTGAATACAACCAGGGACAACTGGTTTACCAGTTCTAACACACAATGATCATCAACTTCTGTTGTACACTTATCCCTTGTTATTCGCATATTTTTTATTCATGATTTTTACTATTCGTGTCCATGGCACACAAAGAAAAATATAGCGATAGGATTTCCAAAGCTTCAAAAAAGCATCAAATTTTTGCAAGTTTGTCTAGAATTGTTTTGGTAAAACTTTTCTGTGGTGAATTAGAACTCATTCTAACATGACACCATCATAACTGACATGTTAGCTAGCCAGTTGGACAACAACTTACAGAGCAAAGAAACAAATTTGCAGATCCAGCTGTCAAACTATCTAGCCAGGTTAACATGCCAAGGTGTATTTGATTCCATGCATATAATGTCAAGATTACATTATTTAGTTAGCTAATGGGCTTAGCAGATGGCTACTAGCTAGCAAACTACATATTTCCATACCTAAGCCATTTGTCACCAATTGTTGTTAGTCAACTGAACTCCGCCGCCAATACGAGTGAACTTGCTTGTAACATTACTGTAGTAACAATGTCATCCACAACAACTCCTTCATTTTTAACACAAAATGTAAAATATATATATATATTATGAATAGAGCATAAAGACTTATCCATTATAATAACATTATCTACCCAATTGGCTAACCTAGCTAGCAATGCTAATGAATTGGACATGTGTAACGGCAATGTTATTTAGGCAAATATTTTAAAAAAATGCTATTCCCAAGCATCTCTGGAAAGTATTCCTCACAAATAAGAGGGATGGGTGTATTCAACAATAACTGTGTTGATGACAAAAATGAAACATCAAATGATCTCTCCCCCAACAATAGAAATGATGAGAATGAGTCTATGGTCTCAGCTTTCAGGCAACATGACACAGCCCAGCATCACACAAAGCACAACCATTCAATTTACTGTCCTGCAAAATCACAGGGTGCATCTATCCCCTTATGTGAGGACAGTGCAATAGTCGGAGGCCCGCACAAGGCAAGCCAGCAAGAGGAAAAAAAGAAAATCCATCATTGCCAAATGTATGGATTTGTTGCCGCTTTCTTTCAGCAATAATGGTCCCTTTTAAATGTGTTTATAGTTTTGACGCAGAACATCAATGTCTTGGACATCGGCTTTCACTCCGACAACAAATTGTAAACAATTAAATGCCTACCATATTAAAACAATGTCCTAAAAGAAAACAAGCCAGTTCTTGCAAAGGCAGAATTGAAAATGGATGAATCTTGAATTTGGGTGTAAAAAAGAAAAGAAAAAGAAAATGCTGATAAAAAAAAAAAACATCTGCAGTATTTGGACGGCAATAAAGCAGAATGCTTTTTGAAACCTGGGCCTTCTGTCCAAAGCAGCATTCGTAATGCACCTTTATGACAGTAATACTCAAACTAAAGCAACGACAGATGACAGCAAAGGAGATACCAAACACAGCACGCCGAGATCCATCCATCCAAGCGATCATTCTGCCACCGAACAAAGCCAATCTAACAGTGGGTGATGAAATTGCTAACTACGGAGATCTCTGACACGTGGGAAAGTTGGGGTCCGGCAGTTCTTAGACTACTGTGTGTGTAAGAGCTACCATTCTGACACACACTCGCTGAAAGGAGATTCCCTATGGCAAGCTCACGATAAATCACATCAGCATGGCAACAAAAAATAAAAAAGACATCACATGCAGATGAAATGATAAAGCCCCACTGAACTCACAGGACATGCCATGCCAGTGGTGTGGGAGTGCAGAGAGGGTGCCCCACCCCGCACACCCTGTCCCAGTCAATTAGAGGCTTGTGGGAGATGAAATGGGAACAAGACTACCATAATAACACACACACACACACACACACACACACACACACACACACACACACACACAACTGAGGCAAAGAGAAGTGTGACTTACAGACTCTCCCACTCTCTGGAAGGGCAGAAAAAGAAAAGACACACAGATGCTCAGATATTTTCTCGAAGAGGTCTCTAACTCTACAAGGCTTCTGTTCATAAAGGCGAACCATGCCTGCTCACAATGTACATTACCTCCAACAACTCTGAAAATGAGGGTACAGTATTTTTACACAAAATGTGTCGAGAATCTATAGTATTTCTGTACATTCGGAATACATTATTTCTGTACAATTCTGTCCTCCATGTAACCTTATTGACATAATTGTTGTTAGAATACTGCTTGCAAGAATATCTGTACAAAATCTCCCAATTACAGTAAAATGGTTAGGCTGAACTTGTTTACTTCCGGATCTCAGAGACCCTGAAGGCAATTAGGGCAGCATGACGCCAATGTTTTTGGTGACACAGTGCATCTCTGTAGCTGAACGTATCCACAGGTAGAAGCACGTTCCTGCAGCCAGAAACACCACGGATGAACAAACGTACACTTCATTTAACAACGGCAAAAACCCCCCCAAGCATCTTTCTCCAGGTTGCATCCTGTGTTCCACGCCAGCGAGATTGCTGGGCTCTGCCGGCTAGGTGTGGAGGTGAGGGCCGGCGAGGGCACTTACGGTTTCATGCTGAAGAGGTCGCGCACGCCCACGTTGGCCTCGCGGTTGCGATTCCTCTCGGTGATGAACTTCTCCTTGGTCCAGGTCATGTGGACCCGGTCCGGCACGGCATTGGCCTTGTCGTTGAGGGTGGCGTGGGACGCGGTGTTCCTGTCGTGGATCAGCTGGGCCTGCAGGGGAGGGGAGGTGAGAGTGACCGTCAGAGCGCCACAAACAGTGCTTCCTGCAGTGTACGGTGTGCGGTGTGAGCGCTACTGGAGTGGCTCTCAAACTTACAGAGCCCGTGACCTGCTTAATCAGCGGATACATCTTCTCTGACCCGTATTCAATTTTAGCCTGACGTACTGTCACGAATGGAAAGACGCACATCAAAACAACCGCATCTGTGGTGTAGCTGGAGCAATGCATGCAACTCATTTTATCGGTGTGAATGTGATTGCACAGAGTATAATGTACGGTAAAAAAAAAAAAAAGAATTAACATGTAACGTTATCTTGTGACCCAGCTCAACTCCCAACACACACAGGAAACCACTGCGCTACCGGATAGCCAACCGCCAATGTCCCACCAAGCCCATGTCACACTGACACCATCGTTACAGAGTGAGTCTGCACCAAACAGTGCTTTTTCTCAGCGAGGAACAGGTGATAAAGGAGAACATTATGACACAGTATGCAGCACACATGGGAGAGGGAAGCATTATTGCACCAAGTGTGCATGTCTCGTAGGTGCCAGCATCATTAACAGAACCATTAATGTCTAAAAACAGAACCATTAATGTCTAAAAAGGAGATGACTTTCTTCTCTGCTTCAATTTTTGCAAACAAGACCTTTAACCAAACTCGCTTGTACAGGACAGGCAAAAAATTCTGCCTATTAACTGGGCCACGTGAATATCTATTGGTCTATACATCACATGGTATATCACATACAAGGATATTTGAAACCATTTCAAAATGGGATACAAGATAAGGAAAAAAGACATTGATTATACATACAATTTTTAAAATTAATTTCAAATGGAATGGATGATGTTACTGATGATGACATGCCAAAACATACCTTTCATGCAAAACGCAGTTAAACGGTTTGTTAAGCAAACGACCCCTACCTTTCAGGATAACGTTAGTGAGGTGTAGATACTGTCACGGCTGACGTGCTAAAACAACAGAAAGTGATGCGATCCGTGCGATGGGCAGCTATGAAAAGGCAGGGTGAGGTCGGGTCCGGGACTCGAGGGAGGAGGAGGTGGTGACGCGTCTCGCTCTACGGTAATGCATGCAGGGGCGGGAGCGCTGAAGGGCGGGGCGGGGCGGGAGACACTTGCAGCACCACAGTCCCCGTTGCCAAGGTAACTAACGCAACCCGGTAATAGTCTCCCGTCTCCGTAGCAGCCGTGCGGAAACCGAGAGCTCTGTTTAAAAGAGATTTGTTTTCAGCTTTGCCGGTGGGTTTGGGTAGCTTAAAACAGCATTGTCAACTTCCTTTGGTCACGAGCAGAGGACTGGACTGTGTCTGAGTTAGAGAGCGAGGTGGCTTCACCCCCATGGGCCAGGACAGCTGTGGTTCTGTAAGTGTCAGACACACTGGTGGGGTTTGGGATGGCGGTGGTCTCGGAGGGCAGGCAGTTGGGACGGGGAGAGGGGAGGGGGACGCTGGGCTACCTCGTTCTCTGGGGGGCAGTAGTCCGGTTGCGGGACCTCTAGGTGGTTACTGGAGGAATTCGTTCCTGCCTGTTTCTTCCTCTTGATGGAGCTACGGGACTCATCTGTGATGCTTTGAATCTGAGCCCCACAGAGCCCCATACAAACCCCACAGTCAGCTGCAAGACAGGAGACCCCCCACTACACAGAGCAAACACACACACACACACAAACCCATAGACCCCCACTGCACAGACGAAACACACACACACACACACACACACACACACACACACAAAAACCCATAGACCCCCACAACACAGAGCAAACACACACACACACACTAAAACCCATAGACCCCCACTACACAAAGCAAACACACACACACACACACACACACACACACACACACACACACACACACACTAAAACCCATAGACCCCCACTACACAGAGCAAACACACACACACTAAAACCCATAGACCCCCACTACACAGAGCAAACACACACACACTAAAACCCATAGACCCCCACTACACAGAGCAAACACACACACAAGCACACACTAAAACCCAGACACCACTACACAGAGCAAAAACACACACACTAAAACCCACAGATCCCCACTTCACACAATCCATTGGTTGTTCCTGTGTGGGCTCTATTCCCTTCCCGTGTGTGGCGGTTTGGGTGGACTCTTCCTCACCTTACTCAGCAAGGTTTTTATTTGTCACACGGTATCACCTGCCAATCCTACGCTCCCTCTGAGAATATTAGGAGTTTGTAGGGTAGGGCACATACCCGCTTTTGTCTTAATGGGAAACGGTTCCTTCCGTCAAATAATTAATTCTCAAAGTACAAAACCCTTTTCACTGCTTTTCACCTGATTTTCATGAGAATGTTCAGTTTCTTTTCGGATCACAGAGGATCCCACAGCCCACATCGCTGGGAGAGAGAATGGCGTTTGTCAAATTCACAGACTATTCAAGTACTTTCAAGGTTCCATCACCCCAAATTCAAGGGTCCATAAAAACCATGTTGCAGACCGTCAGTAATGCGGTATAAAAATGAGTTTGAGGGCTTTGAAGCGACAGCCCTGGGTGTATAAGTAGTGTATGCTTTGACTTGGAAAAGGTGCCTTGCAAAATAAGTGTAAATATTTTGATTAATATTCTTCTGTGATGCACAAATCCATTAAAGTTGCCCAAACAAAACCCAAGAATTCAACACTGAAAACTGATCCCCAGATGTAGTAAAGTCATAAGCACTTTTACTACATTCGCTCCACCATCATGATGCATTATATGCCGATTGTCATTGAAAACACCAAGGGAAGCCTCCTAGTTTCTCACAGCAAAGACCCCAAGGGAAGAACATACAGCGCTGTGTTGTGAAATACACATCAGTGTTATTTTCAAAGATGACGTGAAATAATATGACCTATCTCCTCCCTGCAAGCAGGGGGTGCTGCAGTGCAGCACGTTACCTCTCTCTCTCTCTCGGTCCTGGACAGCTGCATCTGCTTCAGCATCTGGGAGCGCTGCTCCATCACCAGGGTCTTCTCGTAGGTGAAGGCTGAGATGTCGCTGTCGTGCTGGGTGAGCGGAAAGGGCACGGTTACGGGAGTGGGCGGCAGTGTTAGCACAGTGGTTAAGGAGCTGGGCTTGTAACTCAAGAGGTTGCTGGTTCGATTCCCAGGTGGGGGCACTGTCATTGTACCCCATTGTATAAATGTATACATGGATTGTGTGTAAAGAAATGTGAGACTGTGTAAGTCGCTCTGGATAAGAGCGTCTGCTAAATGGCGTGGAGCGGGGAGCGCCTTCTCACCATCTCCACCACCTCCACCTCCGCGTCCAGCCGCAGGTGGTACAGGAACATCTGCAGGTCCTTCTTCATCTGGATGCTGTTATCGTCCATCTGCGCCACGGTGAATATGCGCATCTTGCACTTCTTCCACACCTGGAGAGAGAGAGAGAGAAATACAGTCAGAGAGAGAGAGAGAGAGAGAGAGAGAGAGAGAAATACAGTCAGAGAGAGAGAGAGAGAGAGAGAGAGAGAGAGAGAGAGAGGAGAAAGGGAGGGGAGTCATAAAAAAGAGAAAAGCACAGCTTTTCCTTCCAAGTGATTATTCTCAATGACTTTGTACTACTGCAATGCACAGGTATACAGTACTGTAGAACCCGATTTTATTGCCGTTCTCATTCACTGGAGCGTGCCTCCCCTTGCTAAATGAGGTATCATGGTCTTGATGAAGGAAGAAAGGAAATAAATTCTTCCTTAATTGGCGAACATTTGAGTGAGTAATGAGTTAGCGATTTGGCAGTCGGGTGTCTGGAACGGCCTAAAGTTTCGTCTCCCGACTGCCCCCCTCCCGGCGCACGGCAGGGTGCGCTACCTTGTGCTGCCGGAGCAGGAAGGGCAGCAGCATCAGCAGGCCGCCGTCGTGCACGATCCACCACACGTCGATGGTGCCCTCCCCCAGCCGCTCCTGATTGGAGGGGAAGGAGTCGATGTTCTTGGGCACCAGCAAGGCCTGATGGGCCGCCGTGGTCTCCCTCACCGTCTCTGCGGGAGGTAGAGGAGGAGGGAAAGAGAGCGTGGACTCTTCAGGTCAACTTTCAAACGCCCCAGTATCCCCCGGAGTATCGTCCTTAGGGACAGATCTTCTTGACTTAACTTCTTATCAGTCTTAACTTTTAGATCCAAGTACATTTTTACAATTTTAAGCATTTAGCGGACGCTCTTATCCAGAGCGACTTACAAGATGTGCATTAACGCATGGTAGGAACAATCATAGTTTGCGCACTAGATCAGTGCAGTAATACAGCGATAGACATCTTTGTAGGCAGCTGCGTACCATACCTGTAACACTGGGAAGGAAAAGGTTGGTATTTTTTAATTTTTAAATGAGAAGGCTGGGATACATATACAAGAAGTGTTGAGCAAGTCGGCAGTGGTGATGACAATAGGCTAGATGTACAGAATTCAGTGGTAGTACTAATTCCCAGATAAATCACTTACATGTGCGCATCTGTTCTAGTCTATCACTATGGGTAATGTGGACTCTCCAGATCGCCTTTCAAATGCCCGAGCATCAACTGGAGATTGGTGATCTTCCTTAAGGCCTTAGTCATTTTTATACTTTTAAATCTAAGAAGTCTAATGTTTTTGGATTGATCCCTCACTCACGCATATGTTTTGTTTGACCTCGTTTTATAATACCGTTATTTTTATGCTTGCTCTTATCTTAAATCATATTTTTATCGTTGCCATGCTACGTTTTTTAAATATATATTTTCAGTAGTTTGAGCTTGAAAAGTTGCATGAAATGTGCTATATAAATAAAGTTATTGTTATTATATGTCCTGGTGTATGACTATGGGCCAGCCTGATGGCTATGGCCCAAGTAAGGGAGGAGCGTTACCGATGAAGTTCTTCCAGGAGAGGGCGCTCTCAGCCTGCTTCCAGCTCCCGGGCCAGGCCATCAGCACGGCGTTGTGCTTCATGCCCCCCAGCCCAGCCGACTGGATCAGGAGGGAGAAGCCGTCGCGCAGGTTCGAGGACGCCACCACATGGCAAAAGCCCTTGGTCTTCTCCGAATGCATGGTGGACTTGACATTCTATACATGCCGAGAAAGAGAGAGAGAGAGAGAGAGAACAAGAGAGAGGGAGGGCGAGATAGAGAGAAAGAGAGAGAGAGAACAAGAGAGGAAACAAAGGAGATAAAATGAGACAATTTTAATAATTCTGTGAAATAGCATCACCAGGTTTCATTAGCACTGCCTACTTGCTCAACACTTCTTGTATATGTATCCCTGCCTTCTCATTTAATAATAATTTTTAAAAAACTAATTTCCTTCCCAGTGTTACAGGAATGGTACGCAGCTGCCTGCAATTATGTCTATCGCTGTATTACTGCACTCACCTTGTGCCAAACTATGATTGTTTTAATGCACATCTTGTAAGTCGCTACAGTTACAGTAGGAACTACAGTTTTACAATTTTTACAATTTTATTTTATTTTAAATTTTATTTTGTGCCGACGTGGCACAAAATTAACATCATTTGACCAGGGCCTCCTTTACTCCACCTCGTTTAATTTTTTTTTAAACACCCTTCTGTGTGCCACAGCAGCAAACGCATATGAAAACCTCCAGCGAATGCCAAGCGCCAAAACTTGTTTACCAGTACACAGATCTCTCTCTGCTTTAATTAACACAGAGATTGATCGTCGCTTGAGGGAAGTTCGACGGTTCAAGCAGAATCAAAGCCCCACGTGAGGCTGAAAGGAGATCAGATTGGCTAGCGTGCAGCGCAGGGTGAACACGCGTGACTCGAACCAGTGCTGGCATTCATCTGACGACCCCAGATCAGTCCTCAGGTCCACTGTGGAGTACTAATTGTGCCCTAGGGGCCTAGGTCTTGTGTACCCTTAAATGATTATTCTATATCAGATCCACGACTTTCAGGGTCAGGTGATGTTGAAGGAGTTAAAACAATGGAGGGCTACTAAAAGCACATCCTCTCTAGTGGGGAACTACACTTCACCCAAGAACAAGTTTTGTTTCCGTGTCTCTCTCATAACAGGAAGGGTATATTATTGATTCTTAGCCCAGTTCTCTGTCGAGGCAGCAGGCTGGTGTGGTGGCTCCTGCGTGGGGCACTGGGGTGGTACGGTCAGCTAAAATGCAAATATGTGACCTTCGCAAGTCGCTGTGAATAAACCGCCAATAACAATCAATTGTTGAGTCCTTGTTACACATTAACCTTGTGAGTCATGTTAGGTTCAAATTAAAAACACTGTTTGTATTTGTGGCCGTATTTCTGTCGTTTGGAGCCCTGTTCCCCAACGTCTCAATGAGGTGGTGATCAAGTTACACACATAATAAGCTGTTACCCAAAGGAAACGACACTGCCGGAAACCACCACACATGACCGGTTTGAAATTCAAACTACTGATTTGTCACACACCGGGCAATATATTCAAGGAGGGGTGGCCAAACAAATCCTGAAAGGGCTGCATGAGCAAAGCGCCGCACTGAAATACAGTACGCTTTTATCGTTGTGCGACAGACAGGTGGCGCTGTTGCCACTTTGGCGGAAATGAACCACCGCGGGGCGCGCCGGGGCTGACGCATTTTCTCAGGTCGCGTTTCCCCAGCGGGAGCTCCGCGGGGCAGAGGGTGCACCCGATCAACGCAGCTCTCGCGCGGGTGGCTAAACCAGAGAAATCCGCTCCCCGCGGGAACTAAAGGACCGTTAACGGAGCTCGATGAATCACTCCGGCGGCTGGTGTCAGGTGTGCCGAGCTGCGGGGGCGGCTCTCACCTGCTCAGACCGCTTGGCCTCCGAGTTTTTGGTCATGTAGGTGCCCTCCAGCACAGAGCCCACGATGGTCAGGCCCTTCCCAGCCTTCAGCTGCGTGGTGAAGGACAGCAGGCGGGGGTGCTTCACCACCAGGTCTAAGTCCAGGTTCAGCAGCACCAGGAGCTGCGGCCTGCCCGGGGTGAGAGACACACACACACACACACACACACACACACACACACACACACACACACACACACACACACACACACACACACACACACAGACACAGACACTCACCACTTAGATTCATAAGATTCCTAGATTCCAGGTAATAACCTCAGATAAGCCGAGTGGTTGGGAGGGCCGACTATGTTGAGGGAATGTGTTGAGGCCTACCAGGTACCCCCACAATGTTTAATCTAAATGAGAAAAGTAAAAGAATTGAGTGTTGAATTTTGACTTGCTTATTTTCCATTCTGATCTACACTGCTGATTGGCTTTGCACTAATTTCTTGGGGCTATTGTATACATTTTTCCATCCTGTGGAGACACAGACACACACACACACAGACACACAGACGCACGCACGCACGCACGCACGCACAGCACTTCAGCACTGCTGACTTTTTGTCTTTTTGTTGTGCGTATTACATGCCTTGGTAAGAGCCACGCACAGAGGCAGACATACACACAGTATATACACCGATCAGCCACAACATTAAAACCACCTGCCTAATATTGTGTAGGTCCCCCTCGTGCCACCAAAACAGCTCTGACCCGTCGAGGCATGGACTCCACAAGACCTCTGAAGGTGTCCTGTGGTATCTGGCACCAAGACGTTAGCAGCAGATCCTTTAAGTCCTGTAAGTTGTGAGGTGATGCCTCCATGGATTGGACTTGTTGGTCCAGTACATCCCACAGATGCTCGATTTGGAGGCCAAGTCAACACCTTGAACTCTTTGTCATGTTCCTCAAACCATTCCTGAACAATTTTTGCAGTGTGGCAGGGCGCATTATCCTGCTGAAAGAGGCCACTGCAATCAGGGAATACCGTTGCCATGAAGGGGTGTACATGGTCTGCAACAATGTTTAGGTAGGCGGTACATGTCAAAGTAACATCCACATGAATGCCAGGACGCAAGGTTTCCCAACACACTGCCTCCGCCGGCTTGCCTTCTTCCCATAACGCATCCTGGTGCCATCCCTTCCCCAGGTAAACGACACACACACCCGGCCATCCACATGATGTAAAAGAAAACGTGATTAATCAGACCAGCCCACCTTCTACCATTGCTCCATGGTCCAGTTCTGACACTCATGTGCCCATTGTAGGCGCTTTCAGCGGTGGACAGGGGTCAGCATGGGCACTCTGACCGGTCTGCGGCTACGCAACCCCATACGCAGCAAGCTGCGATGCACTGTGTGTTCTGACACCTTTCCATCATAGCCAGCATTACCTTTTTCAGCAATTTGTGCTACAGTAGCTCTTCTGTGGGATCGGACCAGACGGGCTAGCCTTCGCTCCCCACGCGCATCAATGAGCCTTGGGCGCCCATGACCCTGTCACCGGTTCACCGGTTGTCCTTCCTTGGACCATTTTTGGTAGGTACTAACCACTGCATACTGGGAACACCCCACAAGACCTGCCGTTTTGGAGATGCTCTGACCCAGTCGTCTACCCATCACAATTTGGCCCTTGTCAAAGTTGCTCAGATCCTTACGCTTGCCCATTTTTCCTGCTTCCAACACATCAACATCAAGAACTGACTGTTCACTTGCTGGCTAATACATCCCACCCCTTGACAGATGCCATTGTAACGAGATGATCAATGTTATTCACTTCACCTGTCAGTGGTTTTAATATTATGGCTGATCGGTGTACATACATATACTCAGTATACAAACACATACACACAGAGACAGAGACAGAGACAGACACACACACACACACGCACACGCACGCACACACACACGGGCGCATGCACGCACAGGCACGCACTGAAACACACAAATGTGCCTCAGTACAGCCCAGAGCAAGCAGGAGGTCAAACCAGTGGGCCTGCCCAATGAAAGGGGGTGCTCCTAATGCAAGATGGATGATAATGTCAGCGGTGTGGTGTGCCTCTTGCCTCACCTCCAGTTCTTGGTGTGGGGCGGGGACTCCTCTAGCCGGATGAGGGCGTAGCGGGCGGCGTTGAGGGACAGGCCTCGGATTCCATCGCCCCATTCCTTCTCCGCTCTGGGGGCAGAGAGGGGAAAAAGTTTAGCCTTTCAGTTTGGAGTCACTTACATCCCTACAGCATAGGGGTCACATCTCCCACAGTCATTCACATCCCCACAGAGAAAACCCACTGTAGGTCCCACTGTACTTCTTTTTCAGACAACCTATTCAATTATGAGACTGGATTGTAAGAGGGTAAAAGGTTTAATTTATAATTTAATGGGGCCGCTAGTCCATTATAGCCATTTTAACTTGGAATAAGGGTTACGTAGGGCAAGTGTACAACGACTAGGCCGTATCTGAAAATGGCCACCTGGCACAACATGAACGACACCCGGCATGCCACGGTCCGACAGCTAAAGCATTCCGCTGATCTTACCCTCTGTACTCAATGTACTTGTAGATGCATCCCGCGATGACCATGGCAACAAGGGCGTAGTACCAGGAGGAGATGAACATCAGGGAGAGACACAGACTCATCCCCAAGAAGGACAGAGTCCTGTGGGAACAAGGAAATACACACTGAGGACATGGAGACCGCAATACAGACGCAGGGTGATGAGACACACACAGCTACACCCAGTAATAAGACTCACAAACACCTCCACACAGTAATAAGACTCATACACAGCAACACACAGTAACAAGACTCACACACAGCTACACACAGTAACAAGACTCACACACAGCTACGCAGTGACAAGACTCACACACAGTGAACCCTTCTCACAAATGGCTACACACAGTAACAAAACTAATACAAAGCTACTGCATTATGGTCTTATACACTGCCTGGCCCCCAAAAAGGTCACCACCTGGATTTAACTAAGCAAATAGGTAAGAGCCTTCCATTGGATAATTACTGCAGTGAATAATATGTTTTAGCTGGCAACAAGTTATTTAACCCTAACTGATGCAGTGAGTAGCTTCTCAATTCTTAAACAACCATGTCAGAAGACATATCCTGTGGTCGTGGAAAAGATGTTAATCTGTTTCAGAAGGGTCAAATTATTGGCCTGCATCAAGCAAAGAAAACAACTAAAGAGATTGCTGAAACTACTAAAATTGGGTTAAGAACTGTCCAACACATTATTAAAACCTGGAAGGATAGTGGTGAACTATCATCTTCGAGGAAGAAATGTGGTCAGAAAAAAATCTTGAATGATCGTGATCGGCGATCACTTAAACGTTTGGTGAAATCATATCGTAAAAAATCAACAGTAGAACTCACGGCTGTTTAATAGTGAAAGTAAGAGCATTTCCACACGCACAATGCGAAGGGAACTCAAGGGATTGGGACTAAACAGCTGTGTAGCCTTAAGAAAACCACTTGTCAATGAGGCTAATTGGAAAAAAGGCTTCAATTTGCTAGGGAGCATAAAGATTGGACTCTGGAGCAATGGAAAAAGGTAATGTGGTCTGATGAGTCCAGATTTACCCTGTTCCAGAGTGATGGGCGCATCAGGGTAAGAAGAGAGGCGGATGAAGTGATGCACCCATCATGCCTAGTGCCTACCGTACAAGCCTGTGGGGGCAGTGTTATGATCTGGGGTTGCTGCAGTTGGTCAGGTCTAGGTTCAGCAACGTTATGTGCCCAAAGAATGAGGTCAGCTTACTACCTGAATATACTGAATGACCAGGTTTTTCCATCAATGGATTTTTTCTTCCCTGATGGCACGGGCATATTCCAAGATGACAATGCCACAATTCATCGGGCTCAAATTGTGAAAGAATGGTTCAGGGAGCATGAGACATAACTTTCACACATGGATTGGCCACCACAGAGTCCAGACCTTAACCCCATTGAGAAACTTTGGGATGTGCTGGAGAAGACTTTGCGCAGCGGTCCGACTCTCCCATCATCAATACAAGATCTTAGCGAAAAATTAATGCTGTGGCATTGCAGAAGCTTATCGAAATGATGCCATGGCAAATTCGTGCAGTAATCAAAGCTAAAGGTGGTCCAACGAAATATTAGTGTGTGAGACTTTTTTTTGGACGGGCAGTGTATATATACATATGCCATTTAGCAGACGCTTTTATCCAAAGCAACTTACAGTAGTGCATACATTTTTCAGTATATGTGCTCCCAATGGGAATCGAACCCGCAACGTAAGCATTGTTAGTGCCATGCGCTACCTACTGAGCCACACAGAACCACTTGGGACCTGACTCACAGAAGCACAGGCCATCATCATAAGAGCAGGCTTGCTCTGTGCTGGGGTGTGTGTCTCACCAGTGGTAGAACTTGAAGCGGGGCCTCCAGTTAGGGGTGCGGAGCAGCGTCTGGACCGCACAGGCCAGGTTCACAAACAGGTAGCACATCAAGAAGAACCTAGAGCACGCAAGAACACAGGGAGAACCATTAACACAGAGAACACAGGGAGAACCATTAACACAGAGAACACAGGCAGAACAATTAGCCCAGAGAGAGAGGAAGAAACAGACAGAGAGAGAGTCATATAGAAAACATTCAAGGAGCAAGTGATTATTCTCAACAACTTTCTACAACTGTACCGTACAGGTGTACAGTACTGTAGAACTGGTAAAAGTGACAGAGTCAGAGTCACACAGATGGATAGACAGACAAGTCTCCTATACAGCACCACAGAGGGGGTGAGTGAACTACAGACTGTCTGTGAACTACACACAGAGGGAGTGAGAGAGAGAGAGAGAGAGAGAGAGAGAGAAATACAGACAGAGTGAGAGAGAAATACAGACAAAGGGAATGAGAGAGACAGAGAAATATAGACAGAGGGAGTGAGTGTAGAGAGAGAGAGAGAGAGAGAGAGATATAGAGAGAAGAGAGAGAGAGAGAGAGAGAGACTGAAATATAGTCAGAGAGAGAGAGAGAGAGAGATATAGAGAGAAGGAGAGAGAGAGAGAGGAGGGCTCACATTGAGAGAATGGGGGCCACCGCGTCCAGGGAAGCGATCAGGATCCCAATCTCACAGATGCCAGCGGTCAGCAGCAATGCCCAGGTGGGCTCACCGTTAGCTTTGCCGTGGCCAAACACCTGTGTGAGAGAGAGAGAGAGAGAGAGAGAGAGAGAGAGAAAAAATCTTTTTACAAATTTTTTTTTTAAAGATTCCATTTGAAAGGCCAACACAAAATGAGCTCCTGAAATGTCTTAAACTTTTTAATGAAAAATCGAAACAGAGGGAACCAATAACTTGTGAACAGCAACATAAAGATACAGCGATTGAAAAAGAATATCAACAAAAATATCTATTATACCACCAGTTATACCTCCAGCACAAGGAACCTGAAAAACAGCAAGGAACAAACCAACCAACCCTGCTAACCTGACAAAACCTTGAGCTGAGGTAAGAAAAGAGGCTGAAAAAAAAACAGCAAAAAGACAAGAAAAGAGACAGAAGACTGACAGTGCATTTGCAACATTGAAAGAAGTGAAACAAAATCAAATTTAAAATAACTATTGGCCTAAAACGTCAAAAAAGTAGCACATTTTGTGCACTTTTCAAGATGAAGGCAGAAACTGAGAGAGAGCGACCCAACAGCAGCACTGTAGCAGGAGACACAGCATCAGAACAGAAAGAGAAGGATGACACAGTGGTCCCAAAGGTCACAGAACCAGACCTGAACCCAACCACCAGTCCATCCAGCCCCGCCCATCCAACACCCCCCAAGCTCCTTCAGAAAACTAAGAGAGAGCCTGTCCCTCCTGGAGCTGGACTTCACTGAGTTCAGGGAGCTCACTTTGGCCAGGCTAGCTGAGTCTGACACCACCCAACAGCTGAGACACGAGCTCCAGCAGCTGAAGCGGGACAGCCAGGAGGCCATGGCAGAGCTGAGGAGGGAGAACCAGAAAACCACCTCAGAGCTGAAGGAGACCCAGAAGAGACTCAGACAGCTGACACAGACCATACGAGAGCTGGAGGAGGAGAACAGCATCCTACGAGCCCAGGCCCTGAAATTAAAGGAAGATACAGCTAACAGAGACTTGAGCTTCAGCAGAGAGCTACAACAGATGAAGGAGCAACTCCAGGAGAAGAGCTGTCATGTATCTCTGTCCAGCTACACACATGCCACTGTCCCAACACCTACCCTGTCTCCTGCTGCCAAACCACCAACTCCTCCCGACCCCGGCAACTCACCCATCCCACAGCCTTCACCCACTTCTCCGACCTTGACACCCAGAGACTCCCCCTCGGACACACACTCCCTCCCTGCTGCCCAACCCCTTAACACAGAGCCCAACCCTGACAGACCAGCCAAGCCAGAAGCCCAGGTGGTCCTACTCATGGACTCCAACGGAAAATACTTGGACACCAAACGCCTCTTTCCTGGCCTCATCACCAGAGCCAAACGCTGCCAAAACAGAGGCCAAGCCATGGAGCTGCTTAGGCAGGACACATTGGGGAACCCCCAGCACATCGTGGTGCATACAGGCACCAATGACCTCCACACCCTACACCGAGAAACTGCTGAGGCCATGACCAAGATGGCTAAGAGGGCCTCCAGAGAGTTCCCAGACAGCAGGGTTGTCATTTCTACCCTTCTCCCCAGGACAGACACCCCTCCACATGTCATTCATGAGATCAACATGGAAATCTCAAGGAGCTGTGCAGCCCTCCCAAACATCCACCTAGCCCACCACACCAACATCGGGACATGGGATCTCCATGACGGGCTACACCTGAACAAGGTCGGGGTGAGAGCATTTGCAAAAACACTGAAGGATGTTACCCTGGATCGCAACCCCAACAGCCTTGCCCACACAGCTGCTCCTCCCAGGAACTACAGACCTCCCAGATACCAACAAGAAAGGCAGAGCAACACTGCCTCTCACCTTCCTGCAGCACCCCGCCCCCCTGCAGCCTGCTATACCCTACCCTCCTGCCCCACCCAGCCACAGAAGACCCCCCCACCATCACCAATGGATGACCTACGCCTCTGTGATGAACAATCCCACCCCTCTCCTACCCACTGAACCAATGTCTGAACTAGGGGCAATCAAAGAGATGCTCAGACTCTGTGTAGAAGACTACTGCAGACATGAGGTACATAGATACCTCAGATAAAGAACACACACACGTTCTCACACACACAGATAAATACACACACACACACACACACACACACACACACACACACACACACACACACACACAGTTAGTTAAAATGTATCCATTCTCCTATAAATTAGTTGCACCAGGTTAGTCTTTTCACCTGTTTCGTTTTGTTCATGTTTTGGTTGAATTTATTTCTTTTCTTTCACAAATGAAATCTTTTACGATAAGATTTTGGAATATTCAGGGTTTATACTCTAGCACTTTTGGTCTTAAAACCACAGACCCTGATTTCTTAAATAATATAAATGATATTGATGTTTTGATTCTGTTAGAAACATGGTGTCGATCTGATGCAGTTACTCAATGTCCCCCAGGCTACTGTGAAATCACAGTGCCTTCAGTTAAGCTGAGCACAGTGCACCGTGGTAGAGACTCCGGAGGAATGGTGATCTGGCTCAAAGCTGATCTCACCAAATATACCACAATCGTAAAACAAAGCAAAAACCACATTTGGCTAAAAATGAATAAACTGATTTGTGAGGTAGATTTATATTTGTGTGCAATATACACCCCTCCATCAGAGTCACCATACCATGAAGAAGAGTTCTACAGCTCCCTACACACAGAAATATGTCACTTTCAAGCCCAAGGCAAAATACTTCTGTGTGGGGACTTTAATGCACGGGTTCAGAACCTGACTGTATAGACCACACAGGAGATCAACATATATTCACACAGTCACTTCTGACCCCCTCACCCACAGCCATGAGGGACAACCCAGACAAAACAATGAACAAAAATGGGCTCTCTGCAGAGCCTTGGGCCTGTATATATTAAATGGAAGGATCAAAGGGGACAGTTTGAGACGTTTCACCTACTGTTCAGCTCTTGGGACAAGTGTTGTTGATTATGCCATCTCAGACATGGACCCATCCGCATTCAGTGCCTTCACTGTCAGAGCACAAACCCCCCTTTCAGACCACAGTCAGATTAATATTTACTTAAAAAAACACACTAGAGATACTTTTAAGAAACAGCCCAGTAAGCTGTACAATCTAAACCAGTCATACAGATGGGCTCCAAACAGTGCCGAACAATTTTACAAATTTTGAATTCGACTGAAATAAAAAAATACAATCAACACATTCAACAATTCACACTACCAAAATAACTTTGAAGACGTTAATAAAGCGACAAAAGATATTAACCACATCTTCCAAAAAGCTGCATTAAATGCAAAACTTGGAAAAACAAAGAAACCCCACCATCGAAACGGTAAACAAAAAACCTCTGAAAACAAATGGTTTGACAATGAATGTAAAGAAATGAGAAAACACTTGAGACAGCTATCAAACCAAAAACACAGACACCAACATGACCCAACACTACAACATGAATACTTTGAAACTCTAAACCAGTATAAACAGACGATTAGACGAAATAAATTCCACTACACTTCAAGAGATAGAAAACGCAGTAGACCAGGGTCAGTTCTGGGGCATGTTGAACAGCTTAGAAACCATAAAGCCTCAACAATTATCAATACAAGATGGAGACATTTGGAGAAACCATTTTAATAACTTCTATACAAGTATCCCACCAGAAGATCTGAACATAAATCAAATTGAAATTAAAACAAAGCTAGACAAACTTGAATCAGTCATCAAGAATAATCAAAATCCATTAGACTACCCAATTACACAAAAAGAGTTAACAGACAAACTGAAAACTCTTAATTCAAAAAAAGCTTGTGGCACGGATGGCATCAAAAATTAAATGCTGAAGAACAGTACCCCTGAGTTACAAACTGCCATTGTTAAGCTGTTCAACATGATGCTGACTGCTGGCTGCTTTTCTGATGTTTGGAAGCAGGGGCTGATCACCCCAATCTATAAAAATTGAAACAAATTAGACCCTAATAACTATAGAGGGATCTGTGTCAGCAGCAACCTTGGAAAAATATTTTGTGAATTCCAGGATACTAGCCTTTATTCAAGAAAAAAACGTACTTAGTAAATGTCAAATTGGCTTTCTTCCAAATTACCGAACCTCTGATCATATATACACCTTACACACTTTAATTAATAAACATGTCCATCAAAAAAAGGGAGGGAAAATATTTGCTTGTTTCATAGATTTAAAAAAAGCCTTCGATTCCATCTGGCATGAAGGACTTTTCTTCAAAATCCTTCAAAGTGGACTAGGGGATAAGGTTTATGATCTTATAAAATGTATGTACAGACACAACCAGTGTGCTGTGAAAATTGAACATCAAAGAACAGAGTATTTTACCCAAGAACGCGGTGTGAAGCAAGGATGCTGTTTAAGTCCAACATTATTCAACCTGTATATAAATGAACTTGCAGACCAGCTGGACCGTTCAGCAGCTCCAGGCCTCACACTCTATGACGCAGAGATTAAATACCTGCTTTATGCAGATGACCTTATTCTGTTGTCCCCAACCAGTGATGGTCTTCAACATAACCTGTCCATCCTAGGAAAATACTGCCAAAACTGGGCCTTGGATGTAAACTTTAAGAAAACCTAAATCATGATCTTTCAGAAAAAACCCAGATGCCTTAAAAACAAATACCACTTTACTTTGAACAACACCCTAATTGAACACACAAAAAATTATACATACCTTGGTCTGTCCATATCTGCATCAGGAGGTTTCAATATGGCAATACACGTGCTCAAAGAAAAAGCATGCAGGGCAATGTATGCATTAAAAACCAAACTATTAAACATTAAGATTCCAGTTAGAATCTGGACAAAAATATTTGATTATGTTATCCTACCCATAGCTTTGTATGGAAGTGAGGTCTGGGGCCTGCTCAGTGGATTGGAGCATGGCTCATGGGACAAACAACCGATAGAGGCCCTCCACACTGAATTCTGCAGAAAAAAATATTCAAAAGGAAGACACCAAATAATGCCTGGCGAGCAGAACTGGGGCGTTTCCCATTACTGTTAAACATCCAAAAACGGGCCATAACATTTTGGACGCATCTAAATTCAAGCCCAAAAGACACCCTTCCATTCAAGGCATTAAAAACCCAAGAGCTGAACCCTGAAAACAGTCCCCTCAGTCAGCTGATGGTGAAGCTAACCAACCAGGCTCCCATCAGCACTTCTTCCAAACACAGCAGAATAAAACAAATTATGAATCAGTCAAAATATCTATATTTGGAACATTGGAGAAATGAAACTAAAACCCAAAGTAGACTAAATTGTTATTTGACCCTAAACAGAGAATATAGATTGGCCGAATATCTCCGAGAGATAGCAGAGACGGATCCTGACCAAATACAGGCTTAGTGACCACCAATTGGCTATAGAAACAGGAAGACACAGACAAACATGGCTACCCAGAGAGGAGCGTATATGTGGTCACTGCTCGACAGGGGAGGTAGAAACAGAGATGCACTTCCTCCTCCACTGTGAGAAGTTCTCTTCAGTAAGAGACTTCCACTTCGGGGAAATAGCCAAGAAAATACCAAACTTCCTACTGTTAATGCCAGAGGAGAAACTGGCAGTTCTCCTGGGTGAAGGAACAGCTCCTCTGGCAGCTAAATACGTATCTGCCTGCCATAGGCTGAGGGACTCACAACCACTATAAGATCACTATATATTTGTTCATACCAATAAAGCTATTTGAATTGAATTGAATTGAATTGAGAGAGAGTTGAGGGATTAAATTGAGGGACAAGGAATGACTGCTCACAGCCTGTAATTACTTAATTAATGTCATATTGTGTGTTATGTCAAAAAATGTATACCTTTCTGTGTCTTGTGTAAATCTGTCCATGTGTTATGTCTGTAATTGTAAATGTGTGCTTTGGCAATATGAGAGTGATCTTGTCATGCCAATAAAGCCATTTGAATTGAAATTGAAATTGAATTGAGAGAGAGAGAGAGAGAGAGAGAGAGAGAGAGAGAGAGAGAGAGAGAGAGAGAGAGAGAGAAAGAGAGAGAGAAAGAGAGAGAGAGAGAGAGAGAGAGAAAAAGACATGGACCATACAGCTCACTGCCCACACTGAACGGAAAACACACCGCACGTCAACAGCCTTCACAGGAACAACACGACATGGCTCTCTGTACCACATCCACAAGTGCACGCTAAACCAACAGCTCACTGCCCACACTGAACGGAAAACACATAATGGGCAGGCCACTCAGTTGAAACATTCTTCTTTCACTCCTTTTGAAATGGCTAATTAAAACATATTTGAGACCCAAGCTAGTAGTTTGTGTAGGAAAAACATAGAATTGGTAGAATATATATAAAAATATACAAATAATGAATAGCATGCATTTAAAAAACAACAACATGGGTTCCATTGACTAGTGCTACTTCTCTGTGGGACAGCACTGCCACCAGCTTCACTCGACTGGATGCAACCACACTTCTTGTGATTCCAAAAGACTTCACACAGTATAGTAAAATGTGTTCACAATTCACAATTCATCAGCCTAGTAAGACCTGCGGTGGCAACTTTGGTTAAAAACGGGTAGCCACGCTGTTTTTGGTGCTCCGGTGGTTGAATGGAACTCAGCGAGTAGAATGAGCAGAATTCAGAGACTGATCTCCCTCGGCACTTTGGTCTGAGTGCTGACATTACTGCGGCCTCCCGCTGCAGTCTGCACACACTGTTACCGCCGTGTGTGTGATGAGGGCTACGCAGCTCTCTCTGTCCCTCAGTAGGGGGCGCTATTGTGCTGAGGAGTCTCACCTGCAGGAAGGGCACAATGCCGTCACGCGCGATGGCCTGCAGCAGCCGGGGGGCGCCAGTGAGGCTCTGCAGCCCCGCCCCGCAGCAGGAGAAGAAGGAGCCAATGACGATGACCCAGGGGGAGGGCCAGGCCAGCGTGCCGATCACCAAGTTCCTTTTGACTGAGTCTCCGAACCTACAAAACGAGCACAGACATGAAACACACACACACACAAACACATGCACATGAGCACACATACACACACCCACACAAGCTTGTAAACACCCAAACACACACCCAAACACACATGTTCACACACACACACACACACACACACACACACACACACACACACACACACACACACACACACAAACACACACACCACGGCAACCACTGAACGCAGGCTGTTCCTTTCTCTCTGGCCATTACGTTCCTGTACATTTGATGACCACGATCATAGTCCCTCTATTCACACTAAGGTGAAGGCTCTATTCACAGAGCTCTGTTTTTAGTGCTGCTGTGCACATGCTGTACTTCATGCATTCTCAAAGCTGCCACATTACAAGGGGCTGACTATGTACAGGGAACAATCCCTTCTTTGAGATGAATTAACTGTGAAGACCAAGGGCCATGGTTACGTATTGGCCTGCTACCACTTACGCTGCGTGAAAGGAGCACTCGCTTGCCGTTAGCTACAAACCAGCAGCGCAGAATACAATACTTACTTGTCTCGCAAAAGCACACCTTCAATACAAGCACCAAACAACACCACGCAGGAAATGTCTGTATGCCGCAATTAAGAACAAATGTACCCCAGAGTGAAGAAGAGTGGAAAGTGCTATTGATGATTCTAAAGCCTTGTGATCTCATATGTCTCAACGTGCAAATACTACTTTTTCCAGTTGACAAAGATAAATCACACACACACACGCAGAACACTTTCACTCTCTCTCACACACGCACGCACACACACACACACACACACACACACACCGCATAACACACACACACACACACACACACTCTGTCTTGAGGACCAACTGAAGGATACAGATGAAGGATGTGGTTGCTATGGCAAGGATGGTTCCGATGGGAATAGAACGCTGGGCGTCTTTCAGGTCTCCAGACCTGTTGGACCCAGCCATGATTCCTGAAACAACACAGAACCACGAGTATGCGGATAAAGAACCACAGTGAGGCAGTGAAAAACTGAAACAAAGCAAACGTGTGCAATTACATTTACTCACTCCCACAGATCAACTTGATTACTACGGTCCTTACAAACATGAATCTAAATAGTGTTTCTATTTTCTAACCATTTCTACTTTGAAATCATTATTCTAACCATTTATTTTTTCAAATTGTTCCCTAATAACACCATCAGAATATTGCCAAACAATTATGATTTAGCACATCTAAACTCTCATTTCACATTCATTCAAAAGCAATTAAGCATTTGAAAATCCAGGCAAAATGTATAGGAATAACACACAGACCAAGTCAATGGGCCTTACTCGCCTGATTTATTCATGGTTGGTCTGTCCAACCAAACACTTTCCCTAGGTTTTATTTTCTTGCAGAACAACCCTATGAGCCTTTAAATAAAATGTAATTGAAGCCTGCATACCCCCCGCCCCCTCCACCCAAGTATCATCATTAAAGCCCATGCAACAAATCTCTCACAGCAGGGGAAAATAACAGACAGCAACGACGGACACAAGACAGCAGTAACCGACACTTTAAGCTGTCCGCATCTGCCCCAGGCATGCCCCCTGAACAAGCACCATGTGGGAGACCTCTCCCACAGGGCCCCCAGCTGGGAGCCCCAGATAACAGCCACTGCAGGAGAAACAGTGGCCCGCAATGCAGTGTTAACCATTCCCCAAAGGCCAAACTCCCCCACACCTACCCCCACTTCAGTCAGCAAAATACACTTTTGTTCATAGTCAGAGCTTCCAAAGAGACTTTTTGGAAAAATGCGCTTGTTCATCACTCGCCATTAAACAGTAGCTTACATTATCCATGAATGCCGCTTGGTTTTTTTAACGTTAAATCTGTAATCGTAATCCGTGCTCCTAATCGAACCTTTTGTGCCCTTGTTCAGTCATGCTTCAATATGGGTCCCATTCGATTCTGCCCGATCGTAAAACAGAAAAGAAAAGCAAAGCAATGCAACGAAGGAGAAATAAAGATAAACGTTGAGTATGAGTGCCATCTTCCTGTGTAGAAAGTGACCCCCCCCAGCAGAGACAGGGGAGGGGCCGGGGAAAGCTCTGTCACCTGTCACTGAAGGAAAGTAGATTCCCACCATCAGGGTGAAGAAGGTTGCGATGTCATTGAAGACGTAGGGTTTGTAGAGGTCCTGGGATGTGTCCTGGGCCGGGGCAGAGGGCTGCAACTTCCTCTCCACCAGCATTCCGTTGGGGCCGTAGTCACCCCACAGGTTGTCTGCAAAGAGTGGGGGGGGTGGTCAGAGAACTCACAGGGCTGTAGGTAAGGGGTCCCAAACGCTTGACTACATTTTTAATACATGCATATATTTTTAAAAAAGCACTGCACATATTTATCGATTAATTGGTCAGACTAATCAACTGATGCTTTAAATCGGCAAAAATAATTGGATTTTTAAATAATCAGTTATCATTATTAAATTGCCATATTTCCTCAGTGTAAACATGCTAGCTAATGTTATTTGACAAAAGAGCGCTAGCTAACACTATGATAATCATAATTTTACAACATCAGGAAATAAGTTTGGTGAAATAAAAGTAACACCTCCACCCTTCTCACTGAGCCTCGACCAACAGTTTGGGAAAAACAGCTGTAGACCCCATTCTTACCCCCAACGATGGAACACAGAGGGTATACCAAGGTCTTTACACAAAGCAGACTGTATAATTATATTCAGTTCTGAATAATAGGCTGTCCAGGTTTACAAAAGCTCTCTCCCCTAAGTCTGCACAATCCACACTAGATAGCCAGTATGGACTTGACCCACGTTGTCTTGGTGCTCATCCTTCATCGTCTAATCTATGTACCCAGTTAGACAGTTCTTCCATTAAGTCGTGATTATTTAGAGCTCATCGGCAAGAACCAAAGATAATCGCTCAAAAAAATTGTGAAACGAAATGCAGCGTTGTATGTGAACGAAGTGTCATGCGTGAGCTCAGATTTGTTTTCTCTTTACTTGACTCTAATGTGCTTTGTTTTTTTCAGACTTCTCGCCACCGGACGAACCTTGTGGCTTAGGCGACCTTGGCGAGAGCGAGAGAGGCGCGTTTACTCGTTGTCAGACATGCGTCAGCTGCATTCCACCGTTTGAACGGGGGGGGGGGGAACTTGATCGATACGCCATTGCCCGAGCTGTGACCCCCCTGCCCCCTGCCCCCCCCCCTGTCTGCTGGGGAGACGCGCTGCCTGCTGCCGGCACCTGGATCACCCCCACATCACCCCTGCCGCTGGAGTGAGAACACCTTGCTGATCTTAATAAAAGGCTTTTGTGTTAGCACTTAAAGCCAGGTCGGGTGGATGCCGCGCCAAGGAATGCCGACATAAATCAATTTAACTGAGCTCACAAAGATGCCTTCTCTCTTAATGTACCCTTAATTGCTTTCTAATTGCTTTTTTGGGGCTACACACACACACACACACACACACACACACACACACACACACACACACACACACACACACACACACACACACACACACACACACACACACACACACACACACACACACACACACACACACACACACACACACACACACACACGGTCGGACAGCGAGTTATCGGCCGTGGCTCCACAGCGCGGGCGCCCTACCTGCGATGACCCCACTGAGCAGGCCAGGGATGCCCTGAATCTCCGTCACGTTGTTGAGGGTGAAGTACTCGTCACAGGTGGCGTTCAGGGACTTGCTGTCGCAGTAGAGCTCCCACAGTTTGGTGGGGACCGTCACGTTGCCGATCGTCTCCGTCTTCAGGCATTTATCGAAGTCCTGGTTCTTTAGGGTGCGATTCCCCAACAGGCAGATCCTGTGCAGAACGCCAGAGACACACGTGAGTGCCCTCGTTTAAAAACAAGCCTGGACCTTGTCATGCGGTTAGAAATTAATGCAATGAACTCTGCACCGGAAGGTTGTGGGTTCAAATCCCATATCTGACATTGTATCCTTTCGCAAGGTGCTCTGACGGAGTTACAATCTTCCATTGCAAAGAAACAATAGCCCGGGTTAAAAAAAAAAAACACAGAGAGTCACAGCAATACTGAAATGAGAAGTGGCAGTGTAGTGTAATGGTTGCCTGTGCAGTGTAATGGTTAGGAAGCCGGGCTTGTAACTCAGAGGTTGCAGGTTCAATTCCCAGGTAGGGGCACTGCCGTTGTACCCTTAAGCAAGGTACTTAACCTGAATTGCTTCAGTAAAATATCCAGCTGTATCAATTGATTGTATGTAAAGAAATGTCAACTATGTAAGTCGCTCTGGATAAGATCATATGTAAAATGTAAATGAGAAGTGCCGTATGAGAGCTGCGGGCGGACTCACGGGAAGTCGGGAGGCTCGATGGCGGACTTGATGACGCCGGCGTAGATGGCCATGATGGAGAGCACCACACAGGCCAGGAAGACCAGCGCCAGCTTGTTGACGTATTTGACTCCCACAAACACCACCAGGGCCATGAGAGCCAGGCAGCAGGTGCCATACACCCGCATATTATTCAGCATGGCCTCCGCCTCATCTTCCTTCTTTTCCGCCTTGAAGATGGCACCGTTGGGGACGATGTACGTCTGCAGCGCAGTACACACAAGAGAACCGGGATGAGACTTGTGAATGGGGGGGGGGGGGCAATGAGGCCCTATGCTTAATTTTGAGAAAATAACTTAAGTTAAGAACTTAATTATTGGCCTCCCGCGTGGTCCAGTGGTTACAACGCTCAACACTGGCCACGGCGACCGGGGTTCGATTCCCCGTTGTGCCAGATTCGGCTCTGGCCGGGGGTGCCACCGGGGGCGGCGATTGCCCAGGGAGGGGGGAGGGAAGCCGACAGGATGTTCGCTGCGCACAGGAGTGGCTCTGGAGTACAGTCGACGGCGTGGCGAGTGACGTCTCGGAGGAGACGATACTTCGCCTTCGTCACTACTGGTCACAGGGCTACGGCAGCAAACTCACATTACAAGGGGGGGATTGACTTGGAAATTGCGGGTGTAATTGGCTACCAAATTGGGAGAAAATGGGAGAAAATCAGAAACAAATTCTTAAAAAAAACGGAATTATTAAGTCAAACTTATAATGAGTTTGGTGGTTAGTGAAATCAATGCAAAATATTGTCTAGGGGGAAAAAAACATTGAAACAAAAAAAGTTTGTCACTCAACATCACTCAAAGTGCCACGGTTATTGTAAAGAATGCTCTCCAGTCCCAGACTCACCAGCAGAATTTCAATGGTGCCGAGGATGTACATGGACCCGGCGAACGTGGTTCCCAGGTAGAAGCAGAGCCCCACGGCTCCACCAAACTCGGGGCCCAGCGACCGGGAGATCATGTAGTATGATCCACCGGCTGAGAGAGGAAAAGAGAAAAAGCCAGAGTTGCACCAAATCACACCGATAAGCAGCTCTGTATCCAGCATTCTGTTTGTTCACCTGCTACAGAGTGAAAACCCACATCCATTACGCCACTAAAACACTTGAACAAGTATTACAAAAGAAAAAGGGCTTTGGATTGAGGCACCAAGTTTTCACCATGTAGATTACCTTTGCAATGTTAGTGTATGGCCTGCACTCTGCACAGTCTAGTCTCTGATATATATATATACTATATATTATTAAATTGATATATTTATAAACCATATGTACGCAAGAATTGAGTAAACCACCCACTGATATATATATATATATATATATTGCAGCAGCCCGAGGGGCTGCACAAGGAAATGGCTGCCGGGTCCTTCAACAAATGGGAGCCGAAAACACTACATTTCCCAGCAGGCCACAGTAACACCTGAACGGAGTAAAGGCAATGGGACTAACGAACAGCTGAAGACCATTTCAAGGCCTATTTAAAGGGCTGAATCCCATCACACTTTGAGAGGAGTAGGAACGTGAGTGGGAAGGAGTTGCTGTGTGAGTTTGGAGAGTAAGTACCTGTGAAGTCTTGACCAGCCAGGATTTGGAAAGAGTGTTGGAGTGTGTTTGTTTGTTTGGAAAATTGGATTGCTTTGGATTTTGACTACGGACTGGATTGCGGAACTGACTTGGATTTGGAATTGGAACGGACATTGACAACGAGATAAAGATTGCGGACTTTGTGTTTGTATTCCCCCGAATACCCCGGCCTTTGTTTTGTGTAGTGTTTGTCAACAAGATTATTAGGTTAATAAATTATCATTTTGTTTTGAATACTGCCTCCTCTGTGTTGTTTAACTTGCCTACGCCCTCTGCAAGGTCCGTGAGTGTCGCCCAACCCCTGGGGACACCACAAAATATATATATATATAGTGTGGGTGTATGTGTGTGGGTGGTTAGTCCAGTAAGGAGACAGCACCATGAGACAAAACTCTTTCTCAGAGACATAGGCATAAGCCCTTGCATACATTTTTCAAGAACAGCAAGACTGCAAACGAGTTCCTAGCCAACACAGTGAATGTGAATGAACAGCGGAGGCCATACCTGGCACCACACCGTTTGTAGCAATGGCACTCATTGATATTGTAGTCAGCATAGTCTGAGGGAGAGATCAAAGTTGAGCAGTCACAACCACAGTTCCCATGTGTAAAGTAGACTAAATCAATGATTCAGTGAAGAGCATATTCTTCTGACCAAGCTTTAAAAAAACGGATACATAAACATACCTAGGTTTTTAGATACCTTACAATGGTTAAAAAAAAAAGAGAATAGTGTAGCATTATCAAGGCTTTTGGAGAGCTTTGGAAACTGCGGGTAAATTAACCTCGTCCCATGAGAGCGGAATCCACGGGCACCGCATCCGTCAACGTCTGATCCCGAGAAACGCAACTGACGCACAGCGCACCAATGTCCCTGTGCCCTTGGGCCTACGCTCTTCCAATGCCTAAAATAAAAGCTCTCCCTCCCCACACCTCCTGCAGTATCCATGGCAGAGTGTAACCTACCCCAGCCGCTGTGAGGTCAAGGCGATGGAAATCTGGATTAAAACCAATTATCAGCAGCTCAGTGATTCTATTGAGACTCCTAACAGCAAGCTCTTCATTAGTCCACTCGGCCCTGATTTGTAATGGATATTAAGTTAATTAGCATTTGATCAAACACGCACGGCAAAAATAAGCATAAATATACAATGATCTTCATCCGCTACAAGAGATACTACCTCCTCACGCAGTCATATGGAAAATATGTCATCTTCTTCCTATCAGGTTATCCTTTTAGCACGTTAGCACAGAGCAATGAAAATAGTAATGTATATGCTGATAAATAAGCTTTAAACAAGCTTACAAAAACAAAGGCTTTTCTTATGTGACCAATATTGGCAAATCAGACCAATTGATTTTGATTCTTTATTGATCTCGAAGAGAGGGAAAAATTGCTTGTGTGGGAAAAAACGTTTGCATTCCTATTTCAAGGCAAAAATGTTCAAAAGAGAAAATAAAAACATATTTCTGCACATATTTTTGGTTGACAAACCAAGAACTAAATATGGTTGGCATTGGTTGATATGCTGATGTGTGCAATGGTCCAACAGCTTACAATGCAACTCAGGACATAAAAATGGCGCCACATAACAACGGCACACCCCAAAAACCTTCAGAACGGCTTGCCGCCATAACAACAGGTCACAGTTAATTGTAATGGTCTGCCTATGATGTCTGTACTGGAGTGGGGACAGAGCTCACGCGCACAGATTGACCGCACATCTCAGAGAGTTCAAAAAGGCAACTAGGGCTGCTCTCAAAGAATAATCGATAGTTTAACTCTCCATTACCATTTGACAAGCACGCTTAACTCAAATCAAATCAAATCAATTTGAACTTTCCTGGGAAAAGTCAATAAGTCATATTAAAAATGAACCCTGAGGGAAAGTGTTAAGGGAAACACTTGGACTGTATTCAATCAACATTTGTTTTAAATCTCTCGACTTGCAATGCAAGTGCCCTGTAAGTGGCCGGGGGGCGATGACAGGGACTCACGCAGGCGCAGCACATGAAGACGATGGCGAAGGACTCCAGGATGCCCGCCGTGCCAACGATCCAGGTGAGACGCAGGAAGAGGATGACGCCCAGGATGTTCTGCATGCAGGGCAGGTACACCCCGATGAACGTGCCCATTTGAGGACTCTGCGTGAGGAGGCGAGGGGAGGAGAAATGAGCCCTTCAACATTCGCATCACAAACACCATCGAGGACTTCCCCAGAAACACATTAGGCAAACGGTTTGAGCGTGAAGATCTTGTACCGTTGTCCTCCATTGTATCTGGCCGATCGGATCCAACGGCTCATGTTAAAACAGAAATAAGACTCTGGCGAAGGACAGACACGTCTGAAACGCAAGCCATTCTCTGGTCAATAAAGTTGCAAACTTAGAAAGAGACGCAGTGTTGCGGTGTTTCGTTTATTTTCATTGTAAGCTTGAGTCTCCAGCGCCTGTGGTCAACAGTATCAGGTGTGCAAACATTCACAAAACTCCTAAAACAGAAATAATCAAAACATTCACAAAAAAACTACCTGGATGGATCAGCAACACACAAAGTCAGTAGAAAATGGTGTAATTTGGGATGTAATAACCCTTTATGAAACTGTGAGTGTGACCAGAAGGATCTGGGTTCAAAGCCCAGTTGGAAAGATTCTTGTGGCACCTTTAAGTTTGAAGCTTCGTCTTATTAACTCCAGGAATCATCCAGCTGTATGTAATGGCAAAATATCAACAGTGCAACTTGCCTTGGGTATTGTATGGGCATGGGCTAAACAAATGAATACGCTCAGATGTGATATCCACAGGAGCACCATTTCATGTCATGTCATGAAGGCAGGATAGGTTAAAGGACTGATCACTCAAAAATAAACAGACAGACAGGCCAGATTTTGAAAACAACACTGCAGCATTATTCTGAAAGAATGATGTTTACATTATAAAATAATAAACCAACAACTTTTTGAAAACCTCAGGTGAAAGAACATACATTATAAAATAATAAACCAACAACTCCTCAGGTGAGCGTTGCCTTTTAAATTAAAAACAATTGTTTTAAATAAACAAATTGCATACAATAATGCAAGTCCTTTTCACCAAATTAGCACAGTAACTACACAGACTGAATATATCACAATCACAATCGATCAATAGGCCCACTCTGTGTTTAAACTTCAAACTGCCACCTCTACTGATTGCAGGCAACCAAAAGTAGCTAAACGGTATTGGTGGCTATTGTACATCTCCCTCCCTCCACTATGAAGCGAAAAAGAACAGCCATTAATAAACAGTACGTGCCCTAACCATCACACGTGATTCACACAGTGGAATAATGACACAGGGAGGTGCTGCACATAGCATTACCTACTTCAGTTTTGTCCAGCTCCAGACAAATAGCTATATATCTGTGTGTGTGTGTGTGTGTATATATATATATATATATAGATATAGAGACAAAGAGAGAGAGAGAGGGAAGAGAGAGAGATAGAGGAAGAAAGAGAGATAGAAGAAGAGAGGAGGAGAGAGCATCTGTCAAGCTTCAGTACAGTAATGCCCAAAGGAATATCACTCATCTCTCTTATCAGCTGCATTCAGGGGGCACAACTATTGCACACGTAACAGACAGAGAGACAACAGCTCCGATAGCAATTGCTTTCAGACTTCTGAAGAACGCAGGCTCCCGCACCCCATTTAAAAGTTGTCCACCACTGCCGAGTCACCGAGATGATTAATCCCTTTCGGGTTGGAGTGTTCCGCCTATCACTTTCGTGATGAACGACGGCGCAACCTTGTCCTGCCACTGCGGGTAATGAGAAAAGAATGAGAAATGCGTCCCCCCCCCCCCCCCCCCTCCCGGTTTCCTCTTTTCGTGAAATGTATGCGCTCCTCACCGTCACGTCCGGGATGGAACTCCGCGATCAAACCGAACACCGTCCACCGCGCCTAGGAGAAGTCCAGACCGATTTGATGCCCGCATTTTGATGGACGCTCGCGCCACACGCTGACGGCGCACGAATTCCAAGGAAACCCCGCCATGCCGATATTTCCACAGAGGCATTCCCCGATCGAAGGCGCATAGACGCGCCTCCGCGGCTCTACCCGAGAGCAGAACGCCTGGTGCGCTTTGACACTAAAGAGCGAAAGTTTAAAAGCTTGTTCCGCCACAAAAGACGTATATCGCAGAGTATGTACCATATCCTGAATGCTCAGACAAACGAGCCCGCAAACTTAGCAGAAGCTGGCAGCACGCCCAATGTGTTTTTGACCAGCAAGTTCCGGCTAAAACAACCTGGACCGGCCTCTTTGGCTCACGGTTCTTCCCCAACGATGCAATCCCTCTCTGGCCAATCAGATGCGCCAAATACGCATTGGGGCCAATTGGCAACCTAGCGGCAACAGCCTGGCGGTCCAACTTTGCAGCACTGGCCAGCGAAGGGGTATTTTTTTATTACAATGACCGAGGAGAACAGCAGCTAAACGAGGGCTATGGTGCAGCCCTTTGGCGTCAGTGATGGGAACAAGAGGAAAGGAAGCTGGGCCCGCTAGGACAGGAATGCTGCTTTCTGCTCTCAGGGGAGGCGTTCTACAGCACGGGCCTGCTAAACTCGAAGAACGTAAAGCACATGGAAGCGCTCTGTGGGAAAAATACATATTCTGTGGTCGGACGAATCTCTGTGAAGGTGATATTTGTCTATTGCTCAACCGCACCCGACACAATTAAAGGTCAGGGCTGTTCGAACTGAACTGCGGTTAACTACCCTGAGTTATGCAAGTTACGGGAACTCATTCAGAGAGGGGCTAGGGTGTGTTTTTGATCTCTTTATTCCGGGGCTGTGAGCATGGACGGTTTATTTTTAACAGAGGGTTAAAAAAATAAAACAATAGATCCATCCAGCACGCAGAGACCCAGAATAATTGATCCATCACGCAGCAGAGGAACCACAGTGGCACATGTACATGTGCGTGCACGTCATTCAAAGGACACATGGAGCACAAATGTTTTAAACGCTGTTAACATGCGTGGGGTCTTGTAGGATGCACTTTGGGGGGCGACACGTCAGTGGTGGTTGAAAGTGTGTTTTTTTTTGTGTTTGAAAGTGTCTCCCCTTCACCTGGATTTTGGATTTGGAGTGTCACAAAAAGGGCTATTTAAATCCATTATTTATTTGTTTATTATTATAAACACTGGTAAGAAACAGCTAACATGCGTGGGGTCTTTAGGATGCACTTTGGGGGCGACACGCGTTTGACGGGTGGTCCATCTCGAGCCCTACCTTGACGGTTTTCTTCTTGGCCCCCTCTTCGTTCTCGGCCTCCTCGTGCTCGATGACCCCCTGCGTGAGGTTGGTGTAGTTGGCCAGTTTGTTGAGCAGTGAGGACACCATGGGGTTGCTGTCCATCTCTTCCTGTGGACACACAAGGCACTCCGCCCTCAGAACCCAGTCTGCCACTTTACTCGCTTTGCTGAATGTATACATATGGCAATTGCATATGCCATAACATATTTCTGCTCAATGAGAAGGAGAAAGTTTCTTGGGCCAAAGTTAACAAATATTTGCCACAGAATCTTCGACTAAGGCTTTAGTCGGAAAGAGGGAGCACAGACATAAATACCACAAACAAAGCCGATTAATAATTGCTCATAATGTCCAACCCAATACCTTCCCTGGGTTTACATTTCTCAGAGAACAACATTAGGCACAATCAACATAATGTAACAGTACTACAGCAGACACACTGCCCGTCCCCAAAAAAAAAAGAAAACACTATTATTTCGTTGGACCACCTTTAGCTTTGATTACTGCACACATTCGCCGTGGCATCGTTTCGATAAGCTTCTGCAATGTCACAACATTTCTTTCCGTCCAGAGTTGCATACATTTTTCCCCAAGATCTTGTATTGATGATGGGAGAGTCGGACCGCTGTGCAAAGTCTTCTCCAGCACATCCAAAAGATCCTCAATGGGGTTAAGGTCTGGACTCTGTGGTGGCCAATCCATGTGTGAAAATGATGCTCCTCTTTCACAATTTGAGCCCGATGAATCGTGGCATTGTCATCTTGGAATATGCCGTGCCATCAGAGAAGAAAATATCCACTGATGGAAAAACCTGGTCATTCAGGTAGTCAGCTGACCTCATTCTTTGGGCACATAATGCTGCTGAACCTAGACCTGACCAACTGCAGCAACCCCAGATCATAACACTGCCCCCACAGGCTCATCAGACCACATGACCTTCTTCCATTGCTCCAGAGTCCAATCTTTATGCTCCCTAGCAAATTAAACCTTTTTTTCCAATTAGCCTCACTGACAAGTGGTTTTCTTAAGGCTACACAGCTGTTTAGTCCCAATCCCTTGAGTTCCCTTCACATTGTGCGTGTGGAAATGCTCTTACTTTCACTATTAAACATAGCCCTGAGTTCTACTGTTGATTTTTTACGATATGATTTCACCAAACGAAGATGATGGTTCACCACTATCCTTCCAGGTTTGAATAATGTGTTAACCCAATTTTAGTAGTTTCAGCAATCTCCTTAGTCGTTTTCTTTGCTTGATGCAGGCCAATAATTTGACCCTTCTGAAACAGATCAACATCTTTTCCACAACCACAGGATACGTCTTCCGACATGGTTGTTTAAGAAATGAGAAGCTACTCACTGCATCAGTTAGGGTTAAATAACTTGTTGCCAGCTAAAACATATTAATCACTGCCATTTTTTGGGGCCAGGCAGTGTATAAGGTGGCACACAAAAGAGAACAAAGACTTAAAAAAATGAACCCCAAGGCAACATTAATTTATTCGACACTCCCTGAGTGGAAATGTTGAAATGCACCTCAAAGAGAGCCATGTTCTTCCCATCGTACAGGGTTCCTTTGTCGCTGTCCGTGTTGTTGATGAACGGACTGTCTTCCTTTGCGACGCCATCTCCTGTGGATCGACAGTAAGAGAGACGGTCAGGACAGCATCTCTAGAGAACAGAACCAGGTGTTTAGCGTACCATATCAAAATCCTAAAACATAAGAACATAAGCCGTTCGGCCCATCTAGGCTCATCATGTCCTAATCTAAAGAGTATCTAGTACTACATCTAGCCTGGACTTGAATAGCCCAAGCGTTTCTGCCTCTACTACCCGACCTGGCAAACTGTTCCAGGCATTGACAACTCTCTGTGTAAAGAAAAACTTCCTAATATCTGCGCGGAATTTGCCTTTAACTAATTTCCACCTGTTGCCTCTTGTTCTGCTGACCCCACTTATCTAAACAAATATTTGGTATTTTACTTTGTTAATCCCTTTTAGGAATTTAAAAACCTCAATCAAATCCCCCCTAAGTCTCCGTTTGCTAAGTTTAAATAGATTGAGTGCCTTAAGTCTATCATCATAACTTTTACCTTTCATACCAGGTATCAGTTTAGTTGCCCTTCTTTGGACTTTTTCAAGAGCTTCTATATCTTTCTTGTAGTGCGGTGCCCAGAACTGCACACAGTATTCTAAGTGAGGTCTGACAAAGGCATTATATAACATTAATATAACCTCCTTTGATTTATACTCAATACTCTATGTATCCCAGCATCCTGTTGGCTTTTTTCACTGCTGTAGCACACTGCTTTGATGCAGATAGGCTTTGATCAACTACAATTCCTAAGTCTTTTTCTAATTGAACACCTACTAACTTTTCTCCTCCCATAAAATACTCCTGTCTAATGTTTTTTTCCCACATGCATAACTTTACATTTAGCAATACTGAATGTCATCTGCCATGTATCTGCCCATTTTTGGATTTTGTTTAAATCATCTTGGATTACTTTAGTCGATTCCAAACTGTTTGCCAAACCCCCAAGTTTAGTATCATCAGCAAATTTAACTATTTTGCTACTAACGTCCATATCAAGATCATTTATGTAAATAAGGAAGAGCAGAGGTCCCAGCACCGATCCCTGCGGGACACCACTGCCCACAGCACCGAGGTCAGATACGGCCCCACCTACTGTTACTCTTTGTAAGCTTGTCTAAAAGAAAATTTTTTAGAGTTAGAGGATGCTGTCTTAACTTGCCAAAAAATATCAAAAATAACTGCACTGTGGTCACTTGCCCCTAGTGGTTCCCCTACCTCTGTGCTGCAAATTCTATCAGGATTGTTACACAAAACCAGATCCAGTATTGATTTCCCTCTCGTAGGCTGAGTAACAGATTGTACCAAAAAGCAGTCATTGACCATATCTAAAAACTCCTCTTCACATTTTCCCTGACCTGTCACTATCTCCCAATTAATAGAGGGTTAATTGAAGTCGCCCATTATTATCATCTCTCCTTCAGCACAGGTTTGTTTTATGTTACCAAAGAGCGTACTATTTATGTTACTGTCTGAAGCTGGAGGTCTATAGCATACTCCTATATTAAGGCCCTTCTCATGATCTCCCAGTAATCTAATCCAGATGTCCTCACAAGAAACGAATGAGTTTATACCTGGAATTTCCTGCACATTAATATCGTCTTTCACATAAAGGGCCACTCCCCCTCCTCTTTTATTAATTCTATCCTTCCTAAACAATTTGTACCCCTCTACATTATATTCATCCCCATCCGCTGCGCCAAGCCATGTCTCAGTAATCCCAACAATGTCATAACCCCCATTCAACATGACAGCCTCCAGTTCCAAAAATGTATTTTTTATGCTTCTCGCATTTAAACACATGAGCTTCAGAGCCTTACTCACACTTACGTTGTCCTTCCCCTCCACACATGAGTGTGCTCAACCACCTCTATTCACATTATGATCAAAAAAATCTTTATTAATTATATCCTCAGATTTATTATACTCCGCCCTGGTATCTTCCATCTGGGCAGTCTGTACCTCCCTATCCATAATACTACTACTACTCATTTCCCTCCCTGCCCCCCCAGTCCCTAGTTTAAATATTCCTCTGCTACCCTAAGCATACGCTGGCCCAATGCATCTGTACCCCTCCGGTTCAAGTGTAACCCGTCACATTTGTACAGGTCAGCCCCTGTTCAAAAAGGAGTCCCAGTGCCCCATAAACCTGTACCCCTCTTTCCTGAACCAGGTTTGTAGCCATGACATGTCTCTCTGCTTGCAGGAAATGACAACGGATAAACCTCAATTAATCGTACCTGCATGTTTACATTTTAGGCATTTAGCAGACGCTCTTATCCAGAGCGACTTACACAGTTAACATTTCTTTATATACAATCCATTTATACAGGTGAATATTTTACTGAAGCAATTCAGGTTAAGTACCTCTGAGTTACAAACCCAGCTCCCTAACCATTACACTACACTGCCAGCCTCAAAGTGACTTCAGGTTCAGGACAGTGCCCTTGCTGGGGAAATATGCATATGCGCCGACAGGGAGAGAGGCGGTGCTGATTTTACACAAAATGACTCCATGGAAATATATGCACAAAAAGCCACAGACGCAAGGTTCGATGGAAGTGTTTGGTTACACTTGCCAAGTACGCACAGAGGACAAGCCCCTCAGAAACGCGTAGATGAATGCTTGCTATGCATGTCCAACCGAACGCTTTCATCGAGGTTCATTTTCGAATGCTTATCAATTCCTCACAGAGAACTTGAATGTAATGTTATATATCAGATGACGACCCTGAGGCGGGAGAAACCGATTTACCCTCAACGTCAACAGTTCAACGTTGAAAGAACACGACAGGGGAAATTAAAAATAGCACTGGTCTTGATGCTGGCATGCTGCACGCAGCTCTCTGCCCAATCCCACATCGCTAAAGCCCCTCGGCTTGGTACGAATGGAACATAAAGGTGACAGATGACTGGAAAAAGAAAAAGAAAAAAAAGCCATTTGACCCAAATGGCCCGTGCCTCTGCTTATGGCTTATTGATCTAAAAACCATCAGGGGGGACAGGAAATAGATCATCGGGACTACGGCCTCCGTCGGGGACAGGCAGATTCCAGCCAGAGTTGATTATAAATAAATACATTCATTCTGTACGTCCGACTTAACAAAAAAACACACAAAAAACACTTTGACCTGCACAACCTCCAAAGTGGCTCTTTCTGTCACAGTACACAGAAGGTTTACAGTACATGTTTTAGAATGTATTACAATTTAACAGAAAGGTACTCTGTGGAGAATTGAATATACGTAATCATGGTTTAAGAAAGGGAAAAACTAAATATTTTATGAGAACAAACAGCAGCATCACTAGTGTGTTCATTCTGTGTTAAAGAAGGAAAGCTAAAGCGCTGTTTGGGAGGAACAGGCTATGCTATTGGGGCTGAGGGACGACTGTAAGGCCTCCTGCAGCTGCCTACATATTTGCATAGCTTAAGTTTTCATACATTTTCTAGGTGTTAACTAACCCACTGGGATTCTGCATTGGGCCTGCATCACTGACGTGGTCAGAAAAGGGTCTAGATTTTTGTTAAGCTGTTTTGTTGCTGTAATGGTCTTAATCGTTGACACAATTTTTGACATTGTTGGCCTGCACTTTCTTTACATCCATCTTGCTGTTTTATTTGTATAACTCGTGACTATTTTCAATATAAAACTGAAATTAGCATTATGAATTTGTAGGCTATCATTCCTATGAGGAGGTTTCACTCTCTTGGATTCCACTTGGACTAACCAGTTCTTTAGAGTACACAATTCATTGCTGTATTAAACGGATTTCACACCTGCACTCTGAAAAAGAGACAGCAATTCGCTGATTGCTTTTGGGGGCCGAATCCACTGGCGTCGCTCCCTGTGACCTCTAACCTTCGGGTGGGAAACCTGGAAGAGTCCCTGGCGTTCCTGAGCCCCTGCATTTCTCCCTGCCACGGCGGAACTGACCCCTGGAAGAACATTCTGGCACCACACTGCGATCTGGCCGTGCGGAAGGTTCCGTCGGCTCCCAGCCATGTCACGAGAGTACATGTTTTTACAAAGCGTCCTGGCGCTGCTGCGCAGACACCTGGGCTGAGAAAACAGCTTCCTGTGAAAGATAGTGAAACTGAATCAATCAGAGGTGTGAAGCTTCTGCAAACGACGGCATCTGCACTGCCACTGCCGCTGCTGCTGCTGCAGGTGTGAACCTTAACTCGGTGAGCCTTCATCGTTCACATTCACTGCTCTACCTGGCCTGTTGGAATAACAGGCTTTCCGTTTGAGCTGTGCGGTGATATTGTACTTAAAAGTCCAAAAATCGCTGTTTTGATTTGCTTTTAAAACGCAGCTGGTAAAAAGCTTCCACCGTGTAGATTTTAGGGGGAAAAAACTTGTGGGAATAAAGCTTTAAATCGAGGTCAGGTCATCTACAGAGACCAACCTCGGATGTCCCCCTCAAAGAAGACGGCCGCTGAGGCCAAGGGATGTGACATGATTCGGCGGTTATAAATGATGTCAGACCCTCATTGAATGGGGGGGTCCTCAAAGTGATCTACACAGACTGCAACTTTTGCTTTTGGCTCAGGCCTCCTTCACGCAGCAACGCTCTGCCTTTTGTGTCACCGGCGTCTCTGCCTCCTGCTTCGTTCCCGCTCGATCCCTCACCAGTCCGCAGGCTGGGACGCTTTGTGGTTGAAAGCGCACAGAGTCACACAGACACCTCATTTATTATTAGATTTATTAGCGCCCCCTAAACCGTAAGTGTACCGTTTCAGAACGCAGAGGTTACACGGTCGATTTCATCGCACCCTTTATAGATGCCTACAGAGGAAACTGTGGCTGCAGCCGTATACGTTTTCGAGGCGGTCTTGTGAAGGCAGCCACGTGGAGCAGGGAAAGAGTTTTCCCGGGATCACAGTGCCGGCCGGGATGCATACATGGGATTCTCTGCATTCCTTTTTAAGCCCGCACGCGGTATACCCAGAGGTAAACATGCTGGAGAAACCCCCCTCCCAAAATCACAGGGCTGCTGTCACTGTATTACAGCATCAGGGAGAACTCTCCTTATCTGCATTTTAATGACTTTTGTGCTTCGCACATTGTCCTAGTTTGTGAGAAACCCCCGATGCTGGTGCGTCAACACTGTGAGCTTGTCAGTGAGAGGTGAGGTAACCCTCTAAGGCCCGAGGGGGAAGGATAGTTCCCTGGACAGGGAGACGTTGTGGTTTTTCTCTTTTTCGTGCTGTTCGAATGGCGCAGGCCACTGTTTAAGATCTACAGCAGA